>OY744606.1:73121751-73334251 GCA_963556255.1 Allolobophora icterica | reverse complement strand
ACGTCAGCCCTGATATAGGTGCATAAGTCTATAGTATGGAACGCTGTATGATGCGTTGCGCCTGATAGAAGGATCTAGTACAAGTCGAGCTATAGGGAGAGAATTATATCTGCATGTAAAAGCAATTAAAGCTATGGCCTTCGATATAGGCTCGAGGAGGATTTCTGAGCCGACCTCTGTGAGAGAAGATCGCATGTGCAGACGGTTATGTGTCGGTTGGATTAACAGAATGATTGGAGCCTGGATCTGGATGTCGCTGCTCTGCATTCCTCTCTCAGGTTTATTTTCTTTTGTGAAAATAAGATCTAGGTCCTTCAGGGAAATAGTGCATGTCCTGATCATAATAGATTTTTTAGTGAAACACAAAATATGCAGTGTTATCAGAGATTAATGTTCGTTGGGGGAAAGCAGAGATAGCGAGACCGCTATATGGCTTGATAATAATTATTAAAAACCAGCTGATATTTTCGCGAAATTTGGAAATAGAACGCAATAGGCCTAACTGACACGAAAAACTCACATTTAGCACTCAGCAAATTCTTGGAGTAATTCCTAACGTAGGAAGGGGTTAGACATTAAGCATGATGACTCAGCATAAAATATTTGCAGGGATGCGCAACAACTAATTTTACACCTCATACGAAAATATTACCAATAAAAAAACTCTTTATTCATAAAAACTAGAGCTGAAAATCAGTTTTTATAGTCATATTCTTATTCAACAGAATGCTACTGGTCAAAATTGACTAATTTCATCACCGATACACTTAGAATCTTAAACTGTTGACCAGTTAACCTCCAGTCATAATTCGTTTCTTGGTTGCTAAACTCATTTTACAAATTCTCAATGTTTATCTGCAGCAGCATCCGCTGAAGAGAAGATGCTCTTCCAGGAGCTTTTCAGAGACTATGTGCCGGATGTGAGACCTCGGCTCAACCCCAATGAAACTATCACCGTCACCATCGACTTTGAAGTGAACCAAATCAAGGAGCTCGTGAGTTCTTTTCATACGAGTCCATACAGGGACCCTCGCTTTGAATCAGATGGGATATAGACTAATTATATAGTAGCAATAACGGCAAACAGACTAACGTAGAGGTACTAGCGCAAGAACGGACACTGTTAAGGTTCGTGGGTAAGAGCTTACTGTACCCGGCATGTATGTATGTATGTATGTATGTATGTATGTATGTATGTATGTATTTATGTATGTATGTATGTATGTATGTATGTATGTATGTATGTATGTATGTATGTATGTATGTATGTATGTATGTATGTATGTATGTATGTATGAATGTATGTATGTATGAATGTATGTATGTATTTATGTATATAAACGTATCTGGAAACTACTATAGCGCCTTTTAAGTACCGTACGTTACAAAAGCGCTTCGTAATCTATAGGTAATAAGACGCATTAAATCACCCAAATTGCGCTGAATGTGCATGTACCAGCTACAAGGGGATATGGGGCCCTTGTGGCCTCACATTCAATCAGAGCAGTGCCAGGAAAGTAATTTTTCTGTTTCTGTGGAGTGTGGACGAATGCAGAAGGAAATTTGAAAAATGCGCATTGTCCTTTGTAGTTATTGTCTGGTCAAAATGAAACTTAAAACTGGATATGTATGTCTCCTATACTTTCACTGATTTAGACAGCTTTATGTAAACATATCATTGGCCATCTACATCAATAGTAAAATTACCTGTTAACTATCATGCAGCAGGCACTCATTAAGAATATCACCATTTCCATCACCGTTATTATGATTATGATCATCATCATCACAACCATCATCATTATAGTCATAATCATCATTGTTATCATCATCGCCATCATCGTATTTATTTCTTTGTCCATTGCATTGTCTTGTTTTGCCTTACTTTAGGTCAGCATACCTTGCCTTGTCTGTTTCTTGCCTATGCTACCTTACCCTAACTTACAGTGCCTTGCCTCCGTACATTGTGCTATTTCACACACTTCTCTGTCTTATGAGCTGTGTGTAAAATAATCGGCTAATACAGTTTGGTTTAGTATACATGAGATTTATAATCGTATTCATTTCTCTGTCTGTCTGTATGTCTCTGTATGTCTGTCTCTGTCTGTCTGTCTCTGTCTGTCTGTCTCTATCTATCTATCTCTATCTCTCTTTCCGTCTCTCCATCTCGGCAATGTCGTCAGAATTACAAGAGGTTCTAAATGTTCAGATAATGGTTGCGTTTGTCTTCCCGTCATACATTCGTAATGCTCTTAACGCATTTCTCTCTGATGAGTATACCATCATGAAGTGTACAACTGTACATATGCACTACTTATAGACATGCACTCATATTATAACCAGAACTTGCTTACTAGGTCCCGTGCATGTTTCTGTACTCTTTATACAGGCCAACACATAATATGCCTTCGTGTAATAAAGACCTATTTAGCTGATCATATAGTATTGAGGCTTAATTATGGAGTAGGGCTTTTGTTGGGTATATACTACATCTGTATAACAGGCACAAAATAATTGTCTACTGCGGTTGTGTCGTTTCTCATAGGCGGACCTGCATGCGGCATACCGCTCCAAAAATAATGTCATGACCCTTCAACTCATACAAATTAACCCAGCATAGCTTAATTATATACCGATAAACGTGTAAGTATTGCAGACGTTTTCGGCTACGGCAAATTAGCCTACAACTTAATGGATTTAGGCACTGGCGTAAACTTGTCCAAAATGTTGGGGGCATTTGGTTATTTGGCTACAGTTGTTGCATTGGGTGTACAGTCCATCTCAATTATTGGGGGCACGTGTCCCGGCTGCCCTGCCCCCCATAGTCTAGGCCTATGGACTTTGGAGAATTTCTCTAACGCAGAATAACTGGAATTGTTTTTAATTTGTGACAAATAGTTTGGAGTTTCGCATTGGTCAGTCGATATATGGCCTAAGTCAGAGAGAAAATACAGGCCTACTTAGCGTCCAGTCAATATATCTCCTCAAGAGAGCTCCTGTTCCAGTTTAATAAACAGCTCTTAGGTGTTGATGAAAAGGACGTCTAGCATTTCCTCACCAGAAGATCACAGACGATGACGGTTTAGGCAGCGCCATGGTTTAGGACTTTAGGTAACTTGATTAGAGTGATGTATATGCCCTACTTAATACATGTATGTAAGGCGCCCTGCGTGGCTGCCGTTTCTACTAGCCTATATGTATGTTCAATGTAGGCCTACAGCGCAGTGCGTTTGCAGGCGCTTAATTAAAGAAAAGATTATTATTAGGCCTATTATATTACTTAGCGTAGCCTGCGGGAAGCCTAATCACAATTTTGGACGAGATCAAACCTGGGCAACAAAGAAAAACGATTTGAAAGTGAAGATTTTCGAGATACCCAACTGTGTAAACTGAACATAAATGACATTTTCCTCTTGAATGCAATAATTATGTATACGTCCAATGTAGACCTACAATCGTGTACATAGGCCTACAGAAATTTATTTCATAAGAGGATCTTTAATAGACTCCTCATTCAGCCTACATTCAGAACCTCTCACCGCCTATTTCAGTTGTTGTATAGGAGCAGCTGCAGAGCCTGAGGTAAACAATTTATGGATCAACTTAAAATTGCGCGGAGGATGCTCCAAAAAGTCATCAGTAGCTGTTGTTTCACGAATTCAATGAGCAGCCGTTGGGTCAATAATTCACCTTGTCACCTTGTGCTGTCGATTCGTTGAATCCTAGCGACTGTCATGGTCAACCTTCTCCATGTGCTCCGATTTCTCGTTGCCTCTCTCAGCTCCGAGATGTTCATCTTCAATGCCTCCTGTATCTCGTCCATCCATCTCCTCCTTGGTCGTCCTCTCCTCCTTCTGCCCTCCCCACACGCCAACATCATCTCCTTTTCCAGCCCATCTGCACGCATCACGTGTCCAAAGTATGACATCTTCTGCCTGGACGCTCTCTGCCCCAACGTCAAACTCCCTCTCCAGTGTCCTATTTCTTCCAGGATATCCTCGTTAGTTCTCTTCTCAGTCCAAGAAACCCTCAACATTTTCCTCCAGATCCACATTTCACATGCCTCAATTTTCTTCTCCAATGCCTTGGTTTTTGTCCATGTTTCGCATCCGTAAAGCACCACTGGTAAGATCATTGCTTTAACAATTCTTGTCTTCGTTCCCAAACTCACTGATTTGTCCTTCCATATTTTTTCCAGTCCCTGCGTTGCCGTCTTCCCCAATGTAATTCTCCGTCGTATTTCTCGTTCGCATCCACCTTCACTCTCCATCATGGCCCCCAAGAAACAGAAGCTTGATACCACCTCTATCTCCTCTCCATCTACCTCAAAATAACTCCATTTCTCAGTGGTCATTATCTTCGTCTTTTTTATATTAAAGTACATTCCTGCTTTCTCGCTAGCACATTTTAGCCTTCTGATGTTATCCTTCAGTTTCTCCTTTTTTTCCGCCAGCAGTGTTGTGTCGTCCGCATACCTTAAATTGTTCACTATCCTTCCAGCTATCCTCACACCCTCCGCCTCATCATCAAAACCTGCCTCCCTCATTATCCTTTCTGCATATAGAATGAATAGGTATGGTGATAGTATACATCCCTGTCTGACCCCTTTCTTTATTCGAAAACTTGAAGTGTCGCCATGTTCTGTCCTGACCACCGCCACCTGATTGCCATACAGGTTCTTGAGGAGAGTTATCAGATGCATGGGTATGCCCATTTCACTCAGTGTTTTCCACAGCAGAGCATGATCAACGCAGTCGAATGCCTTGCTGTAATCTATAAAACAAAGATGTACCTCTTGTCCATATTCCCTCTGCCTTTCCATTATCCATCTTAGGTTTGCAATATGGTCTCTTGTGCCTCTCCCTTTTCTAAATCCTGCTTGATTTGCCGGCAGCTCTCTCTCTATCGTGTCTTCCATCCTTTTGTGGATAATCTTTAGGAGTATCTTGCTCGTATGAGATATTAGCGCAATGGTTCTGTAGTTCTCGCATTCCTTAGCATCTCCTTTTTTAAAGATGGGTATAAAGATCGATGTTTGCCAGTCCTTCGGCCACTCCTCAGTCTCCCAAATCAGATTACACAGAATTGTTATCTCTCTTATCACTCCATCTCCAGCTGCTTTGATCAGCTCAATAGGGATTTCGTCTGCTCCTGGGGTCTTGTTATCTCTGATTTGTGTAATTGCCCATTCCACCTCTGCTTCCATGATCTTTGGTTCCTTGACGTAATCAGTTGTGATCGCTTCTTCGTTTTCCTCCACTCTGTCATCGATCTTGTAGAGATTTTCCGTATATTCTCTCCACCTGTTCTTTGCTTCCTCTTTATCGCATATTATTCCGCCATTCCCGTTTCTTAATGAGCCGTTCCGTGGTGTGAACTTGCCAGTGATTTTCCTCATTTCCGCAAACATCTCTCTAGTTCTTCCCTTTTTTCCCTGTTCTTCCATTTCTTTGCATCGATCGTTCAAGTATCTTTCTTTATCCTTCCTTGCCTGCTTCTGAAATCTCCCGTTCAGCACCTTGACTAGGTCTTTGTTTCCTGCTGTTCTCACACTTCTCCTTTCTTCTGCTATCTTGATTGCATCCGACGATAACCACGGTGATATCTTCTTCTTTTGTCTTTTTGGTACGTGAATGTTCGCTTCCTCCTGTATCACCTTCTTCATTCCTTCCCACATATCATCAGCACTAGTCGCTTCAACCAAAATCAGTGCCTCAAATCGGTTCTTTATCTCGTCCCTGTACTCAGGAATGATCCCTTTGCACTCGTATCTAGTCAGGCGTTCCCCCAATTTGAGTCTCTTAAGTTTCAACTTAAGGGTAGCCACCAGCAGTTCATGATCCGATCCACAATCCGCTCCCGGTCTCGTTTGTACATCCCTCACCATGCTCTTCCATCTCTGTTTTACCATCACATAGTCTATTTGATTTTTGTGTTTCCCATCCGGCGAAGTCCAGGTGTATAATCTTCTCTTTGTCTTCTCAAAGCATGTGTTCATGTTCATGTTCATGATTTGTCAATAATTACAGTGTGTTAAAAATGAAACATAAGCGACGTCACTGAGAGACAAGAAAATTAGAAATTTAATTTCACTATCCTTTTCCCTCTACATCTACGTCTCTACCGCCCAACTATAGGGGCCTACCCGGATGGGAAGGGTTCGCTACGGTAACGGTTTGGTTAGCGCGTTCGGCATGTAAAGCGAATAAGACGGATCCGAGTCTCCAATGAACCGGCTACTACTGTGACTATGAACCCTGAGCTAGTCTTTCGTGCATGTCATAATTATGGTAGTGCGTGTGCACTTCTGAGCTTTGGAAGGTGGCCAAAATAATAATGCTTGTATTTTGTAGGCCTACTGGTAACTCTTCTCCGCTTTTCTCTTAAGCCTACATAAGTAGATATTTATTGAGTTATGTAGGCCTACAAACACAGGGGATGCAGTTTTCAGGATGTTGGTTAATGTTGTTATTCATTGTATTACATTTGCGTTTAGGCATAAATCGATGCGAAAACTGCACAGTTGATAAGTGAGTGATAACGGAACACACTATAGGCCTAAATGGCAACATGAAACAATAAACGAGCACCGACAATATTAGAAATGCACTTTTTCTTCTCTATATAGTCTGCTTAATAAGTTGGCTTATTCGAAACCAGAAGTTAGACTTCAAACAAAAGCACGTCGCCGACCTAATCCTCTCTCTTCAACCCTTTCGCTTTCTCTCTTTTCATTTATTTGTTTTCACCCTGCCTCCTTTCTGTCCTTCTTACCGTCCATTCTTCCTCGACTTTATTGTATGAGGCATGCGACACAGGGTGTATTTTAGCAGCCTCGTGAGGTTAAAAAAGGCGCTATATAAATTTCTCGATACCTAAATACAAATACAAATACATACATAGGCAGGCCCGCCGAGAGGGGGGGACAGGGGGGGCAAATGCCCAGGGGCCCAGCGAGTTTTTATGGGCCCGGGCCGGGCCCGCAATCAACTTATGAAACATATTATATTCAGTTATTCAAAGTTTATGATTTATGCCTTATAAAATATATTATCTGAAGCTTAACTAGGGCTACAATCAGTTTAAACTTCAAGCATCTGAATAAAATCATAGTGGTGTATATATATATATATATATATATATATATATATATATATATATTCATATACGAAAAAATAGAAAAAAAACACAAATTGAAATAATAAAAGTGCGTGTACGACCGTACGATATTATATATATATATATTCATTTTTTAACACACTGTATATATATATATATAATATCGTACGGTCGTACACGCACTTATATTATTTCAATTTGTGGGTTTTTTCTATTTTTTCGTATATGAATATATATATATATATATATATATATATATATTCATATACGAAAAATATATTAAGATAGTTCAGAGGCCCGAAGCTGCTCTGCCTAGGGTCCGTGACTGCTCTGCCTAGGGGCCCGGAATTTCTGTCGGCGGCCCTGTACATAGATACATACATACATTCGTACATACATGCATACATACAATCTGTTTCTATTTCTTTCTTTTACATTCGTTCATTTGTTTTCCTCCTTATTGGTTTGTCACAACCAGTCCCTCATCATCTTCACCATCATCAATTCATTATAACCGTTATCCTCATCGTCTTTACCATCATGATAGCCGTTATGCTCATCATCTTTATCTTCATCATAACCGTTATCCTCATCATCTTTACCATAATCAGAACCGTTATCCTTATCATCTTCACCATCATCAGAACCGTTTTCCTTATCATCTTCACCATCATCAGAACCGTTATCGTCATCATCATCATAATCATTATCAATCTTCATCATTTTAGGAAGTAAGCTTATATATCGTCAATGACTAATTTTGCATTGATAAATGAAAGCTGGTTTTGCATATTTGATTCGTGTATTTGTGAAATGTTGATTGTAGAGTGAACAAAGTCAGATTTTATATACAGTCGGGTTTCTTCAAGCAGTAAGATTAATTCAGATATTAATTTTAATTTAATTTAATTTTGTCGCTTTTTGTTCGACTTCAATTTCTTAATAACATTCGTCTTCTTCGTTAACTTGGTCCAAACGGGATCACGTGTCGTATCCCGCGGCGTTAACTTGCCGTCTAATTGCCAGCTGAGTAAAAACTAAAATACGGCCTACTGATCAGGATTCAGGACAATCGTTCATCAACTACTTGCCCAATATATAGTAATATGCAAAGTCAAATTGGATCGTTGAATCGCAGGGCAGAGGATGGGCTCTGGTGATTGGACAACCTCGATGCACTAATAAAATGAGTTGGAAATAACTGATTAGGTTAAGAATTGAGAAGGATTAACCAAAACCTCATTATGTTCTACAGGAACCATGTGATTAATTAATTAATTATATGATTGTTTTTCCGTGTCATAGGCCTATAAGTTGTGTTATTTCACTTTCAAACTAATTGTATCATTCGGTATGAAGACAATAACTTGATCCGTATTGTTTCTTAGGAATGGGATGACGACTATCTCAAGTGGAATCCAACAAATTACGGAGGGATTCACGAATTCATCGTTCCTCCAGAGAGAATCTGGCTGCCTGACTTCGGAATACAGAACAGGTAGGCTATAGCCGCGCGCAACCACAACTGCAACGTCATATGTAACACATGTGAAGCCCACACGACTCACATGGGTTTCATATAATTTTGTCCCACATAATTATATGAATTATCCCTTATAAGACCGGACATTTCAAGCCATATGGCATACTGTTATAATATGTAAAGCCCATATGGGAATATCTTCATATGGGCTTGGTGCTGTTTGACACTTGCAGATGCGTGATACGTAACAGAGGGCAACGACGGTAGGTGTAGTACGCTTACGCACATAAATCATCTTCTGCAATGTATGACAGTCACAGCAAAAGTGCCTGGTTTACGCATGATTAGCTGACGAGCTTGCACAAATGTTGCGTAGACCTACGTACGTCATGCTGTCGGCCACTTCGGGTTTTGATTGGAGCTAGGTCCTAGGCTATAAGTTGGGAGCAGGTTGCAATGAGCATATTAGTTGGACAATGCACCAATAATCGTATGATGAAACACATACGTACCTACGTTAACTTGTGCATGGGTGAATAAATGATGCTGAAAGATATGTTCAATGGCAACGTCTTCAGATAGTAAGATATTTTAAATTTTTTGTTGAACATGTTCATGTCTCAGCAACGTTGAAAGCATGCATTTGTATACTGCTGTTGACAATTTGAAAGACCCTACATACATACATACATACATACATACATACATACATACATACATACATACATACATACATACATACATACATACATACATACATACATACATACATACATACGTATACATGCACACATACATATATATACATGCATACATACATACATACATACATGCATACATACATACACACATACATACATACATACATACATACATGCACACATACATACATACATACATACATACATACATACATACATACATACATACATACATACATATACATGCATACATACATACATACATACATACATACACATACATACATGCACACATACACATTGAATGTCATATATACAGACACACATACGTGCATACTTTTCCCTCGGAGCTGTCACGCTGGGAGCGCCTCTGTATCGTCAATAAGGCCTACTGTAAGCGGCGTTTTTTAAATAACCAGATATGATATGTTAGGCCTATTATGGCATGATATACGTATATGTATTACATACGTATAATTTATATACATATATACATACAGAGCAATCGCCTTCTGTCCTTTAGTGCCGGATCGTTCTATCAGGACGATTTCTTCAATCATTTTCGTGTTCACGTCAACTACACTGGTCGGATAACGTGGGCTTTTGGAGGTCTCTTCGACACAAACTGCGAAATCGACACGGTCCTCTTCCCCTTCGACATCCAAAGCTGTCCACTTGTCCTCGAAAACTGGGCCTACACCAACCGCTCCGTCAACCTGGTCAACGGTTCATCGGCAATCCACATGGATTCCTACCACCCTAACGGAATCTGGAACCTCATCTACAATGAGGTTGAGCTGGACAGCATCTCGTACGCCATGCACCCTGAAGAAAGCTACCCGCAGGTGAGGTTCATACTGCACATGCAGAGGAAACCTCGCTATTACCTCGTCAACATCCTCCTGCCGTGTTTCTTCCTCACTTCGATCGCACTCCTCGTCTTCTGGCTGCCACCGGAAGCAGGCGAGAAGGTGTCCCTCGGAGTAACCGTCCTACTGTCTTTCTCCGTATTCCAGCTTATCATTGCCGATAGTACTCCAGAGAATTCCGACAGCACGCCACTCCTCAGTAAGATCTGATCAGCTTAAACTCGGTCCTAACTGATTGATCTAATGGAATCTAATATAAAAACTTATGGAGCACCCTTATCATGATGCAAAAGTCAAAAGTTTAAAGACTGACAAAACTCAGAGGACTGGACCATGGGTGGCGATCCCGGGGGGGGGTAATCGAGGGGGACAAGACCCCACCTTTGAGAGTGGGGGCACACCATACATCTCCCCACATTTTGAAGAAACACAAAGAAAGGTCAAAAAATTTGTTTCTTCCTCCCAGCCCAACCCCTGCGAAAGAGTAGTATTTAGAGCAGAGAAGAGAGCAGTGAACGAATCTCGAGGAAGAGACCGCGGCTCAGGAGGAAGCCCATTCCAAATTGTGGTTCCGACGACGGAGAAAGCGCGCTGCTGCATATAGTAGTAGTGTGTGCGAAAGGAACAGAGAGGTCACGACGGGTGGTAGAGCGAAGAGAGCGGTGACCAGGTGGAACAGAGGCACGAGAACAGAGCTCACGAAGACAGAAGGGAGCACAGCCAAGCTGATATTTCCAGACAATGGAGGCAACCCGGTAGGCGATGCGTTGCGAGAGTGGTAACCAGTGGAGGACATCTCGCATAGGGCCTATATGTATTCAGACATGACCAAATTTAGGAATGCGCCCGACCAAGCGCGCAGCGGAACGCAGTACGCATTCGAGGCAGTTCAGTCGAGTGAGGGGAAGCCCAAAATAGAGGGAGCAGCAGTAGTCAAGCCGACAGGTAATGAATGCATTCATGAACGAGAGTAGCAGCAGATTGGGGGGAGAGCGGGAAACCACGCGAAGCTGGTCACAGCTGAAAGTAGCAAGCGCGGCTCAGCTGCGAGATATGCGGACAGAGCTAGGGTGTGTTCTGAATCCAAAATGACGCCAAGATATCTGACGGAGGTGGAAAAGACAACATGGGGAAACTCAGAGACCTGTAAGACTAGCGTGATCAATCGTAGCAAGCTGCCTAGGGGGTGCCCAGCTACAATGTATGTACATGTATAGCTCAACTGGCTCACTTTATATGCACAAAGCTTGACAATTACCAGCGCTTTGTAGGTATACCTCATAAAAGCGCAGGCCCATGGTTATCTGACAGTTCGAAAAACAAATAGATCCTTAAGTTTACGTTGAGACTATTTACTACACTGTATTACTTTACAATACGTTACTCATAAACGGTTGAACTGTTTCCTTTCCAGGCATCTTTGTAGCCCTGACGATGGCTCTGTCCACAGTATCAGTTTTGAGCACTGTTTTGGTGCTCTACCTCCATCACAAGGTACCGAACTACCGCGTTCCTCACTGGCTACTCTTCGTTGCCATCAAGATCCTCTCAAGGGTCCTCTGCATTCGGCAGCCGACCCCAAACCATCAAAACCACGTCCTCAAAGATCCAAACGGTGCATCCGCCGTCTCTTCGCATCTTATAAAGACTCCTGGTGAGGATTCAGTAGAGATGAACCTCCTAGAGAGTTCAGCAGACAAGGTCTTTCCAACCGCTCTCCAATCCCTCACCAGGCAGGTGGAAGAGGTGACCGCTCAACTGAAGCTGCTTACGTCACGTTTCCATCATCACGACGAGGAAAAAGAGGTTATTGAGGAGTGGCAGGCCGTGGCCAAGGTTCTCGACCGACTGCTCTTCTGGATAGTTCTACTTGTGCTCGTCGGAACTCTAATCTGGCTAATGTATATGAGTTTGCACACAAAGCACAACTTTGACGTTGAATGAACATTAATTAGCCTACTCATTGCAACAGACGCTATGACGCATTGATTATGTCGACTCCGTTGGCAGATAATTAATTGTTAATTTATGCAAGAACATCTGAAACACGCAGTGATCATGGAACGATTGTATTGCAGAAAATACCTCAGCACTGAGCAGAGACTTGATTATTATCTATAATTCCTGCCTCGCAAAACAATGCAGATACACAAGTACAATAATTTGACGAGAAGCATCAATAACAGGAATCTACTATTATGAAAGTAGCCTACTGGAGAAGCTCAGTTTTCCGACATGGGGGTTCTCGAAGAGGTTAGAACAATATTTTTCAAGTAAACCTAAACAAAGCCTTGCTTAATTTGCCGGAAATGTTAGCCATTTCTTTTTAATGACCATAGCCATTTTCTTATTTCTGTTGTCAAGCACTTTTTATAGTCACGACCATGTTCCATTGTGTCACTAAAGTTTGATGACCCTTTTCGAAGTAATTGCGTCATTTTCCCCATTTAAAACTATTTCTGAGTTTTCTTTCCATGGATTGTATTAAGCTATTACTTTTCGGGAGAGCGAGTTTTATTAAAATATTATAAACTAGCCATTGATATTGGGTAGCACGTATAGATGTAGGGTACCATCTACGGATGTTACCCTTGACATCCCCCGTAGAATTGTCACTGTAAATAAGCTTTAGTGTACGATTGCCTACATGCACATATGCATATACATGTATATATAATATATATAGGCCATACTTATATATGTATACATGTCATACTTGTGTGTGTATGTATGCTTTTGTGTAGGCATGTTAGAGTCAGTTACAACTTCTCTTTGGAAAGCTCATTGCAAACCTCTTATTATGAATTAAACTAATTCAGTAAGTTATGTAGAAAGTCTAAGCTTTATATCGTGCTATTTAGAAGTCTCTTGATACAGCAAAGGTTGATATACTCTCATGATCTGCTACTGGAAATGATATAACTACACATAAACACCATAGAATCATCATCATCATCATCATCATCATCATCATCATCATCATCATCATCATCATCATCATCATCATCATCATCATCATCATCATCATCATCATCATCATCATCATCATCATCATAAAACACAAAAATAATTTAGTTGCTTATGAAATCCAGTGCACAAATATTAAAAATATCGGGAACGGATGACATTGCATGTTTCCATTGCAACGTAAACATTGTGAGCATATATAACCCAAATTCCATAGGGATTGAAGGAGGGACATTTAACCCACACACCAATCATTGGATTGATGCAAGTGCTAACAAAACTCAGATAATTTATCACATTTTGGAGCTTAGAAAACATCTGTTCAATCAAATCAGCAACTTATATATAACTTCCATAAAAACAAGGAATACAGAGGGAAAAATTTAACAGTTGAGAGAAACTGAAAATAACGTCCGATACATTGACTGCAATTTTAGATTATAGATGCAAAGCAAGATGTTAGATGGAGAGTCTTAAGAATATAACCTACAAAATAATGCAAGTAAATATGAAAACAAAACAAAATTTATATGGATATAAAATGCAGCAGCACAGAATTACTTTGAATGGAATAGAAGTGTATTGTACTTAGGCTAGCCGACATCTTTGCTCCTATGGGTTACCTGAACTATAACCATTTATCAATCGATGCCATTTTTGGTCTTCCACATCTCCTGATCCGCATACAGAAAGCAGTATAAACTTTTAACATACAGCTAAGCGCAAAATACATCTTCAGTTCACAAACAATTCTTTTTATTGTTTAGTTTTTCATATTAAGTAGTACCATTATTTAATGACAATGTTTCATCAGCAGGCCAGATATAGCAACAATTACCGACTGCTAAAATCAATAGGAGTGCACCAATAGTTGCCACAATGCCACATCACAGAGGATGTCTATGAAAGGTTTCAACCTATACACACCATGTTGGATGGCATACACTTAATCAATTAGCAATCAGAAGAAGACCAAACATTTCTTAATGCAAGCTAGATAAACATAAGATAAACATAAACATAAGAGAAGCGAACAATAATTTCCCGAAAATAAGAACAGACCAATTGGATGTCACAAATAATCCAAAACCCACCATTGATTAACTTGACAGTTCATGGATAGCACATATGTAATACAATGTAACAAAATTGGTCCCAAAACTACAACAAATTACCTTACGATTCAGACGTGCTCTTACAATGCATGAAATAAATCACAAAGTTCGAAAAGTGCTTACAATTCATTGTACCGTTCATAAAACAGATACCATTGCTGTTAATGTTCAAGAAACCATGTCTTTGTATTGTGCCTTAAATATTAAAATTTTTACATTTCGTGTGTTGATCTTTCCATAGGTTCAAATTTCGATTGTCCAACTGCACATTTTGCTCAAAGTCTGAAAAATAAAATCAAAATTTTATTAGGGAACAGATTACTTTGTACAAAGTGGCTACTAATGCTGCAAAAATCTTGCCAGTGTTATTTGCCCCTACAACTTCACACTATGGATTCACAAGACTGGGATGTTGAAGTAACCGGTTATAGGCTTAGTTATAGGCCACAGTCTGTCACTCAAAACTGAAAAAACTGCTCTTTCGCAAGAACCTGTGAATAAGCTGGTTCCCACAACTTCGCTTTTTTGGGTGCTGTAGAAATCTTGAGATTACGATTACGATTAGAAGTTTGGAGATTACGATTAGTGAGATGGTTCGATTCTCCAACTGTAATTTCACTTGCCCTTCCTTCCAACTTCAAATTACGGGTTCAGAACTAAAGAAGACTGTTGGTAAGACCTCACATATCCTTCGGCACGTCCTGTAAAAGCCAAATAAGGCTATTCATTACAGGATAGGACTGATTTATCAAGTACAGAATAAAGATGATTTCATTTGTAAAAAAGGCGACTGCTCAAAGAGCATCGATCCACAAGTAATTGTAATCACACTGTATTACATTGATTATCTAGTAATTTACACTAGTTACATCATATCAAGACAACTATATGTATATAAGCAGTACGTGCCAGAATCATATTATCCAACAATGAGGTTATGCCAGGACGATCCATCGTGTTTCTCCAGGGCTTTCGTATGACGGTTCTGGTGGACTAATTCCCACTTCTTCATCCATGGACCAGGAATAGTTGTGTCAAATTCCTCTTCAGTCTGAAACATCTAAAAACTTCAGAAAGCTTGTACTGTAGGTCTGTACTAGGTAAATTTGGTCAAAGTCACAGTATAATAAATAAATAAATAAATACTGGAGATCAGAGTGCCGTATTTCGTACACAGTTGATAAGATCGAAGCAACGATTCAGAAGCACTTGGGTCGCTACGCAGTGGCTTGAGGTGGATTCGAACCTGCGACCCTGCGGTTACAAATAATTGATCTACACCACAGCATCCCCCTGTAAGAGTAATCTTATAATAATAGTATCTTATGACTACACCTGTATATTAATAAGGGCAAAGCTATATGTCCATTATTTTGTGCTATTATTACATGTTGACGGATGAAATGTTCAATAGTTTATGTAATCAACAGTCATTCATACATACGTGCATGCATACATACTAAGGCTGTTGTTTAATCGCAGTTAACGCACGCGATTAACGCGTTAAATTTTCTGGACGATTAACGCGATTAAAAAATTTAATCGCGATTAAATTTTAATCGCAAACACTGTTTTGGATAGGAATTTACCGAACACTGCAATGCGTGCAGTATGGCCGAAGCCAAAAGTCTTTGGCCGAGATTGGGCTTAATTCACACAGTTGTGTTGGGCGAACTCATAAGCAACCAAAAGCATTTCCGGTTAATGGCGGTGTAGACTTGTTATCCAAATTCGTCCTCTCTGTCAAAGTTTTTGTGCGTATAGTTTGATCTTAGTTCGTATTATAAATGATCTTCTAGCGGGTTATTAATAATTTATAAAATGTCGGAGAAAAAAGCGAGAAAGAACTCAAACGATCGATACTGTTTGCTAATGGTGTAATAAAGAATATACTTACTTACTTACTGAACAGTCGGTTTATTTTTAAAACGGCAGATATGGTAGCGTGCAAGCACAACAAAGAATTTAAATATCATCATAGGACTTTGATACACTCTCGTACCATCTGCGCACGGGCCGCAACGGTTTCTTAATAATAAAGGTTTTGCACTCACACCTAACAATGTGAACAAGTTAATTTGTCTGAACATTTGGCTGAAACAGGACTTATAAAAAACAGAAAGAGGATGAACTTGGTAATTCTGCACAATATCTTATATGCGAATAAAAATTGGACAAACTGAAAACAAGGACGTTTTCTCTTTCAATAAAAAAGTACTATTTACTTATTAGGCCTACTACTATCTGTAAACAACAGCAAAACAACAGTGTTGCCTTTTATTTTCTCATGATGCGATTAATCGCAAGATTAATCGCGATTAAAAATTTTAATCGCAAGATTAATCGCGATTAAAATTTTTAATCGTTGAGCAGCCCTAATACATACCAGTACAATACATGCATACATACATTCAAAAACATATACAAACATGTATGTATAGAGACACACATGTACACATTAAGAAACCTACATACAGTATTTAATTAAAAGTGACTCATCAGCTTTGAAGCTGCTTAAATGTATACACAAACTGAACTTGCCGTATCCATTGCTTCAAACTGTTTGTCATGCCTGCAGACCGCATCAAAGGTCTCCCAGTCAATCTTCATATTTGGATCGCTTGACGATCGCATTTGCACACCGTTTTTCAAGCCAAAGAATCCAACCGGCTTGTTTGCGTCTTGCCATCGCAGGTCTAAACTCCAGCGAATCTTGTCCGATAAATTGTCGAGGCTAAGAACAGAGAACATAAAATATATGGGCTTAAATGGTTCAGAAGACATTTAGAACCACTGCATGGAAACATCATAATGGCTTGTTTATTGCATATGGAATAATTTGAGTTTACTGGCCTGCAACATTTTCTTCATCTTGTAAAGAAACTCTTTCTATGGTGAAATGGTCTTGGTATTCATACATTATTGGCTCATGGGCCACAGATAATAATAATAATAATAATTATATTCTTTATTATTTCAAACCGACAGACCCAGCAAGATTACATTGAAACATGAAAGCACAATCAATTTCTTAATTAAACACACGGTTTGGCAGCCATGCAAGGCGCCGCCATAGAGGGGGTTACGGGAGTCGATCCGCGTACCTTATGCTCTCCTGGCCATGAGTGTTACCACTACTCTATCCCCCCTCCCCTAACCTAATCCAATCTAATCTAATCTACTAATCTAATCTGATCTAATGACTTATATATCACTG
The DNA here is from genome assembly GCA_963556255.1 of Allolobophora icterica. Taxonomy (NCBI): domain Eukaryota; kingdom Metazoa; phylum Annelida; class Clitellata; order Crassiclitellata; family Lumbricidae; genus Allolobophora; species Allolobophora icterica. The sequence continues at coordinate 73,316,780 of OY744606.1, read as the reverse complement.
CTATCATAATGCACAAAGTATCAATCGATGGTCACCCCAAGTGATATGACTATATGGGCATGGAGGGATGACTTGGTAGCAGAGATTACGACTAACCACCCCGTCATCGCGAAGCGTCCAGCTATCTTCCAGGCTTCAACTACCATTGATGACTCTGGTTTGCACTAAATCAATTTCGGACTGGCCAGCATTGGGTCTATGGTAAACTTCAGCTTGAAAATTTTCAAAAGGACCCATGAAGAGATCAACATCTTTAAAAAATTTTTAGTTTTTTACCACTGTGACAGAAGCATGTGGTTTTCACGTAAATATTAGAAAATTCCAGGACAATCCAGTACAGAATCAAACCAGTCTCGACTCTAGGGTTTTCTCCTGCATGGTCACATATAAGAAAATGAGTGCCTACACACGTTTCAAACCGGGATATGGAAGGCTTGAACTTATTTATTAAGCAATATTACGGCCAGTAGTAATTTGATATAAATGTACCTGGTTGTGCAAACTATTAAGGTAAATTAGGCAAGTATACAAGAAATTAATGTAAATATTGGAAGTAACAAACTAATGAAAGACGATGGCACCAAGGTGACTGACCTGCGATGAGGAATGACGTTATTGAGCAAAAGCAGTCCACCAAAAGGTACTGGACAAGTGACAGTATCCTTCTCGAAAGTGCATCCTGGCAAGTACACATGCAATGTAATGTACTGGAATGAGAAAAGTAACAAGAAAAGAAATAATGCCACTTCACAGAAACTCTCTGTCGCACTTCTTATAATAGACCCAATGCTGGCCAGTCCGAAGTTGTAATAAGCAACCACTATAAAACTGGTGTCAAATGCACAACACATCAACCAATAACACATCAAATCAAAATCAATACTTAGAAAGTTAATGTGCAGAAAACTGGACAGCAAACTAGATCCAGCCATCACTTTCCTCACCTTATCTGACATTGCTTCACAGTCACCTCTGGTCTTCCATTACTAAGCAACTCATTCCAGAAGGACACATTGAGTTTTTCATAAGTTTTTCCAAGTGCCAAACTCAGTCATACTTGTAGAACATCTTACAATGCATGCTTCATACTAAAATATCATTGTAAATAGTGCGGAATATTAAAAATGCCAAACATGTTCCAATAAATTACCAATATCACTGACAGGGTAGCTGATTGGATAGTGCTCACTGCTCAGCCTGTAACGCGGGGAGTATGGGTTCGAGCCTCCACTCAGGCAGTCACTGTGTAGTGTGTAAGGACCTTGAGCAAGTCCTTCACGCACAATTGCTCAGCACCACTAATGTTCTGTTGTATAGTCTTGCATGCATTTCTGAACTTGGGAATGAGGGCAATATCAAATACAGTTGTATTGTATTGTACAAAATTACTTTAAAACTCTTCCCTTTCATATTTAAACTTTATTTACTACTGTTTTGAGTTAATCTCTGTTTGTATAAATAACTATTCATCTTGATTTTAAGAAAAAACAGGAATGAACCTAACCAAGTTTTTTCTCTGCATCCTCTTCCACTAAACTGACATACCAAGTATCACGCCAACATCCAACGTGTTGAGCAATCTTTCCAGTTTTGTGCCCTGAACGCAAAACCTAAACATAAAACAAGTTCTAAAAGTTTATCAGTTCAAGACACGATGTTCTACACTTTGGTCAACTTTGACGTTATTCACATCAACACAGACCAACTCACACGGAGTTACAGTACTGAAATAGTAGCAGAAAAACTGATAATAGTACTTAAGTATAATTTAAAAAGTCATATATCTTAAAGTACATGTGATGACCTTGCAATCTATATCCAAGAGCAGTGGCATCACTAGAGGGTGCGGGGGAGGGAGGTGCGGGCCGCACCAGGTGACACCTTCAAAGGGGTGACACCAAAATGACCGTCTAAAAAGTTTTGTGCAGAGTTTCAACAGAAATTTATTATTTTTAAATTAACAATAACTGATAACAACAGAAACATTTGTTGTAAGCCCAGCTTACATGTACTGCATCAGTATCAATTTACCTAAAGCTGAAACTCTATGCTAATTTACTTTTTTGAACCTTCTAATGGGGGTGACACCATGACTTACCACACTGTGTTACACCAACCCTACTGATGCCACTGTCCAAACGCCTGCAGAAAAGGTCATTTCCTTATCAACAAATGTCTGTTGGGTGATGCATTGTTCATACCTGCATACAGCCATTTGTAGCATTCGCGTCAAGCAGTGGAATCCAAGCAGTTAACTGGAAAACCTTGTAGGAATCGTTGTCTAGATAAGCCGCATCTGAACAAAGAAAAGCGTTAGTAATACCCAAAAACATATGGCACGATCCAGTAGTTTTTACTGATTGACTAAGATAAAGTTAAGTAAGGGTAGATAATAAATGTAATGCAGCATAAGGTAGACAAGGTATCATAGGATAGATAAGGCAAGATATGTAATGTAAGGTAAGATATGATCAGCCATGAGGGAGTCAACATGACAAGATTTTACCAACGGTACCTAGCTACAACGTGCATACTAGGTCTACCGCAAAAATAAGCTACCTTGGTGCCACGGCACTGTAGCAGCCTCAGCCTGTGGTGTCTTAGTTCTCAGGTTCCACACTGGGTGTCCGGCTAAATCCGAGGTTCCTAGTAACTGCTCGGCCACATTCAACAATCGTTCACAACCCCAGATATCACGAAATGCCTGGAACACGACAAATTATAATCAAACATTTACTTATTATATGACTGCAACAGATACAATTTAGAAAACATTACATTAGCCCTCCTACCATATTCCATATACACAAAGAATTGTTTTACAGAATGCCCCAAGCTAACACGACATTAACTAACTGCATAAGAAGATCAACCCCTTGAGGCCAATACTGAGGGATCATGACAGTCATTTTCATTGGGCATACATTGTTTCTAATAGTAGGCCATCATTCACCACCAGTGGCAAATGTAAGGTCTGGTTGGGACCAATAAACATGGCTGATCGGCAGTATTCACAAATTGTAAGCAACGTCATTTCCATATTTCCATATAATTACAAGAGGATAAGAATTTAATACCATATAATTACAATGGTATAAGAATTTAATACCATATAATTAGAAGAGGATAAGAATTTAATACCATATAATTACAAGGGTATAAGAATTTAATACCATATAATTACAAGAGGATAAGAATTTAATACCGTATAATTACAACATTTGATATACGAATTTAATACCTGGGGCAGTTTTCCAAGTTTGTGCGGAAGAATAATTGCACCAGGAAATTCCTTTTCCATTTTTGTCAGTCGTTCATAAAATCCATATTCATTGTACAGGCCTAATTATGACAAGTATTAATCAAGACATTAATAACCATACACAACCTGTTACACAACAAGCAATGCTCTGCTTACCGTATAATTACAACATTTGATATACGAATTTAATACCTGGGGCAGTTTTCCAAGTTTGTGCAGAAGAATAATTGCACCAGGAAATTCCTTTTCCATTTTTGTCAGTCGTTCGTAAAATCCATATTCATTGTACAGGCCTAATTATGACAAGTATTAATCAAGACATTTAATTACCATATACAACCTGTTACACAACAAGCAATGCTCTGCTTTGTACGTTTGATAAATTCTTTTGCATTTGGTAAAACAGTCATATTTCAAGCATAAATGATGATTAGGCCTACACCAAATGGCTTAAAAACCGTAAAATTTTAGTAGTTATCATAAACAGTAATTACTAAAAACTGCTACTGTTAACCTCTTCAAAGTCCAATTTCTTCACCTAGATTTCAATATGTATATTAATTTAACTTACAAGAAACCATCAATAGATGTCCTGTGTAGTCCTGCAGCTGCGTTCTAGAAGTTTATGCACACTTCAATAGAATAGATTATGCTCAGATTAGACTGGACAAATATTTAAAGCTTAGATTAGATTAAGCAGATTTTAATCTTAGATTAGATTGGGCAAAGATTCACATCTCAAAAAGCACAGCATATAATCGTTACTGTAACATTAGAAATTTGTTCAGATTGGTGCAAACTAGTTAGTTCCAGCTGCTGATTATTACCACTATCTCACTATCACCAATATCGCGCTGATGCTCGTGAATAAGCTGGTGCCCTGCATTTAGCTTTGAAGTAGAACTTTAGAAATTTGCAAGTTCATGATTATGATCACACCATCAATACCACCAACATCACCAATTATCATCAGTTCTTGTTACAGTCAACACTTTTGTTGTTGTCGTTCTTAGGGACTGTCACCAAGGCGCTGAAATTGTCATTATCTTCATTGTGAACTATCGTTATATAATCATATTTGTCATGAACTATCATTACCATCATCAACTATACACAGGGGTTAAAGTGAGGTGGGAATGGCGTTCCCACTGCTCTCGAAATTCTTTGCTTGCGTTCCTACTGCTCACTCATACGTTCCAATGAAACTCTTCTTGGGCGTTCCCACTGCTCACCCAAACCACTTTAATGTAATGTAATGTAAATCTCCTAAATTTCTCAGTACCACACAAAAGCCACGTCAGAGAGACCAGCTTATTCACCGGCGCTATATCAAATCAAGTCCGCAATAGCCATGTCTGCCTTATCCGTTCCGGTGCCAGGTCACTGACTGTTCACCACTGTCGATGAACGTCAGCAATCCTCTTATTATTATTATTATTATTATTATTATTAATTAAAATTGTAACGCGCATGGTCACACCGAAATGTGAATCTGAGGCGCAGATAGTCATCCGCCAGGAGAAGATGCAGTTAGATATCCAAGTGTTTGAAAGCCAAGGAGAAATAGTGAGTTTTGAGCCGCTTTTGAAGGTAGAAAGTGAATTTGAGCTATGAGGAGATAGTGGCAGTAAAGTAATCATACTTGTTATCTTTCCTCCTTTGTAGAGTTTCTGGGCCAATTCTTCGACCAAAGTGTTTACGGCATCTATCGCTGGATTCAATTCCTCTGGCTGGAAAAACTTCTCCACCACCAGAAAGCCCTACCAGAGTTTAAGAACATTATCACCTGATTCATTTTATAGCTTTCTATTCTAGGCAGTTTTTAAATCCGTTTTACTGGTTCATCAGCGCCTGCCTACCCTTTTAAATGTTCACTCATGATGTCAAGTCACCATATGAAATCCTTATCAAAGTCTGTCAAAGTAAGGAATCCTTAACAGTTAACACTCCTTGGGAAGTACCGTTTTAAATATTTAAGCAAGAGGCTACGATCGGGACAAGATGGAACAAAGACAATTTGTTTAGGTGACAAGTTGCAAATTCAGTCTGCTTTTCACCCAAGTGTCCCGAGTTCAAATTCCCACAGCATCGAATAAAGCTGAGAATTCATAGTCAGATATGCAAAGTATCACGAAAGATTGTCCTACTGCTCGGCAGCTGCAATTGTGATTGCATTTAAACTTAAATATCCTTCAACTGCAAGCCTCTGAGGTCTGCATGTATCTATAAGTTATTCTAGAATTCATTAAGAACAAGTTATTTGGCAAACAAATAATGCTTAATGACTGGAAAAATTACTACTAGTGGGCTCTGCAATCACATAGAACTCATGAACTTCTAGAACCCTATGAACTTCTAATTATTTAAATTTAAATATTTGTACTGCTTGCCTGATCAAAGAATTGCTTGACTTTCTCCTCAGAAAGTTGACCTGGTTTCAGGACTTTAGGTTGAGGAGGAATGGTGTTGAAAATTTCTGGATGTGCCTCATCCGTTTCGCCAGACCAACGCTTCTGTTCACTCATCTTAATGAGAAAAAGAGGGCAACTGGTTGTCAGTATGTCCTGCAAAAATTAAATATTTCACATGTATACATTAACGTATGTATGCATGTACTATATATGTGTGTGTGTGGGGGGGGGGGCGGATGACGTGTTGTCTGTAGCGGATGAAGTCTTGAGAAGGGTGGACTACAATGTAGCATGGGTCGCCCATTGCTTAAAAGATGGTCTGTTGGCCTTGGCCGATTGGCCTGCTGACTGCCCGCTAGGGGGCGGCCCTACTCCAAACCCCATCAGCAGGTTGAAGGGAAACACGATCAAGATGTTTATTCAGCCAAACGTTTGGCACAGCAACAGGAAGCAATCTCTATAGGTCTATTTCTAATACTTAAGAGTTTGGTCCATATACACAATTTTCGGCCGATGGCCTTATTACTCGTCAAGGGTAGGGTCCACAGGAGGATCAAAGGTATTTGACATATTTGGTGAGACATGTAGGCCCTACTGTAGGGGTTAAGGGTTTACTGGGTTTCTCCCTTTCTCCGGTTATGTAGGCCAGCCACTCAATCATTCACTATACTGGGCTCACTGCCCTTATTACTCTGTCTGTCTGTCTGTCTGTTTGTATTTCTATTTGTCTGTCACTCTTTCTTTTAATCCGTCTCTTGTTGTTCCCAATGTCGTTCTACACCCTACACTACACTACAATCCACACACTATACTACACTTCCGTCTCCTTCAGGGAAGAAATCGCTCCCGCCATTGAAGCTAGTAAGTATAATGCACTCACCAAAAAATTCAACGTTTGAAAAGAACTGGAGCTATACGAGCTCGTTACACAATTGCATACAGAAACACACAAAATGAAAGTACACGAAAAATACTGACGTGAAATAGCTATTAAACTTGCCATTGCAAAGTTCTGGCGCTACAAAGGTGAACCCTATATCTGTCCCTCGTTAAAAAATTGATGCTCCTGCTTCACTCTTTCACAGCATCCTTGACCAGTGTGGGAATTGTAGAAAAAAGACTGGGGGAGGGGGTTGAACATTTATTCGTATTTTGCAAACTGATGTCAATGAAATTTGAAAGCAGCTGATTTCAATGCTATCAATTTTGCAAGTCAGACTCTAATCAATATCAATTCATTTGTTGAGAAAATTCAAAACTGCATACATGATCACCATGGAAATTTCTTCTCTTTGTCAGAGACTCAGAGTCAAATAATGCTAAATCACACCAGTACAACTGAGGGGTTGGAAACGACCCTCCCGGAGGTGTGAAATTAAGACTTAACTGTGAGGGTCCTAAGAAAGACTAGGGGGTTGAAGCTCCTCAACAATTTCCACCCTGTCCTTGACAGAAATAATATTAGAAAAATGCCAAATAAAACAGTTCACTATCACACAAAGGCAAGCACACAATTGCTACGAATTGCTAACGAGTAAGGATCCTCAGCATCATACAATAACCAAGCAGAATGGGCTTTTCGAACATGCAGGCATCCCTTACGCGCCACGTGGAAGCCTTACATCATCTGACGCTTCAACATCAGGGTGCAAGGAACCATACGCGTAATTTACGGGGTTAACCGTACCCACCACTTTATGGACTGCGGTACCGTACCCCCACTTTTCATACCCATTGTTTTTGCCCATTACTATTTTACCTGAGGAAGCCCTCAAGATTCAAAACAATTACTGAGCATTATCCTCAATGTGATCACCATCATCATCACTCTCACTGTTATTATTTTTATTGTCGCTATTATTATTAGCATTTTTATCATCATCATTATTAAGCCTATAATTATTATTACGCTTGTAATACAAACGATGCCATTATAATTATTTAACAGTTGTGAAGCTGAAAAATGCAAAATACTTTCTAGACCAAAGTTACGTCCCTGCAAGGAACTCGCTCTCCTTTTGAGTGCATATGTTCCTGTGGATTTTGAGTGCACGTGTTCCTGTGGATTTTGAGTGCATGTGTTCCTGTGGATTTTGAGTGCACATGTTCCTGTGGATTTTGAGTGCACATGTTTCTGTGGATTTTCAGTGCACGTGTTCCTGTGGATTTTGAGTGCACATGTTCCTGTGGATTTTGAGGGCACTTGTTCCTGTGGATTTTGAGTGCACATGTTCCTGTGGATTTGATCCGTTACATACAATTCATTGCATATGCATACGTCTTCTTTTGTTTTCCTCAAGACTTATTTCTTTTCTTGTGGCCTTGCGCACTGGAAGCGCCTCTGAACAGTTCACCCTACTAGAGGTGCTTTATAAATGTTTAAATACAATACAATTCAATATGCAAGCCATGCTTAAATTGCTATTAGGTGGTTGCCATTTACTACATTTTATTAATAATTATCATGGCCAGTATATAGAACAGTTCTCCTAACACACAAGGCATTGATTGAAATCTCACTTCTAGACACCATAATTACAATTCAAGCTTCAGCTAGAAGCCCCTCAAGAAATCTATGACAAGTTCCAGTTCTGAATTTAGGCCTCTTAATTGAGAGCCTGGACTACATCATATAGGTCCTACACTTTGCTATTGACTGGCACTAGGGCCCAACACTCAAGTATCATAATAGAATTGGTCAGCGGTCTACTTCATACTGCACATGACCTTAAGAATACCTTAAACTAAGAGGATTATAAAGTAGCATCTATCAAACAATTGAGAAAGACAAGTGCCTAGTATTGGCATCAATGACTAGGCCTAGCTATTAAAACATAAAATAATTTCAGGTATACTGCTGACTTGACAAGAATACCCTACGTTCCGGTCCCACATGTGTATGTATACATGTGTGTATAATATATGTATGTGTTTATCATCTTTGCATGATTGATGTACTCTTCATTAAAAACTGACACTGGAATCTCGTGTTACCAACATTATCCTGTTATTTTTACCTGAGGCAACTTTGACCTACTTATCAGCCTCCAACTGAAGACACTGCCATGCTATTGTCCGTTCACTGTCATGCTATTGTCCGTTCACTGCCATGCTATTGTCCGTTCACTGCCATGCTATTGTCCGTTCGCTGCCATGCTTTTGTCCGTTCACTGCCATGCTATTGTCCGTTCACTGCCATGCTATTGTCCGTTCACTGCCATGCTATTGTCCGTTCACTGTCATGCTATTGTCCGTTCACTGCCATGCTATTGTCCGTTCGCTGCCATGCTATTGTCCGTTCGCTGCCATGCATTTGTCCGTTCACTGCCATGCTTTTGTCCGTTCACTTGTCTTAACATGCCTGGACTACTGCAATTCAATAATCAGTTCTATTCCTATTTGCCTTTATGACACCTTGCAACCAGTTCTGCATAAAGCTGATCACTTTATCTTTGGCTTCCTCCAAGCCCCACAGTTAGACTTAATGTCTTCAAATTTATGTTGTCTCTTCCAGCTCGGGTCTACTTTAAAATTGCTGTCCTTGTTTAGAACATATTTCATGGTTGAACACAGAGCTACCTTGCTCACTTATGCATTTAATTTAATCCCAGTTGGACAAACTTATCATCATCTATCTTTGGTTGACTGCCAAAAAGCATGGCTTCCGTGTCTCTTCTTATTTCGGTTCTCTTCTTTTGTTTTCACTACCACCTGGTTTTGGGACCCTTCTCATTTATTTATTTCATTCTGCATACAATTGAAGACTTTCACTTTCCGTAAATTTATAAAAAGTATCTGATTAACACTAGTGAATTGCGATGTATTACGAGTGTATGTATGTACATGTGTAATGTATGTATTTTTATATATATGCAGATATATAGGTGTATGTATTTATGTATGTATATATATATAAATATATATATATATATGATGTATGTATATATGTTAGCATGTAACTATCATGATGTATGTATGCATCGGTGCATGTATGTACATGTATGTGCATACATATGCATGTATGTATGGGATGTTTCAGTATGGGATGTTTCAGTTGTCAGAAAAGAGCTGCGGGGATTTTACAGATTGCCAAAGTACATGAATGAAGGTCAAAATCTAATACATTGCATCTGAAACAACCGACGACTCGTGAGATATATTAGTTCCAGGTACCCTAACTTCTTCTCTGTTACTTAACTGAAGGGATTAGAAGAAGAGCTAGGTGGGTTCAAACCCCCCACCAATAACTAAAACACTGTATATACATTTATCAAGATACTTAATACAGCACATTTTTAGTGCATCACAAAGTGCTGCACACATGATTATCAAAATGGTCAAAACAAACTTGTGCATTTTAAAGTAGGCAGAATCTGAATTCTGAACAAATGCAAATTATAAAACTAATACCTTTCATCAATTTGCATTGCATTAGATCAAAGCTCGAGGGTACGTACCATACGTATTCTATTTTTTGAAAGGTACGTACGTTTTTTAACGTACCTTATTTTAGGGTACGTAAACCATACAAAAATACGTTAAAGACGTCATTGCTCATTATAAGAATGTTCAATTTAATTTAAGCAAACAAGAATTTATCGAATTAAATTTACTGCTACGCTACCGGAAGTACCGGTTTCAATGACGCATACTGTTGACGTCAGATTATACGTAGGCTATGGGTCGCCGAATAAACCATAAATAAAATTTTCGTGTATGATACGTACCATACGCGTATTGTATTTTTTGAAAGGTACGTACGTATTTTAACGTATTCTATTTTAGGGTACGCGTACCCTCGAGCTTTGCATTAGATTTAAAGAGGTAATAAAATATAAGACAATGGCAACAAAAGGCCTGCATTTAGCATTTCAGTAGAGCTTTAGAAAGTTTCAAGTTCTCGATAATACATCACACTACGTTCAAAAACACCAACATCATCAATTATCGTTAGTTCTCATTTAACTCATTACAGTCTATTTTGTTGTTGTTGTCATTCTTAGTGACTGTCACCAAGCTGTTGTAATCATCAATATCATCTTCATCGTGAACTATCGTTATAATCATCTTCATCATGAACTATCATCACCATCATCAACTATAAACACAATTGTCAATGATCATCAGTAATCTTCATTAATTGCAATATGACAATGCAATCTAAGCCAATTTCACATACAACGTAACTAGACAACAAAGTCAGGTTGCAGAGCAAGAAAGACAATGCCTTATCCACTTGTCACAAATTGACCCGTGGAAGTCATTAATAGTCAGCAACAATGCTCTACTCAACTGTTAGCTATGTCTACAGACTCAGGTTTAAAATGCTTCTGCTCTGCCCTCAATTTTCACCTTTTCAAAACTGTATTTTCTTCTTCTATCTATTCCTCTCACAAGCTAGTTCAGTACTTTTAAGATACTATTCTTAAAGTGTACAATTGCACATACAACTGTAAATTTACGCACTTCACATACCTTGTGCTCATTTTCTTGCAATCTTCTTCCTTTAAAAATTGATAGGGAAAAACTAGACTAATTAAAAAATTGCTTTATTGTTTCTATGTGTTTGTAACAAACGAAATCTGATGCTACAAAAGTAAAAATACATTACAATACTGATCTGGATAAAGAAAATTGCAAACACTGCATTGCACAATAAATTTGATTCAACATTTGTATCATACCTCCGTTTGGATGTTTTCCTACAGCAACTCCCAGGACAAAGTCCTGTTCTGATACCTACCAGCAGTTTTGTGTCAAAGGGAGCCAAACTAGACCTGGCATAAAAACCGCAACATATGATTTAAACACCTTCTCAATTACCCGGGCCTAAGCTGTAACTGGCTGCAGCTGTTCAGGTGCGGGGAGGGAACTTTCGATTGCTGCCCTTTGAACAAAAAAAAACACCAAGCTCAAGATCTACAGCTCACTGCCCTGTCTTCAAGCCAGCGTTATAAGAAATAATTCGGTTTCGTAGCCAAGACGAGTGACATTGATTGAAAGCCTGATTAAGAAAATTAGGACAAATTTTTATTCTCTAGTCACAAGACCGGCCATATGATACATCTAGGCAAATATCAACTAAAAGCATTAGCAACGTTAACCCGATCTTCTACATTTAGTTTCTACAAAGCTAAAGTGATAACTAGAAACTTTCAATTTAAACTGTCACGGTAAAAGAAACAACGAAATTCGCTTTAAACTAACTTTAAACAGATGTACACCTCCCGATCACCTATCGCTGACTCGAAACGTACGACCTATGGTAGAGCCCTCAGCACTTGTAATCTTTGGGCCTGAGCATAGACATCTTATATTTACTGGCCTGAGCTTCCTTTCGCCAATCACGAGCTGGCCTTGTTTTCGGTATCCCCCAATTATATATCTATGATTTTTCCATTATATCTATGGATTTTTCCATAGACGTTTGTTGCTAAAAATAGACCCAAAATTTATTCTCGTCATCATGCTCTCGTTTCTTGTTATTACCTCTTCACCAAAGACTTTTTATGATATAGAATCCTTGCCTCTTCACCATAGATATCATATCTCTGAAGTATGTCGTCTTCGCCAAAGCACAGTGTAATTATTTATACTGTGGCCAAAGCATGATGTTTCTTACATCATGGCCAAAGATATCAAAATCAACAAAACGTCTGAAGACCTTCTGTCAATGCTCAGCGATTTCCGTGTTTTATTGAGTCATTCCTTGCACGCACGCACCAACAATTCGAACATTTCTGTAGGCCTATCTAAGAATTTATAAAGCACCTCACAGAGGCGCTCTCGGCACGGAAGCTCGAGAAATGCCTTAGATGAGCGAGAGACCGACGAGGAGCAGCCAAATATTAGTTTGGCCCTAAGCGGGAGCATGGGCGGCGATCCGGGGGGGAGTCGAGGGGGACAAGACCCCCACCTTTAAGAGTGGAGGGGACACGCCATACATCGGACCCCCCAAATTTTGAGGAAACCCCAAAAAAAGTCATCAAATTTTTTCACGCGTCAGCGTGACAAATTTTTATGACCTCTTTTTTCACCAGATCAGTTCAAAGCTCTTTTTTCACCAGATCAGTTCCAAATGTCTCCCCACACGCCTGTCAAACAAGATCGCCGCCACTGAGCGGGAGTGGAAGGACCTGTAAGGCAATTCCAGGTCGATCAGTAGGCCTATAGGCCTACTTTTTGAAGGAACTGGCAACAGCGTGGGTCTGTGATTAAATCATTGTTTTCGTTCATGGCATTATTGAACTGACAGTTTCAATTTTGGTGTCTGATGTGGGATTTTGTTAAGAATTTGACACTTAGCTGGAAAAAGAGTCAAAACTGGAAGGTCAGGAAAGGCATCAACTCATGTTGTAGGGCCTATGTTACATTGTAGTTTTCAGTGTAGTAGTGGTGAAGCTGTGGCTTGATTACAGTCTTGTTGTCAAGACCTTAAACCTCAAGACCAAGACCAAGGCCAAGAGTTTGAACCCCAAGACCAAGACTTTGAACCTCAAGACCGAGACCGAAACCCAAAAAATCAGAATCAGGTTAATTCCTTACAAAAATATGTCAAGACCAAGACTTTTCGATCGTGTTTTAATGAAAACGTGAGTCTTTTAATTATTCCATTAAGCAAAACTAATCTAAATGCAGACTGCAGAGAATTCCGAATTCGTATCTACAAAACTCCTTCATGCAAAATGTTATTCCAAGTGCCTTTTCTATTTTGATAAAAACCAATTCCCTAAGAATTTTCTGACCAAGACATGCCTCGTGGGACTTAATAAATTTCCGCCATGTGAAAAATTACGTTCTACAATTGCTGAAGTCGCTGCAGGCACACAGCAGATTTTCAAGCACTGGATGTAAATGTAGGCCTACAAACCGTGAGTCTGTTTGAAATCCTCCCATGGTTTATCAGACCGTCTGGCTTTAGAAACAAGTATCGACAGTGCTTCCAGATACAGCATAACTGTTGCTGCTGACGATGGATTTCCTGACCAACGAGACTTGTATTCGTCCGTAGACATTTGTCGTAATATTACGCAAACGGCTTGATAAATTTTTAAATTCTTGAGTTTCGTTAAATGGCTGTTCATATTGACAGCCGACTCTTGGTCTTGCGACACCAAAACCAAGACTCTTCGTCTCAAGACCAAGACTTTTCGTCTCAAGACCAAGACTTTTAAAATCGAGTGCACTCGAGACCAAGACCTTGGTCTCAAGGACAAGTCTGCTTGATTAATGGTGAAGAAGCCGAACAAGTAAAAAGAACCGTGGCCTTCCATTTCTAAATCATTTGGACACTCTTAGCAATCACATAGTTTGAAACTGCGAGTAGAGGGCATGCTGAATGCAGGCCTGATCACTGGAGTCCATATATATGCCTAACGACCATTGCAGGCCAAGCTTTTCGATGGCAATGCATACAATACTACACATTTTAACAACTCAACATTTATAGTTTTGCACTAAACAGAAAAGGTAGTAAATGTGAAAAATTGTAAATTATGTGACAAATTGTTAATCTTGGGCACAAAGATATTCTCAGGCTGAAATATTCTCAGTTGAGGGGTCAGTCACCTTTCACTGTAACGAGATCTTACTGCTTTGACAAGTCAGGATCATTCTCTACACATTAGCCCAAACTGGCATAAGAAAGCCTGATAAGAACCAGAACTCAAAAAAAGATGTAGGTGAAATACCTGTTAAAAAGGCACAGCCAGGGTAACCTAGTCACAGTGAACAGTGAATAGCACAACTTCCTAGTTTTAACAAGTGTATAGTACACTGGAACTGTCTCGCAATGCTACCTTTCGAAGCAAATTAAAGGACAATTAAGTTACAGTAAAGCCTTCCTTTAAAATAGAATCAAATATCGGATCTACATCTGCGACTATTTTGTGGAGTCAGAATCTGCACTTAAGGTGTGGACTACAGAGATATTCGAATCGAAGCACAGAGAATTCCTGGAATTGGACAGCCAGTTTATTCAATCCTTACACGTTATTGACAAAAGCAGTCTCAAACCGACTACCGCGGTAATTGGAAGCACTATTTCAAGCACATCGGCAGCTGTTCATGTGGAGTGTGCTTCACTTGTCTAAAATAACAGACGAGTCCTCCCGCTGGATCTCTCGTACAGAACGTTTTTGCACAGTCTGTAATGCTAAACCATAAGTGTAGACAGGGCCGTCTATGATGACGCCTTTGGCTGCCAAGTCTACAGCAAAAACGCAATATCAATACATACATTGTTATGTTAGAAGTTTTCCTGAACTGACCACAGCTCCTTAGCCAGAAATACAGAGTTGCCCGTCCAAAAGCATTCGAAGTCGTGTCCACCCGACACCATGAACGTACGAAGTCTCGACTGCCCGAAGTCCCGCCGCAGTACGAGTCCGATTGCAGTGCCTCTGTGCTGTTTACAGTCTAATATCAACCCATGCTGCCTCCAGAACTGTCGTCTGAATGCTCGCAATGGCTCTAGAGAAGAAGCTGGATGGTGGAGGGTAGAATCATGCAAAATTTATGCCCGTCCAAAATAATTTTCACCCGTCCAAAATAATTTTCACCCGTCCAAAGGACGGGTGGCTGGTTAAGGCCCTCAGTGACCATATCATCTTGACACTTCTCATCATTCAGTAATTATTTATTTTATTGGGTAGTACAAACACAGAGCCTCTATGCAAGATTGGTTTATTGTGGAGTTTCAATTGACATTTTATATTTTAAATGTACGTTTTGCAACAAAAGCTATGTGCATGTGTTTTCTCATAGGAAATAATGGCACACATTCCTTATCAATGTTCCCTCTAATTGGGGACAGGTGTGCCACGGTCGTCGCGCGCCTGAGCAAGCATCTATGACTCCCGTCTAGTGGACGTCACAGGAGGGAATGCTTTAGAATCAGGCAAGAGTTGTTCATTTTTTAAAAGCTCAAATGTAAATACAAATTAAATCGCACAGCGTCAGGGTCACACTGCACAGCACACTATACAGTGCTTTAAAACAAGTCTTGTGCACTTGCATTTTTGCCTTAGAGGAAGCGTTGCTCCCTATAATGGCTACCATGTCGGCATTGTAGGGATCCTGAGCAAGTCTTGCACTTGCAGTGGCTTTGCACCTCAGATTCCAATTCACTGGCCTTGCACGTGTAATAATTGCAACACAAGATAAAATTTAATAATAACAACAATAAATATACAAGTTAATATCAGTTATTTACATTCCTGGACCTACTTCATAAGCAAAAAATCTCTGAAACCCAGTCACAATTTAGCATTTGATTAAGTAAGACATTTCTTAACAAGCCGCAAGTCCTTTGGATGAATAAAATAAAATAATCGTAGATGTGGTTTTCATGGTACAAATTGCACAGAATGGACCAATACCAATTCATTGAACCCACAGCATTGCCCAGTTTACGGTTTCAGATAGAACACCGAATTCGGTGGGAGTCTGGGGCACAAAATGACTCCTCTTAACTGCACTATAACCCGATTATATTGATGGGTAGTGTGAAATACAAATTTTCATAATAGTAATGTATTAATTTGTCACTCATAACAAACCCGCCATCTGTTTCAAATTTCAACCACCATAGGTGTACTATGTTTGATCTCCCCTACTACTGGATTTAAACTGAACTTCCAACTCATAATGTTGGCCTAGTTTCACTTAATAGTTATCACTGATCGGATGCCCTTCACATTATGACAATGGCACACTGGCACAACAGAAGTCACTAGATCAGACAACAGACATTAAAGTAACGAAAATATATGAAGTTTACCGTCCACATGTTTAAGAAATTCTTCAACTGGAATGTGCACAACTTCGATGAATTCTACACAGAAATAAAGCTATTGAAATCTTAACAACAAGAGCAAATGAAGAAGAGTTCTGAGACAATGATAAGAAAGATTGCCTAAAAGAAACAATTTGAACAGAATATACCCAAATACTAAATCCAGTGAATTTTAAATGAATTTTATAGTGCCGTTTTCATCATCCACAATGGTTGCTTCAAGTGCAAAGGATTAAAACTTATAATCTATTGAAGAAGCCCAACTGAAATTCAATAGGTCAGGAAACGAGAAGTCTGGCACAGCGGGTAAACAGACACAGTAAGACAGCCAAAGGAATACTCAATGAGGAAGAGTGGCAGAAGTATATTGAAGAAAAACAATAGATGAAACGTGGCCTCTAGTATTCTCACAAGCAATGACTTTTGATGTGGTCTCGTGGCCACATAAAGTGAAGATCGGAGACATATAGCTTCTGTGCCTTCCACTAAATGTTCAAAAACTATCTCGACTGTCTAAGGGTTACAAAAGTCATCACATGCCCAAAAACACTTCTTACATATTTGTCACAGTTTTCTCAGAGCCGTTTTAAGGAGTTTGGGGGCCCTAGGCACAACCCGCACAAACCCTAAATAACCTTAAACGTAATCCGATTTCCGTCTCTATATCTGTCTCAGATACAGAGTATTGCATTAGTGCATTGTACGTGCATATGTGTCATTTTGTTAAATTTATTAATATAGTACACTGTTACTAAACTCATAATAACACAGCTAACACATCAATCTTTGTACTACAAGTGTAAAATAAAAGTTTAGTTTAACATACTTTACAGTGTCAATTGTTTATTTGTTATACAATCTGAAAGTGTGATTATAATGAGTACATGTTTGCTATACATGGATTGTGACTTTGTAACGACAGTTTCTTACAAACATCGCTTTCGTGTTTTGCTCTGAGCAAAGTCTTTTATAATATCATCGAAATTCAAAGACTCCAACACATCTGATTCTATGCTCATGACATCATACGGCTGCGAAGCTCGTTCTTGATTAATTTAAGTTTTGAGAAAGAACGTTCACCCGTACAGTTTGTCACCATCATTGACAGAAAGATTGATGACCCATCGTTGTTGTTGAAAACAAACAGACTAGCAGGACCTTTACGAATCCAATAAGATCGCAATTCCTCCGTGATTGGACTGCATAAGGCTGCATCAGTTGGATAGTCCGCTGACTCCGCAGGGCTTACATCTTGCGAAATAGGTTTCGAATTTTGGTGTTGTGACAACATCTGTACTTTCGACTGGTAGACCATCATCTTGCAGCGACAATAACTGTTCATCTTTATCGCAAACAATGAAATCAGTAGACGAGTAAGACAACGTAAGAGTATCTTACGTCTCAACAATGTCGGACTGCGATGGTGATTGTGTTTTCTGACTTTGAAAAAAAGAAGATACTTTTGGATACTTTTGGTTCGACATTTCAATTTCAGTTGCTTCCTTTTTTCTCTTCGCGGCACCACTCATATAATTTCTACGCATGATATTTCGTTTAATTGATCGTAGGCCTAGTGATAATTGGCCAAAAGTTGCAAATCGGTTTACCGTGAACGACGGTGATAACTGCAGACAATCAGAATCTTAATCTGCATAACAAAAAGGGTAGAAACTATCCAAAAACCTCAACCTTATACATTGGAGGAGGTGGAAATGAAGTGATTTTGTTAAGTTAAATAAGTCTGCCAAGTTCACTACCGACTCAGTACCGAGCGTCGACACGCCAACATCATTCTATTTATCCTATTAACTGTGCGAAATTTGATACGCTTTTTTCCCCTTTTTATAATTTAAAGTTTAAAACAATTTATAAAATGACTAGATTATAGGACAGAGAGATTTAATATTAAAAATTAACATTAGCTTACCAAGACATAAAAATTCCTTGAATAGCGTTGTGAAAAAGCAGACAAATGAAAACAAACATAATAGCCCATAGCCTACAGCAAGTTGTGCGCCATCGTCGCCATGCGTTAAAATTGATTTATTTCTATAGCGCTCTGATTTTATTACCAATAATTATATTTAACTAAAAATGCAGACCGCAGACATTTGTTTAAAAAAATAATAAAAATGTGTTATTGTTCTTACTTTACTTTGCAGAATTGTTACTTGTAAGAACAGAACTTATAATATTGTTATTTTGTTTCTGCCCTAGGCCCGGGCCTCGCGTGCCTATGCCTTAAAACGGCACTGAGTTTTCTTGTGTATTTGAAACTTACATTTCATTTCATATAATTCATAGCACAGACTTGTTAGTTTATTTTAAACAGGATTTGATTTAAACTGTACTGTTACCAAAGCATGTTATTTTGAACACAAATGAACAAAACTTAGTGAACTGTCAAGCAAATAACATTTGTTTTGACTCTATCTACGTAAGTAAAATCAACGAAAGCAAATTGAGAATGGCAATAGAAAAACCGAAACTCGAAATGACAAAGATTATCTGATAAGACAGCATGAATATTTACCCGAGTCCTCTTCAGAACATAAAATGAAAAACAAAATTATCGTGTTAGATCGGATGAAACATATTTCATTTTTTAATCGCAGAGTAAGTAAGTATATTCTTTATTAAACCGGTTGCAAAAAGAGCCGCACGCCGGTGCACTACATATACAAAATCAGTAAGAGACCAGCATTCTTCCTAGTTCTAAATGTTTTCCCCTTTTAATATGCATAATGCATACACGAATTGCCTAGCCTTGCAGCATATCCAAGTAAAATGCATTTCAAAGTTAAGGGTTTCTGTTAGCACTACCCTTAAACAGACAATTCATCCATTCTAGAAACCCCAGGTATGACCCCACTGCCCCCTCCCACTCCTCAAGTTCAAATGAATGAGCACAAAATCTGTACTTTGCACAGGTCTTCAACATATTTTAAAAAGAAATGATACAGCACAAAGTTTAAACAAAAGTTAACTCTTGTTAATACGTATCTGTTACCTCGATTCTGCTTTGGGCATTGGTTTACCTCCAAGTCACCATCAATCTAAACAGCATTTTAAGCAAATATACCATACAGATACCAAAAAACTTTTATTACAACATAGCAACACAAGAGCCTTTTTAATTCTGTACTGAACAACGTTGTCACATATTTCAAAGCCTTTCTATGTGTAGTGTAAACAACACAGCACAAAAAACTTCATGCTCTTAGCAGTGTAAGCCTACATTAAATACATATGCTTTTAGATATCAATAGAGTGAAATGTAAACAACTTTCGGAGTTCCTGAAACATGCAAATCTGACAGTTCCAAAAAGGTACACTTTAAACTGACCTAACGTTAAATCGTTTTGCTTTCCATAATTGCAACAGTGTACAGAAAGGTACTAAAACATACAGCGCCTATGAGGCAGCCACGGGTTAGCGACTTCATTTTCTTAGCCTCACACATAACAGCAGGTGGCAAGTCCTATTCCTCACCACCTGATCTTCTTATTACTGAGTTTGCTAGAGAGTGTAAGTAGAGCAGAAAATTTTAAAATTCTGCCTTAAGTAGCGGGATTTGAACCCGACATCTCACACCGTGTAAATACTAAAGCAATTGTATTAGTAATTATTGGATTAATTTTTAAAATTCTTGCGTTTTGTTAAATGACGGTTCATATTGAAAAAGCCTTGGTCTTGCTTGGTCTTGCAAAACAAAGACCAAGACTTTGAACCTCAAGACCAAGACCAAGACTTTTGGTCTCAAGACCAAGACTTTTGATCTCAAGACCAAGACCAAGACTTCTAAAAACGAACTCGAGTGCACTCGGGACCAAGACTTTCATCTCGAGGACAACAAGACTGATAGATAGACTCTGTCTACCTCAGCGCTCACAATCACCATGGTACTGCTGTCTAATCCAGGATTAGACGACGTTGCTAAATAAAAACAAATACAAACAATTTCCCAGTATTAGTCACGGAATCCAATCTAGTGACTTATACTGTAATGTAGTATATAACAAAACATTTACAAAGCACCTTCCAAACACGCTGCTTACACATCCGCGTAACTGATTTAATCCTTCAATGATGAGAGGGATTGCAGTTTAGTACATGCTCGTCGTTAAAGGGTTAAACGTTTTTATATAGCGACCGATGGACTCAACCCTACTCACTTTCCAATGAAATGATCGGGTGAGATCCTTCACCACCACTGCCCATTTGAATGGGCACCACACCATTAAAGTCCTCATTCAAATGCTAGAGTGAGATTTAAACCTCTTAAATAAACCACCATCGAGAGGCAAACCACGATTAGCATGCTCTCTAAAACAGAGGCGCGTGAGATGCAGCATATGTGGCTAACTGATGCAAGGTTGTTGCTCACGTGCTGAGATGTGACTGATTTCCGTGATTGTGTAACCAGTTTCTTCCTTCAGCTCTCGGATTGCAGTCTCACGTGCGGTTTCTCCATCATCAATAAGACCTACACAGCAGAGCATTGTTTCATTCTGACAGCAAAATCACTTTTAACATTTAGAAGCCATTTTGAACTCACATTATTCGTCTTAATTTAACGTGCAAACCCAGGGCAGACTGCCTCTTTGTCATCTTCAACACGCAATTCTGGCACGTATACCTCTCAATAGTAATACCAATTGTCCTTCTAAAAGAGGCTTATCGACCATTAGATGCTTGTTTCACTTAGGGCAAATTAACTTTCTAGAAATTGACTTATAACTCAGTTATTACTAGAAGATGGATGCACAATCAACCAGTGCCTTGTGCACTTTGTAGCAGAACAATATAACATAACAAGGGTTTTAAGTGGTTCAGAAGACATGTAGTCTGTGTTAGAAACACTGCAAATTAACCTGTAATATATGTGGATATATTTGTTAAAATTGTTTAGATTTTTAAATCGGTACATAAGATTATGGTGGCAAAAGGTCAGTACGCTGTACCTAAGACGTTGAACAAAAACAGCAATGGTTTACAAAGTGCAAATAATGCCAGATAAATCAATGTCCATGGAACTTGAATTCTAGTAGAAGGCCATAAAAGTGTCGAGCTGAAGCCAAAGAGTAATCCTTCAAGTCAAATGCAAACATCAAAACAATCCCAAAGCTTTCATATAATAAGTGAAGCTATTGTAATCATAATTGTAAACTTCAAATTTCCAATGCGCAACTCAGAAGTTAAGCACAAAACACCAGCTTGTGCAAGAGCACTGCGTCAAGTCAAAGGGGAATTCTTAGAGGGCTATCCTTAACACAAAAACGTAATAACTACAAGAACATTCATTTACAACGCTACCTTAATTTTAATTTTGATTAGCATAAAGAATTGGTATTATCTTTAGGTAGTGTAAAACAGCTACCAACTACGGTAATTTAAATTTAATACAATCGTCAAGAACACAGTTATCTACCAGCTGGAAATTCGAGGCAGTAAGCTTTCAAAGGAGGTCGATACTGTTTGACGCACACCACGCAATCGAATTTTAAAGCTCTCTTCAGTAATGGCACAATAGCAACAGCTGAAAGAAAACAAATAACACTCAACACAAACCAAATGAGCTAGGCCCTATCTCTGTACAAGCAAAACAGCCACCATTACAAAATTAAATCAAAACAGCACTGCTGTTAGCTAAAACAAGTCACATATATGTCCATAATTAAAATTCATTATTACATTTGCTCATGCAAGCTATTTGTTGAAATATTTGGGTTCTAATAAATGCCCGATCATTCTTATCTTGCACACCACGATCGCATTCATAGGATCATTAATATTCATAATATTACCAAGCGTTTTAGTCACCTGATGTCACTAATTATGAAGCTACTAGAGTGCTTTGCCCGTCATAATGACGGGTTGAAAAAGAAACTGAATGGATTGATAGGAATAGATAAGAAGTTGTTTAATGAAAAGCTTGATCATAAGTCACTTTGCGAGTGAAAATTCGAGCATCGTTCAGCAAATGACCTTGACGATCCGTTTTTTTGCGAGTACTTTGATGTCTCTATTTCGTTTAAGCAACAATGCAACATAAAGCTTGCCATGTGAAAATACGGGTTCGCTGAAACAAGCGCTTGTTCAGGCGCTTCGTGAGCTTGTCGTTGTCGGTGAAAATGCGCATCAGTCTCGCGTCTTTGTGACCTCAGACGATCGAGTTTCTTGGCTTTTAGTCAGAGCTATTAGCGTAACATTGTGCATTTTGGTGCTACAAGCAAACAAATTGCATTTTTGTGCTCAGAATGAAATTCTGAACAAAACCTGATATAGTGCCAATTGAAAAAAAGAACAAAGTTTTTCGAGTTTTTTCCACGTTTTACCTTATTGGATCAGTCTTAACCAAGTCACTAAGGTTGGTGTAACTGTAATAGGCCTACTTGCTCATTTAAAGACAGAAGCATGAAATTTGGCACATGGTAACAACATATGATGAGGTCAAATGTTAGCTATAGGGCCATCGCAGATTTGCCCCGTGGCCTCAATGGCAGCCATTTTCCAAAATGGCCGACGCAAAACAGAGATTATCCAATATCTCAGCTTTTAATTCACTTAGAATCGTGATCTTGGTGTCTAAACATAATATTTAGTGACAAGGATTCTAACAGAACTAATTGCAATTACTTATCCCTCAGTGGCAGCCATTTTCCAAAATGGCCGACGCAAAACAGAGATTTTTCAATATCTCAGCTTCTTGTTGACTTAGAATCGTGATCTTGGTGTCTAAACATATATATTTAGTGACAAGGATTCTAACAGAACTAATTGCAATTACTTATCCCTCAGTGGCAGCCATTTTCCACAATGGCCGACGCAAAACAGAGATTTTTCAATATCTCAGCTTCTAGTTCACTTAGAATCGTGATCTTGGTGTATAGACATACATATTTAGTTTTATTGGAATACTTGTAACTAAATATGTATGTTTAGAGACCAAGATCGCGATTCTAAGTCAACTAGAAGCTGAGATATTGAAAAATCTCTGTTTTGCGTCGGTCATTTTGGAAAATGGCTGCCACTGAGGGATAAGTAATTGCAATTAGTTCTGTTAGAATCCTTGTCACTAAATATATATGTTTAGACACCAAGATCACGATTCTAAGTCAACTAGAAGCTGAGATATTGAAAAATCTGTTTTTCTGTTTTGCGTCGGCCACTTTGGAAAATGGCTGCCATTGAGGCCACGGGGCAAATCTGTGATCTATCTATCTATCTATAATGAACTTCTATAGCGCCCCTTCAAGAAATCTACTCAGTGGCGCTCCCGACCCAGGCCCGGTCAAAAAGAAAGGTCTTAAGAAGGCCATAGAAAGTACCTGAGAGGTCTCTAGGGAGAGAGCGAAGGGAGAGAGGGAGGTCGTTCCAAGCGGTAGGACCCACCACGGAGAATTCCCTACGCTGCGCCATAGCAGTACGCGCATAGGGGACAGCAAAATCACCCCGGGAGGCCGAGCGCAAGGCACGGCGCCCCGCACAAGCGGAAGTTAAAGTAAAGAGCTCGCAGAGGTAGGCCGGGGCCCGCCCTAGGACACAATGCCACGTCATGGTGGAGACCCTGTAATGAATGCGATGCTGGACAGGAAGCCAATGGAGAACGTCTCGCATAAATTCAGAGACGTGGTCAAACCTGGAGATACCGCCAACCAAGCGTGCAGCCGACCGCAAAACCCTCTCTAGACAAACAATGCGAGTCTGAGGAAGTCCAACAAAGAGAGAGGAGCAATAATCCAAACGATTGACAATAAATGCATGTACCAGAGTGGAAGCCGCGGAGAATGAAAGAGAGCGGGATACGACACGCAGCTGGCGCAGTTGATAGTAGCAAGCACGAGTCAGTTCATGAATGTGCTTAGAAAAGGAGAGTTCTTGGTCAAGAATGACACCTAGGTCACGAACAGAAGTAGAAAAGGTAAAGGAGGGGAATTCAGTGGCAAGAAACGTCAAATCAAGCTTGGCCAGCTGTTGACGAGTGCCAAACCATATGTACTGAGTCTTCGAAGGATTGAGACGCAGACGATTAGAAGACATCCAGGCATTAAGGGTGGAAGTAGCATCAGACATAAGCTGAACAGCAGCAGCAGCCTTAGTTGCAGAGCAGTGAGTGTAAGATTGGAGGTCATCGGCATAGCTGTGACTCGAAAGCGAGCAGGATGCAAGAAGAGAGCCTAGATCAGCTGTGAAGAGAATGTAAAGTAGAGGACCAAGAACAGAGCCTTGGGGGAGGCCAAAAGGAGCAGGAAGCCAGAGGTAACGAGAAGAGCCAAAGACAACAGAGGAGGAACGATCAGAGAGGTAGGATTCGAGCCAGGCTAAAGGTAAGGCCGTGATTCCAAACGATAAAGAAAGGCGGCGCAAGAGAATATCATGATCGACGGAGTCGAAGGCGGCGCTCACGTCGTAAAGGGCCAGAAGAGTAACCTCGGATCTGTCAATGGCACAATAGATATCAGAGAGAAGATGAAGAAGAAGGGTCTCAGTAGAGTGCCCCTTGCGAAAGCCAGATTGGCATGGAGGGAGTAGCTTGTTAGAATCGAGATAATTAAACAATTGCCTAGCTACCAACTTTTCAACAATTTTAGATATAAAAGTGACGTTAGCTATAGGCCTATAGCTAGATGCCGTAGACGGGTCAAGACCCGACTGCTTGAGAGTAGGCGTGATGATCGATCGTTTCTGCGAGGCCGGAAGAACTCCTTCGCGAAGGGATGTATTGCAGAGAAGAGTTACGAACGGAAGGAGAATGTGATGGCCCTATAGCTAACATTTGACCTCATCATATGTTGTTACCATGCACCAAATTTCATGCTTCTATCATCAAATGAGCAAGTTTTACACCAACCTTAGTGACTTGTTTGAGACTGATCCAATAAGGTAAAATGTGGAGAAAAACTCGATTTTTTTTTCTTTTTTTCAATTGGCACAATATCCAATTTTGTTTAGAATTTCATTCTGAGCACAAAAATGCAAATTTTTGCTTGTAGCATCAAAATGCACAATAATGACTTTTTTGTGCTAAGTGACTGGACTATATTTTGTCGGGCCATCCCTCTTTCCCGTCGCTCACGATTTAAACGTAATCGTTGCTCTTGGGGACTTTCTTCATTCATGGGACAACGAAATTTTGAAGGATGAACAATATAGTATTTGCTCTTTGTTGTTATTTTTTCGTGCATTGCACGTGACCAATCGATGCTTAGGCTAATGAGTCTTCGCCTCGTCCTTGCTCCTCCCCTCAACCTCCCGTCAGATCGTGTGCCATATTGAGGCAGTGATGCCGGGAGGGAGGGATGGATGGATGGATGGATGCAGTGAGGAATGGAGGCATGGTACGTTAGCAGCTCCCGCGTGCCTGCATGGGGCTTCGCCCGATGTAGGCCTTAGGAAGGTGGAGAAAGGCCTCTCAAGCGTGGTTAGCAGCGCCCGTGTGCTTGCTTCGGGCATTCAGGCCTTAGGGAGGTCGGCCAGCGGCCTCTCAGGCATGTTTAGCAGACTCATACATTCCACAGCATTTATCGTAGGACACACAGATCTGGGAAATTATATAAAAGATATACCTCTGGTTTAGCTCCTCAGTCAATGCTTCTGTTATTCACACATAGAGGCTCAAGAGAATAGGGAACAACACTGCACCATTTAAAATAAGGTTTCACGCTTGAACTTCAGAAGTTTAATTTGCTAATGCTTGGTTTATACAATTAAAGTAAAACTGCATATTCAAAGGGTATACTGACAAAAATAAATTGAAACACCAAAAGCAACATAAACATACTTCTCGACTGTTGTGACAAATGACAATTATGAAACCTTAATAACAAAACTCATTAGCAGTCAACAAAGAATTTGTTTAATTAGTAAGAAGATGAAGAACGACTGATAGGTTTCACGAAATATGTAATAAAACTTAAATGACTAACCATCAGCTACAGCAGCACTTTGCTTCCTAGTAGTTCTGGCTACAACTTCCCATGATCTGAACAAAATAAAATAACAACTGTTCATGATCTAATTAATTTAACTTCCATAATTATGTAGTTGACGAGCAAAGAAAGTCTAGCTATTCGTGGACAGCTGAAAGTGCAATTGGAATCTTCATCACGTGAAAGATTGGTCTCAAGTGAAGTACATAACTGAATATATTGTATCATTAACATCAGAGGCACCCGCAGGCTTAAAGAATTGGACGCACACCCCTCTCGTCCTCCAATCTCCACCCGTCCTCTGTCCGCCGCTCGTAGTCATACACTGAAAATGACTCAGGGTGACTCATAAACGTACAGTATAACATATCCATATATATGCATATTCGTTTATTGGAACAGTCTGACAAACCGCAGAGAGTTACAGCAATAATATGATATCATATGATACATACTGTAGCCTGTATGGTACATTAAAATTACTCAGTGAAATTGTCATGTTTGTTTTGTTTAGAATGTTTGTAGGTGATTCAACAGCTGCTTTCAACACTATTGAAGCGATGCCTATTCCTTGTGTGGATTTGATTTAGAATAGAATAGAATATTCTTTATTGGTGGGTGGACGCACATGTGTCTAGTACATCCGCCTGTGGGCACCCCTGATTAACATCAAATTTGATCACAATCAATCAACAGCTAGAAATAAAAGTGTTACAACTGATTCACAAAATGAATTTATAAAAACATGCGAAAATAGATAAGTGAGTGACATAGATAACTAATAACATCATTGTCATAGGCATTTTTTAGTGCTGTAATGGACCAGGCCCTCATATCCAGAAATAGAGTACCCCTTCCAAAGGAATTCGAAGTCGTGACCACCTGACGCCATGAGCGTACACAGTCGTGACTGCCCGAAGTCCCGCCGCCGTACAAGTTCGACTGCAGTGCCCCTTTGGTGTTTACAGAGCCTAACATCAACCCGTGCTCCTTACCCGACTGTCACCTGAACGTTCGCACTGGTCCTAGAGAAGAAGCTGGATGGTGCTGGAGGAGAATCGTGCACAATTTATGCCCATCCAAAATAATTTTCACCCGTCCAAAAGACGGTGGACGGGTGGCTGGCTAAGGGTCTGTCGTGAACACACTGTTACATGGATACACCTGAATGAGCGTTGCCATTGTAAGCTCTGATACCTAACTCAACTGAATGAAACCTGGTGGTTATGGATGCCAGGTAGTGTCATATAAGAATATTGCTGGTCCAGCAACCACGAAACTCTGAGTGCATATCCTATCCTTTTCATAGCTGGAATATGGCAGCTGCTCATTCATCATATACTCTTATTAGCATTCCTACTGGGTGTTCTAAATCCTCAGAATAACTGAATCAATGAATATATAAGAATATTAATTTCTCTCAGTAACTAGGATCATTTTGCTACCTGGATAACAAATATATTTTACTACTTTTTAATTTTAAGTAAGAAATTATCGTATTGCAATATTCATCAGCACACCTTTCTACTCCGTTTCGATCTCGGTATGTTATATCTTTCAAGCAAAGCCATTTGCCAGAACATATTATCTAATACAAAAAAAACAACAAAACAAACAAAGTCTCTCAAGATATTTTAAGATGATTGGAATCTGAATAATTATTACCTCTGCACAATAAAGACACTTATTTAATTCTGCAATTCTGATTTAGTTACATTTGCAGTAACAATTGGTTTTGGGTAAGATGGGACTCAACACACGACAATTGTACAACAATCTGTCTCGCTTTGTTTAAGCCAATTTGGCTTGTTTTACAGTTTCATTAAAAACTAATCAATCTTTCAACTCTTTGTATAGTAAATGTTGCAAGATTTACTGAGCCAGTATTACTGCATCTTGTAAGTGCTTATTGCAAGTCATTCTTGATTTACGGAATGGAAGCTGTGAGCCTCAGTCACAGCGAACTGAACACACTAAGCTACACCTACAGCAATGCCATGTGTAAGATCTTCAAGGTCAGCCACTGCAGTGCTGAGGACATACTGCACTGCACGCAGGATCCTAACATTAAGGACTGCTGGATGTTAAGAAGAACAAGACTCTTTCGAAGAGGGTCCACTATAGGGAACACTGTTGTAAATTTTGTGTTTGATCTACTATGCACATAATATAAATTACATTAAGGAAATGTGGACTGTGTAGTTCAATTAGTATATGGGCAGGTCTACTGTCCAGTAAATGCTGTATCGTTTGTTTTGTGCTACAATATTTGGTGAATAAAAGATTGATATATATTTGGTGAATAAAAGATTGATATATAAGAACTTATATGTCATAATATTAGCACCATGCCAGTTCCTATGCTAGATCATTGTTGTAAAATACACAGCTCTAAATCAAAATTATACAGCAGTAGATAATGACATTGCTACATGTGGTGATGATGACGATGTTGACAATGACGTCATGATGTTAACGACGTTGTGGAGAAATGTAATCCAGCTAGAAATGTAACTTGAATGTTTACTATTATGTAACACAGCATTCAGTCTGCTAACACTGTAAAAACATAAGTTACATATGCCTACCTTCTCCTTCAGAAACTCATTGTTACCAACTGCGGCTTTTGACTTGCCAGCAGTATTACTCTTGCTCCCAGTCTTTTCCATCTTAGTTCTAAGATAAAGCCAAAACAGAATCAAACCATGCATGACTTAAATATTCTGAAGAACAACAAGCAATATCTGTAAACAAAAACAACATTTGTACATTGCTTAAATATTCAGAATAGCAAAAAATTATTCAGCAGTCTTTAAAGATACTCAGAAATAACATAATTTATGTACATTACTTAAATATTCAGACGAGCAAGAAGATATTAAAGAATCTCATAAACCATTTTGCATGACTCAAATATTCAGAACAGCAAAAACTTATTCTTCACTCTCTACAGAAACTAAAAAAAACACATTTGTAGACTTTTGAGATTATTTAAGTTTAATACAATCAAGCTTCTCACCATCACACAAATGCTGCATCAGGAAACCATCATAATAATGGTGCTAGTTATATCAAATTTTTGCAAATGCAAGTTGGTTTAGTTTCAGTGCCATGGTCAAACAGGGGCTCCCGCGGGCAGACACACTAGACGCACGTGATATCATATGCATAATATTATGTTATACTGTACTTTTGTGAGTCACTCGGAGTCATTTTCAGTGTATGACTACGAGCGGCGGAAAAGGGACGGGTGGAGATGGGAGGGTGTGTACTTCCAATTTGTTAAGCCTTCGGGCGCCCCGTGGTCAAAATCCGACACTCAAGGTCAACCCAAGAGCCAGCGAAATGCCAAGGCTGGAAATGTCTATTGAGCGCCGCTGATTTGAGTGACACTATATAAATGCTCGAAGGGCTTGCAGCAATAACCAGGTATGTCGGATTTTTTTAGATTTGGGAAAATGGCTTCAAAGATTTGACACTTCAACCTGTTGTATCTAAGCCATTTTACGAGATATCGACAAGCTGTTTGAAGCACCATGTGAGTTATTATAGTCTTTCACGAAATTGTTACATAATGCAATGCAAAAGATAACTTTACAGTTTTTTTCACGACAATTTGCTTCATAGGCCTACCTGGTTATTGACACTCAATAGCCCAGTATGAAGCAAAAATCGTCTGCTGTAAGTCGACATACCTTATTCTTGCACCAAATGGTGACTAGCACACAGTACAAATTAATCGTGCAATAAGAAGGTAAGTCATCATAGCTACATTACAGTAAGAAAAAAATAACGCAAAATCAGTGAATTGTAAAGTAAGAGACAATAACCGGGTATGTCAAATAACCTGATTATTGCACCGGTTTTAATACAAAGATTACAAGAAAAAAACGGCAATTTTTGTTATCATACCGGGTTATTGCATTGGAGTAATGCTGCCGGCTGCTAAATACCATATGTCGACAAACTGTTTTATCCAAAAGCCAATTAAAAACTAATCAGATTTGCACCAAATTTGCAGGGTATATAGAATACAATATTCCAAGCACGCTGGCATACTTTTTCACATAAACCAGGTATGTCGACATACCTGCATGGTTATTGAGGCAAGCCCTTCAATTACTATTCACTGATGCATGCATCTAGACTTTAGTACGGCACCTTTTATATTACTATTGTATTGTATTTCAAAACTTACAAAGCACCTCTACCCAGTGCCCACCAATCAGCAAAAGTCGCTAGCCAATATGGGCAGTTCATTTAGAACAAGTTCATGCATAAGGAGATCATGTTCAGATAACATGGAATAGTCTCTCAGCGGTTTCTCACCATATGCGTAATTTGTGGGGTACGATGGATACCCGCACCCCCCACTTTTGGACGGGAGGTACCGTACACGGTACCCCTCACCTTTTGAACAATGCCAATTATTAGTTTATTACTGTACCTTCCCAGAGATCACAATCTCCGCCTTGCTTCGTGTATGTAAGAAATTGGTACCCCTACTTTTTAGACCAAGGTTACGCCTCTGTTTCTCACATACATGTAGAGCTCATCAAAGGAATCCTGTACAGAGTTGATAGGAGACAACAGATATATATCTACTCTTCTATTTTGTTGATATTTATGAAGATCACGAGCTTGCAGGTTCAAACAGAAGGAAGGCCCAAGTGAGGGAGAAGTTGCGTTAGTGTGATTATTTCATCAGCATAAACTATAAATTTCAAAATTGCTTCTAGAAAGCTTAGCTTAGAGGGCGCCAGCTCATTCACATGCACTGCAGCAAGGATTTGTCCATAGACATCGGCAAGAGTAGGTGGACAAGACCTCAATGGAAGGAGAGAAGATAGGACACGATGTAAAGGAGCTGTTATGGTGCTTGTATCTGGCTGAAAATAAAAGGAAAGTGCAGCATATTGGATGAATCAGGGCAAGAGTTCTTTACAGAGTTAAGAAGGGCAAAACTTGAGTTTGATCAAACAGATACTAATGCTAGGGAGATTTGACTTATTCACTGAAAGATGAAAAACAGGCCAGCAATGCATGGAGATGCATTTGAATTTTAGTTGTCCACCCCAAATTTGGAAGAAAAACCCAAAAAAGGCCATGAAAATTTGTTCTCACGCGTTCACTACCTTTCACGATCTTCCAGCTTTTAGTTTGAGCTATATTTTCGTCAATCATCCAGCGTCTAGTTGGAATTTTACTATGACATGTTTTCATCGCTCAAACAGTGCAAATAATACGAAATAAGTTCCGCTGAAACCCAGGTTTATGAAAATATAGCTCAAACTAGAAGCTTGAAGAGTGATGAAAATAGAGCTTAAAGTAGAAGTTGGATGGCCGATTAAACTATAGCTCAAACTAGAAGCTGGATGACAATGAAAATACAGCTCAAACTAGAAGTTGGATGGCCGATGAAAATATAGCTCAAACTAGAAGCTGGATGAGTGATGTAAATAGGGCTCAAACTTGAAGCTGGATTATTGATAAATATATAACTGAAAACAGAAGATGGATTCTCGATGAAAACATAGCTCAAACTAGAAGCTGGAAGATCGTGAACCATTTGTCCATGGACAAATTTGTCCATGAACCATTTGTCATGACACCTCTGTCAGCATGCCCACATGGAGCGGACCCCATAAAAAACCCATACTCCCATATAGGACCCATATAGAGCCCATGTGGGTTCCATCGAATGCCCATGGAAATGATGGCACATTCAGTACAGTATGCGGTAGAATGCATTATATTGTTAGGTAATCAGGTAGTCTGTTGGACATACCCGATTACCTGAGAAGTCGATAGCAAGTCACAAAGTCAGTTGATAGATCTAGGCGACTTGGTCAGTCAATAAGCATGCAACTTAGTCGACTGAGTTGCTAACTCATCAAATCAGTCGGTAACTCCTTAGTGACTGACTCTGGGTACTACTGAACAGTGATGGGCAATAGTTAACTAAAAAGTTGCCTACTTTTAGTTTAATTAAAAAATTTTGTTAAGGAAGAAGTTTAACTAAAAAAAATAGTTTAGTTAAAACCATAGTTTAACTAATAAATTTTAGTTGCTAACTAAAAAGATTAACTAAAAAAATCAGCAATATGCAACTATTTTTCCACATTGAACACTGTCAGCAAAAAAACATTTTAACACTGAATAGTTTTAGCAGTAACAGCCGGTGTTTTCAAATTCATACACTATCTACAGTACACATAACTGTATGCCAGAACAGTACACATTGCATAGTTTGAAGGTGAAATTGTCATTAACGCTTTGCATTATTACAGTTCACTTAACGTCTTTTATTGTGAAAATGTTTGTCGTAAAAAGTTGGAAAAAGTTTAACTACTTTTTCTTAGTTTAGTTAACTAATTTCCAAAATCAGTTGCCAACTTTAGTTAAACTATTTTTCTTAGTTGGAAAATAGTTTTAGTTTAACTAAAAAAAAATAGTTTAGTGCCCATCACTGCTAATGCAGTGGGAAAAGAAAGTTAGTAGTGGAAGGTCAGGAAAGGCATCAACTCAACCTTTATAAGTTACGTTGTAGTTGTGAGTAGTGGCTTGATTAATGGTGACGAAGCCGAAAATCTAAAAAGAACCTTGGCCTTCCATTTCTAAATCATTTGGACACTCTTAGCAATCACATAGTTTGAAACTGCGAGTATAAGACACGCTGAATGCAGGCCTGATGACCACTGGAGCCAAAATGACCATTGCAGGTCGTGTTTTAATGGCAATGCATACAATACTACACATTTTTAATAACTCAACATTTATAGTTTTGCACTAAACAGAAAAGGTAGTAAATGTGAAAAATTGTAAATTATGTGACAAATTGTTAATCTTGGGCATAAAGATATTCTCACGCTGAAATATTCTCAGTTGAGGGGTCAAAGTAATCTTTCACTGCAACGAGATCTTACTGAATAAGAACCAAACTGAAAACATGAAGATGCAGGTGATACCTGTTAAAAACGCACAGCCAGGGTAACCTAAGTCACAGTGACCACAGTTTTCAGTTGCAAATATATTATACACTGGAACTGCCTCACAATGCCACCTTTCGAAGCAAATTAAAGCATGGCATTAAATGACGAATTACAGGAAAGCCTTCCTTTAAAATAGAATCAAATATCGGATCTACAACTGCAACCTTTAAAATAGAATCAAATATCGGATCTACATCTGCAACTGTTTTGTGTCAGAATCTGCATTATAAGGTGTGGGCTACAAAGATATTCGAATCAAAGCACACAGAATTTCTGGAATTGGACAGCCAGTTTATTTGATCCCTGCACGTTACTGACAAAAGCAGTCTCAAACTGATTAATTGGAAGCACTATTTCAAGCAAATCAGTAGCTGTTCATATGGAATGTGCTTCACTTGTCTAACATAACAGATGATTCCTCCCGCTGGATCTCTCTTACAGAACGTTTTCGCACAGTCTGCAATGCTAAACCATATGTGTAGACACGAGAGTCTATGACGACGCCTTTGGCTGCCAAGTCTACAGCAGAAACACAATATCAATACATACATTGTTATGTTAGAAGTTTTTCTGAAGTGACCTTATCATCTTGACACTTCTCATCAGATTCAGTTATTATTTATTTTATTGGGTAGTGTTAGACACAGAGCCTCTATGCCAGATCAGTTTATTTTTGAGTTTCAATTGACATTTTATATTTATAATGTACGTTTTTTGCAACAAAAGCTAAGTGCATGTGTTTTTTTTCATAGGAAATAATGGCACACTCTCCCTAACAATGTTCCCTATAAGCTGTGCGGATGCGCCGCTGCCGTCGCACGCCTGTAAAAGGACCTACGACTCCCATCTGGCGGACGTCCCGGGTGGGGTTTTTGTAATGCTTTAGAATCAGGCAAAAGTTCAAATTTAAATACAAATTAAGTCACACAGCACACAACATCAGTCACACTGCACAGCACACTATACAGCGCTTTAAAACACTGGCACGTTCATCTGCATTACGCGGTCATCGTTAAGATGAAAACTTGTTGCCCATGTCCCTTGCAGTCATCGCGCATTTTTGCCTTAGAGGGAATGTTGCACTCTATAATGGCTACCATGTAGGCATTGTAGGAATCCTGAGCAAGTCTTTCACTTTAAGTTGCTTTGCACCTCAGATTCAAATTCACTGGCCTTGCATGTGTAATAATTGCAACACAAGAAAAAAAATAATAATAACAACAATAAATACACAGGTTAATATCAATAATTTACATTCCTGTTTGTGAACCTGCTTCATAAGCAAATCTCTGAAACCCAGTCACAATTTAGCATTTCATTAAGCAAGACATTTTTCAACAAGCCGTAGGTGTGGCTTTCATG
This sequence comes from Allolobophora icterica, assembly GCA_963556255.1. Classification (NCBI taxonomy): domain Eukaryota; kingdom Metazoa; phylum Annelida; class Clitellata; order Crassiclitellata; family Lumbricidae; genus Allolobophora; species Allolobophora icterica. The sequence goes on along the minus strand of OY744606.1, from coordinate 73,282,026 downwards.
GTACAAATTTCACAGAATGGACCAGTAGTCCAGTACCAATGCATTGAACTCACAGATCAGAACACCGAATTCGGTGTGCGTCTGGGGCACAAAATGACTCCTCTTAACTGCACTATAACCTGATTATATTGCTGGGTAGTGTGAATTACAATTTTCATAACAGTAATGTACTAATTTGTCACTCATAACAAACCCACCATCTGTTTCAATTCTTAACCACCATAGGTGTACTATGTTTGATCTCCCCTACTACTGGATTTCAACTGAACTTCCAACTCATAATGTTGGCCCAGTTTCACTTCATAGCTATCACTGATCGGATGCCCTGCGCATTATGACAATGGCACAAAGAAGTCACTAGATCAGACAACTGGAAGACACTTCAAGAAACGAAAATATATGAAGTTTACCATCCACATGTTTAAGAAATTCTCCAACAGGAATGTGCACAACTTCGATGAATTCTACACAAAAAATAAAGCTGCTGTAATCTTAACAGCAACAGCATTGCAAAAATGAAGGAAGAGTTTCTGAGACAAGGATAAGAAAGATTGTCTAAAAGAAACAATTGAAACAGAATATACCTAAATACCAAATCCAGTGAATTTTATATGAATTTTTCATCATCCACAATGACTGCTTCAAGTGCAAAGGGTTAAAATATGAAATCCATTGGAGAAGCCCAACTGAAATTCGACGGGTCAGGAAACCAGAAGTCTAGCTATGGTTGGTACATAGACACAGTAACAGAGCCAAAGGAAAACTCAGTGAGGAAGGAGTGGCAGATGAACCAAAACAATAGATCAAATATGGCTTTCAGTATGCTCACATGCAATGACTTTGGATGTGGTCTCGTGGTCACATTAAGTGAGGATCAGAGACATATGGCTTCTGTGACTTGCATTAAATGTTCAAAACTAATTTGACTGCCCAAGGGTTACAGAAGTCATCACCTGCCCAATGTGCCCATAAACACCTCTTATATATTTATCACAGTTTTACTGTGCATTTGAAACTTACATTTCATTTATCACTTATAGCACAGACTTGTTAGTTTATTTAGAACAGGATCTGATTTAAACTGTACTGCTATCAAAGCAGTTTCTGAACACAAATGAACAAAAACTTTTTGCACTGTCAAGCAAAACAACATTTGTTTTGACTCTAAAAAATCACTCTATCCATGTAAGTGAAATCAAGGAAAACAACTTGACAAAGGCAACAGCAAAACCGAAACTCGTAATGACAAAGATTATCTGACAAGACAGCATGAATATTTACCCGTTTCCTCTTCAGAACATAAAATGAAAAACAAATTACCGTGTTAGATCGGATGCAACATATTTTGTTTTTAAATTGCAGAGTAAGTAAGTATATTCTTTATTGAATCGGTCACAGAAGAGCCGCACTCTCTGGTGTACAAACATCTATATATACAAAATCAGTAAGAGTACTGCATTCTTCCTAGAAATGTTTTCCTCATATCATTATCTACAAGGGTCAGGACCCTGTCAAGAGACCATGGGCAGAGGGTAAAGGTAGTGGATTTTTTGGCAGAAGCAGCTTGTGTAATACATAGCCTGGGTTTTCAGACGAGCATAATGGAATGAAGCCTATTTTTTATCCTGATGCCGAGCAAAACTTCACCATGCAGGGTCAGATTACAGCAAGCACACCACCGTGGTGGTGCGGTTCACATCGAAGAGGCTTGAACCCTTGAGGCAACGAGCTTTTAATATACGTAATGCATACATGGATTGCCTAATCTTGCAGCATATCCAAGTAATATGCGTTTCAATGCTAAGAGTTTCTGGTAGTGCTACCCTTAAAACAGACAATTCATCCACTGTAGCAACCCCAGGTATGATGGGGGATCAGCCCCACTCTCCTCCTCGAGTGGCAAATGAATTAGTACAAAATCTGTACTTTGTACAGGTCTTCAACACATTTTGAAAAAGAAATGAAGACTGCACAAAGTTTAAACAATAGCTAACTATTGTTAATAAATATATCTCTTACCTTGATTCTGCTTTGGGCATTGGTTTATCTCCAAGTCACCATCAATCTAAACAGAATTTTTAAACAATATAAACTTTTATTACAACATAACAACACAAGATTCTATACTGAACAACAGTCAAATGAATGAATGTTTCATGTTGTTACGCCTTTGTATGTCTGTTGTAAACGACACAGCAGTGTAAGCCTACACTAAATAAATATGCTTTTGGATGTTAATACAATGACATTTTAACAACTTTCGAATGTACTAAAACATGCAAATCTGACAGTTCTAAAGAGGTGCACTTTAAAATGACCTCTAGAGTGTTAAACTGTTTTGCTTTACATAATTGCAACAGTGTACTGAAATGTACTACAACATACAGCAGCTGTGAGGCAGCCATAGGTTAGCGACTTCATTTTCTTAGCCTCGGCACATAAGAGCAGGTGGAAGTCGTCTTCCTCATCACCTGATCTTCTTATTACTGAGTTTGCTAGAGTGTGTAAGTACAGCAGACATTTTGAAACTTCTGCCTTAGCGGGATTTGAACCCGACTTCTCGACTGGCATTTTGGCATGATAACTACAGACTGTCATGCACCACAATTTGGACTACAGGATCCAAAACTCATTTCTATTATTACACGTCATATTGAAAATGACCACATCCTAAGCTTGTTTTATAAGCAAGCAACTTAATAATAAATCATTTTATAATAACAATAACAATAGCCTCATGCTATAATGATGCATAAGATAAAATCTACCTACTTCAGCACTCACAATCACCATGGTACTGCTTTCTGATCCAGGACTAGATGGCGTTGCTTAATAAAAGCAAATACAAACAATTTCCCAGTAGTAGTCACAGAATCCAATCTAGTGACTTATTCTGTAATGTAATGTAATCAAACATTAACAAAGCACCTTCTAAATGCACTGATTACACAGCCATCTAACCGATTTAATTATTCAATGACGAGAAGGATTAGCTTTCCATGCAGTTTAGTACACGCTCGTCGTTAAAGGGTTAACGAGTACGACTTTAGGCAAAAGCAGAAAATGTGACTTGAATTGAATCAACTGAAACAGTACATATTATTAAAGGAAGACTGTTCTAACAGGAAAGGCAAAGAAAGCCTGAAGACCTCTCATCATACTGTGCTAATATCTAATGCATAAAGGTAAGGTAAGAAAAGATAACTTAATCAACTGCTCATATTAACTGCTTTATAAGTTATAAACACTTAATTAACTCAGTAAATTTACATAATGTTCTATATATACACACACACTGTTACCTGATGCATAGCAGTGCATACATACAGCAGCCTAATCTAATATTAAATAATTGCTACAAAGAGCTACTAGCAGAGACAGAGTAAGTTATGAAATGTAAAATGTACACGTTTTTATATAGCGACCGATGGACTTAACCCTGCTCAGTTTCCAATGCATTGATCGGGTGAGATCCATCGCCACCACTACCCTAGGTACCTGTTTGAATGGACAGCACACCATTAAGGTCCTCGTGTACGGACCACACTAGCATGAGATTTAAACCTCTGAAATAAACCACCATCGAGAGGCAAACCATGATCCGCATGCCTTCTAACACAAAGGCGCGTGAGACACAGCCTATGCTCTACCCAATGTAGCTAACTGATGCATGGTTGTTGCTCACGTGCTGAGATGTGACTGATTTCCGTGATTGTGTAACCAGTTTCTTCCTTCATCTCTCGGATTGCAGTTTCCCGTACGGTTTCTCCATCATCAATCAGACCTACAGAGGAAAGCATTGTTTGATTCTGATGGTAAAATCACTTTTAGCATACAAGCCATTTTGAACTAACATTAGTCCTCTTTAACGTGCAAACCCAACACAGACTGCCTCTCTGTCATCTTCAACAAGCAATTCTGGCATTGTATATCTGTCAATAGTAATACTAATTGTCCTTCTAAAAGAGGCTTATTCACCATTACATGCTTGTCTCTCTTGCAGCAAATTAACTTTCTACAAATTGACTTATAACTCAGTTGCGACTAGAAGATGGTTGCACAATCAACCAGTGCCTTGTGCCTGTGATATAAAATTGTTAAAATTGTTTAGATGTTTAAGGTAATTTGCTAATTAAGACTTCACTGGCTTTTACATAATAAGTGATGCTATTGTAATAAAAATAGCAAACTTAAAATTTCCAAAACACATCTCTAAAGCTAATCGCAAAAAACCAGCTTGTGCACGAGTGCTGCATCAAGTCAAAGGGGAATCCTTAGCAGGATATCCTCAATGCAAAAACATAATAACTACCTGCATATTCATTCACAAATCTACCTTAATTTGTTCATTAGTAATATCTGGTAATATCTTTAGGTAGTGTAAAACAGCTATCAACTAATTTAAATTTAATATAGTCATTTAATCTGTCAAGAACACAATCATCTACCAGCTGGAAATTCGAGACAGTAAGCTTTCAAAGGTGGTCTATACTGTTTGACGCACACCATGCAATCGAATTTTAAAGCTCTCTTCAGTAATGGCACAATAGCAACCCCTGAAAAAACAAATAACACTTAACACAAAACAAATGAGCTAAATCTGTAATTTTAAGCAAAACATGCACCGTTACAAAATAAAATCAAATCAGCACTGCTGTAAGCTAAAACAAGTCAAATACAAGTCCATAATTAAAACTCATTATTATCTTTGCTAATGCAAGCTATTTGTCTAAATATTTTGATTCTGACAAATGCCCAATCATTCTTATATTGGGCGCTAACATCTCATTCATAGCATCTTTAACATTCATAATTACCAAGCGTTTTAATCGTGACCTGATGTCACTACTTAAGAAGTTTAATGCCCTCTGGTTTAGCTCCTCAGTCAATGCTTCTGTTATTCACAATTCATTGAGGCTCAAGTGAACAGGAAACAACACTGCACCATTTTAAAATAAGGTTTCACGCTTGAACTTCTGAAGTTTAATTTGCTCACTCTTGCTTTATAAATGCAGATTACGGCAAAACTGCATATTCAAAGCGTATAATTAAAAAAAAATTAATTAAAACACCAAAAAGCAACAAACATACTTCTCGTCTGTTGTGACAGATGATAATTATGAAGCCTTAATAACAAAACTCATTAGCAGTCAACAAAGAATTTGGTCAATTAGTGAGAAGCATAAAGAATAACTGCTAGCTATCAGGAAATATGCAATAGTAATTAAGAGACTAACCATCAGCGACAGCACTTTGCTTCCTAGTAGTTCTCGCTGACACTTCCCATGATCTAAACAAAATAAAATAACAACATGCATGATATTATTTACCAATATGTAGCTCATGAGAACACAAAGCAATCTAGCTATTCCTGGATGGCTAAACTGCAATTGGAAGACGGAACGGGAGTCGAAATCTTCATCACATGAAATACTGGTCTCAAGTGATGTACGTAACTGAATATACTCTATTATTAACATCGAATTTGATCACCATCAACAGCTTGCAGTGAAAGTGTTACAACTGATCCATGAAATGAATCTATCAAACATGCTAAAACAGATTAGTGGGCGACACAAATGACAAATAACACCATTGTCATAGGCGTAATTTCAGTGCTGTCATGGACTCACTGTGACATGGATATGCCTGAATGAGTGTTGCCATTGTAAGCCCTTTCCTAAATCAACGGTATTACACCTGGCGGTTCCGGATGCCAGGTAGTATCATCCCAGACTAGATGGTCCAGCAACTGCAAAACTCTGAAAGCATATCCAATTCTTTTCATAGCTGGAATAAGGCAACTGCTCATTCATCATATATCATTATTAGCATTCACACTGAATCAAGGGATACATAAAAATACTGTTCTTAGTGACTAGGATCATCTTGCTATTTGGACATAAGGTTAAGTTTTGCTTTAGAAGCAAACAATTATATATAACTACTTTTTAATTTTAAGTAAGAAATTATCGTATTGCAATATTCATCAGCATACCTTACCTTTCTACTCCGTTTGGATCTCTGTATGTTATATCTTTTAAGGAAAGCCATTTGCCAGAGCATAATGTCTAACATACAAAGACAACAGAAATTTCTACATAAAGTATTTTCACCAACATTAGAAACAAAGTCTCTCAAGGTATTTTTACAGTGATTTGAATCTGAATAATTACTACCTCTGCACAATAAAGCCAGTTAATGCAATTCTGATTTAGTTACATTTGTAGTAACAAGGTTTTGGGTAAGATGGGACTCAACACACAACAATTTGTCTCGATTTGTTTAAGCCAATTTGGCTTGTTTTACAGTTTCATTAAGAACTAATCATAAGAACTTATATGTTATAATATTGGCACCATGCCAGTCCTATACTAAATTATTGTAAAATACACAGCTCTCAATCAAAAATATACAGCAGTCGATAATGACATAGCTACATGTGGTGCTGATTACGAAGTTGATAATGATACATCATGATGTTAATCCCTTTAGCGTGGAGAAACTTTTTTTAAACTTTTGGCTAGGGTGGAATTTTTAAAAAACATTTTTTTCTCAGATATTGTTCTATGATGATGCTATGATTTTTCTGGAAATAATCCCATAATTTCTTTGGCATTATACTGTCACCCCAAAATGGATCATGCATATCAGTCACGTCAACCTTGCACCCAGGCGAACCAGTAAATAGTTGGCAAACACATGGAAAAGGGTCTCGGTCGCACCATGCAAAAGGAGAAACAGCTTCATAATCCACTGTTTCCTGGCTACCATCACTATCATGATCACTGTTCTCACTAGAACTTGTAGTATTACGAATGTCATCATCGCCGTCTGCAAACCCAGACGTACTATCACTTTCTTCTAACAAACATGTTATTTCCTCCCTAGACAAACCACATTTGCGACCTGCCATTTTGACCTACAATACGGCCATGACGACGGCCGGGTAGTAGCCCCCAGTGACCACGTGGCTAGGTCAAGGTTACCCCAGGGGTGCTACAGCATGTACTATGACTCCCTCTGCATAACAGACATGACCTTCTAAGTACATTATCCCGAATTTATACGTGCTCCATGCCTACTAGGTGGCAAGTTCTATCCCTGCCAGAGTTAACTCGGGATCCACGCTATGAGAACGGATTCCCCAGCCCGAGTATACTTGGGATCTACGCTAAAAGGGTTAATGATGTGGAGAAATTTAATCCAACTATAAATGTAACTTGCATGTCTGCTAACACTACAAACATAAGTTACATACCTTCTCTTTCACAAACTCACTGTTACCGACTATGGCTTTTGACTTGCAAGCAGTATTACCGGTATTCTTGCTCCCAGTCTTGTCCATCTTAGTTCTAAGATAAAGACAAAACAGAAAGTAACAAGTCACCATGCAAGCCTTAAATATTCTGAAGAACAAAAAGCAACATTTGTAAAAACAACATTTGGACATTACTTAAATATTAAGAACAGCAAAAAATTATTCAGCAGTTTTTACAGAAACTCAAAACACAACATTTCTAGACTTTTGAGATTATTTAAGTTTAATACAATGAAGTTTCTCACCATCACATAAATGCTGCATCAGGAAACCAGCATAATAATGGTGCTTAGTTATGTCAAAATTTTGCAAATGCAACTTGTTGGGTTAGTTTCAGTGCCACGGTCAAACATGAGCACTCGCAGGCAGACACACTAGATGCACATGATATCATAGGCATACACTTGCTATACTGTACTTTTACGAATTACTCAGTCATTTTCAGTGTATTACTACGAGCGGTGGACAAAGGATGGGTGGGGATGGGGGGTGTGCGTCCAATTTTTTTTAAACCTTTGGGCGCCCCTGTAGTCAAAATCCCACAAGGTCAACCCAAGAGCCAGTGAAATGCCAAGGCTGGAAATGTCTATTGAGTGCCACTGATTTGAGTGGCACTATATAAATGTTAGGTTACAATTACAATTACTATTGCATGCATCTAGACCTTAACATAGCACCTTTCATATTATTATTGTATTGTATTTCAAAACTTATTAAGCACCTCTACTCAGTGCCCACCAATCAGAGGTGCTCCCAGAGCAAAAGCCACTAACCAAAATGGTGTCAAGTTCATTTAGAACAAGTTCATGCGTTGGGAAATCATGTTAAGATAACATGGAATAGTCACCCTCAGCGGGTTCTCACATACAAGTAGATCTCATAAAAGGAATCCATTACAGAGTTGATAGGTGACAACAAATATCTCTATTCTTCTATTTTGTTGAAATATATTTCTGAAGGTTGAAACAGAAGGAAGGCACAAGGGAGGGGAGAAGTTGCATTAGTGTGAATTATGAAGAGTTCTTTGAAGAGGCGGGTATAGAGTTAAGAAGGCTAAAACTTGATTTTGATCAAACAGATTCTAATGCCAGGGAGATTAAACTAATGCTAGGGAGATTAGACTTAGTTACTGAAAGATGAAAAACAGGCCAGCAATGCATGGAGGTGCCCTTGAATTTTGGCAGGGATAGGAAAATCAAACTCTTACACACTAAACCACATGATTAAACTTTACGGCCTTCTTAGTAATGCGTTATAAAAATTATTTTACGTACGTACAACTATCAAACACGTGTTAATCCATTTACTCCACTTACAGTTGAAACCTTGAAAATCTATATTAAAAGATTATTAGTATCATATGCAAGATTTAGTCTAATATCGCTGTTCTAATTATTCTGTTAATCGCCCAATAAAAAATAGCCTCTATTCCCAAAGAACCAAACTGAAATAATTAATCCATGCAGCTGTAGCGCAGTATGGCTTGGCGCCAGTGTTACACAACCCTGCGTAGACCTATAGTAACTCACGTCACGCTAATCACGATGACACGAAAGAGTTCATTGACAGCCAAATTTAATAAAGAGATACACCACTGTCTGCACGCGTCAAGACGTCTAAAGTACGAAAATAGTCAATGTGTATTTAGCTGTCGATTAACATACCTAGTAGCTACAAACTATTACAAACTGCTGTCACATTTGCGGCCGAAACCTTCACACTTGCCTCCAAAGGACTGTGGCCCGTGAGGTCAGTCAGCAGCCAATCAACTTTAAGTAGGTCAAACGTAAGGCGTTGGAAGGCATAACAGAAGGAAACGCACACTGAGTGGATAGAACAGGATGCGTTACTCAGTACTTTAGAAGGGCATAAATCAAACCATACTTTATACGGCGTGAATAATCCGTACAATTGTATACAGTGTGCTAAAATCGATCACGATCTGCACTTACACAAGATTGTTAGCCAGATGCGTCCAATTTCTGGAGTGTAAATTCAAACTAGCAATCTCGTATTTCTGCGGTGCATTGCATACGCGTTTCAATCCTTTTGAGGCCTATTATACTCTCAGAGTTTTTGAGAGCCTCATGTGAAGTTTAAATTATAACTTATCAAAACTTTTAGATTAAAGTTTTGAAGTGTGCTACTTTCGGGTTATCGTTTGCGTTACTGCGCGACAAAACTCGTATCATTCTTAGCAACCTAACAGCAGTAAAGATGGCGGCTGAGGAGTCGAATTCGTGGGAAGTTTGTGACAGTCAAAAGGAGAAAATAAAGAAACTCATTCAGACGCCACTCAAAGCTGGTGACACATGGTAAATATTGAATGGGAACTGTTATTTTTTTATAAGAAACTGTACAATGTAAGATCTTTGATTACTTTTCTGTGAAGGATCTGTGAGGAGGCCGCCGTACAATAAATCACGAAACGGCAAAATGCGTTGGTTTTAATAAAGGTTCCTTAGCCTCGATGCCGATTAATTAGATACTTTACTCCGCTTCCTTTAATAGTGTGGATATTTTAATTTGCCCGCTTGCGAGTCTATATGTGATACAGACAGAAAGTAAGATACGGTAGGGTAAATGCTGAGTAATTGCACGCCTGTATTAACGAATTTCTTATTGGCATACACATCCTGCTAAGAGATCGAAAGCAAAAGTTATATCAAAGATGATGAAAACGAGCTAGAAGACGTTTAAAAGACCTGTCAGCATAATTGTTTGGCCCAATGAAAGAATTTATCAGCACGATTGTGGCCCAATGTTTATCCAAAGAACTGAGCTGATGGGTTAGGGGTATCTTTCAGCATTAGGAAGAAAAGAAAGTCAATGCATTTTAGTGTAGTGTAGATGAAGTTTTATTGACAGCTTTAGCCTAATACGTGATTCAGTGCTAATATATTAATTTGAAGTGCAAATTGTTACAATTTTTGGTATGGCAGTGATCAATGGTTGTTTATGTGTTATCATTTTAGGTATCTTGTTGATTCTAAATGGTACAAGCAGTGGCAAAGCTATGTTGGATTTGATAGTTGGGATACAAACCTTGTGGGTGATAAGTCAGCCTATCCTGGCCCGATTGATAATAAGCCTCTGTTCAAAGGTAATCCTTTAATCTGACTGTTGATTCTTGGTTTAAGAATGTTTTTAGTTCCAGCATTTTAATTGTGATTGGCAGCTTCTTTTGCACTGGTTCTTAATGCACAAGGCATCAACTGATGGTGCACCAAAATCAAGGTTTAATCAGGTTACTATCCACCAGTAAGTCAGAGTGGCAGACTATGGTGGATATGAGCACTATTTGAAAAAGGTAGGTCTTATCTTGAGAATGAAACTACAAAAGCAACTGGGAAAATGGACATATTGATGGAAGGAGTTCCAAAATCTAGGCTCAGCAACCGAAAAATTTCATTTATCTAGAACAGTTCTAATTTTAGATATGACTGTAGATAATCAGATGATATGGTTGAATAATGATAAAGTCTTTGGAATAAGGATTAATTTTGAGTATTGTAGTTGGCCAGAGTTCAATATTTTATAAGCAGGAAGCTCAATTTGAAGCAAATCCTTTGCTGAACAGGAAGCCATTGCAAAGGCTAAATGCAGAGGTTATATGCTGATATTTTGATGTATTAGTTATGGTTCTAGTCAAAGAGTTCTAAACTCTTTGGAGTTTTAGCTTCTTTGACTTATTGATACCAACAAGAAGTGGGTAACCATGGTGACTCAAGACCAATGCTTATGCCAGATATATATTCTTGAAGACATAGGGACATAACAATTAATTCTGCATATGTCACAGTGTTCATGTATGATGGCATACAAATTTACTATTACATAGTCAGCGAGAAAACATAGTAGAATCAAAAACAATACTTAAGTTACAAGCAGCATCAGTCAACTTAACAAACAAGTCGCCCAGTTTCAATGACTTAAGCTGATCAAATTTTTTAAGTTCCTGTGGAGTGTCCTGTAGGAGAAATTCAGTATTTGATGGTTAAGGAGGAATTTATTAGACACCATCCAAAACTGCACTTCCTCAAAAGCCAGTGGACAAAAGCAGCACTGTCAGATGAAGTGAAGGTTTGGTTATCATCAGCATAGCAGTGATATCCTAGCACTTGAATGATTGCTGAAGCGCAGAACCATGCAGAACACCAGATGGCAAAGAGTACCGGATAAATAATTCCCATGTAAATATATTTCTTGAGTGCATGAACTATGATGAGTACTAAAGCAGTTTAGTGCAGGAACAGAAGTGCCAAACCAGTGTTGAAGACGATGCAGAAGAGGAGATTAATCGGTTAATAATCATCAAGTGACATCACTGATCTAATCTGGTGACTTCTATACTGCCATTGTCATAATAGTCAAGACATCAGTCGATGGTTGCTTAGAGTGAAATCACAATCAAAGAGCATAATCCATTTGAATAGCCAGTTCAAAACTATCACTTATTGTGACACTGTAATTATAATTAGTGACTTGTATTGCGCTGGCGTCTAATGCAGAAGGCATCAATCGATGGCACACCAAAACCAAGCCGTAATCAGGTCAATATCCAACTGTAATCAGGTCAATATCCAGAAGATCAGTCCGTAAGACAGAGAGGCAGCCTATGGTGGATAAGCAATTTGAAAGAGGTAAGTTTTAAATTCAGAACGAAATGACACAAGCAACTGAGCAGAGCGCACAGACACAGGGAGAGAGTTCCCAAAGTAGGTCCATCAACCTAAGAAGGTCATTCACCAAGAACAGTTCTTCATTTAGGTATGACCAGACAAAGCATCAATTAACGCAAAATAAATATAATGCTAATAAAAGTGGCACTGGGCAAAGTTTGATTTGTTGACTTGCTGTGGCTCTGTGATTACAGCAGGACAGCAGAACGTTGTGGACACGACTATTGTAAAATATGATGCAAATATTCTTATGGAATATGGATGGACGCATGGTGATGTAAATAGTTTGCTGTCTGATGGTAAAGGACAACCATTGTTACCTGCATCCAGACACTTAGGTGGCTATTATACATAGCCATACTTTGGGTCTCATACGTTTAGAATGTTGATGTGCTTTGCACTTATAGACTCTTGACAGGATATATCTATCACTGTTTTAGCCAAAGTGTTTGCTAATGTTGCAAGATGTAACATTGTAGTTCTTACTGTTTTATCTGTCTTTCTATCACAGCATAAGAGTATGTATGTAGGGCCCTTTCGAAAGCCAGTCAGAAATGCTGCAGGTGTGCTTGCAGGTCTTGCAGGTGGGATGACTTAAGGTTTGCAGTTAGGTGGAAAGGTCTTATATTCTTTTCTGATGGATATTTTCCATTGTTTCCGAGTAGATGGAACCAGTATGTTACGGCCGCAGCTGATGGAGAATATCGATTTCACGTTCGTTCCAGAGGAGGCTTGGCATAGCCTGGTGCAGTGGTATACTTTGGCCGAAGGACAGGTAAGTTCCGTTGCTGTTCACTTCTAGACTTCTGCTATGACATGGCATTACATTAATTTTATTATTTTATTAAATGTAATAACACTAAGTGTGTGATAGTGAGTTTGGAAGACTTTGTCTTTAAGTAAACACTAGAGCTGTCCAACAGTAAATAATGTTTGTGTATGAGTTATGTGGCAAAAATTGACAATTGTTATATGACACATATTTGTGTGCATGTTGCTGTCCGTCTGTTGAACAACTTCATGTAGCATGTTTTGGAGGATTTATGTAATAAAAAAATTTGTTACAGGTAAAGGTGACATTTGCAATTCCTGTATTAAGCACACTTGTTAGCATGTGTCTGTAGAAACTTCTCAGGAGCAGAACGATATTTTCAATTGTCAAATTGAAAATATCGTAGACATTCAAATATTGGGTAAAAACACAACCATTTATTGTCATAGGTAACATTTAGCAGAAGCACAATAACCTGCTGCTTTTTAACATACGACTGCAGGAGTGCAGGTTATTGGAAAGTAATTTTTGTGTTTTGCCATTTTATTTTTAGGAACCAATCGCACGGAAAGTGATAGATCAAGGCATTTTCAACAGAAACTGCAGCGTTGAAGTCTACCTTATCGATCTTAAGTTATGCCACAACGACAACTTGGATGCATGTATGACGGAATACTTCAGTCGTACTGCAACCCTCGGTAAGAATGTTTAAAAGCAAAGCTTTTCTTAAATTTGATCACATCGCAGAGAACGAGCTATTTCACTTGCTGGAACTGTCTTGTTGCATATTTTATTTGTCTCTGATGTCACTTCACTCTCAACTTAAGATTTACTTTGTTCCACTGGCTTTTCCACTGTAAGGTGCCTGTCTCGTTGAACTGACCCAATGGGTATTGACTTGATTTTACAGCTTGATTTTAATATGCCATTGGGTGAAGTCTTGTGCAATAGACATTGGCATTTCTTGTAAATTTTGTAATTGTAATTGCAAATTTGTGTGGCACCACTTTAAGGAAAACTATTCAAAGGAGCTCTGGGCTCGACAAAGAAACACCACAAAAGAATATGATGGTTTTCAAGCACTTACAGAAATGTTCAATGCAGTGTAATCTGCAAACTTGCTTGTCTGCCACAACTGATGAAAAACTGTAACTGATACAAAGGTCAACATTCACATGCCAAAGTGCAAGCACTAATCATTGTAGACGTTACTAGTTTAACTATATTATTTGAAGCAATTATTTAATAATGTGACAGGGTATTATTATTATTGTCATTTCTTCATTTATAGAGCACTGCTAAGTAATACGTGACCGTCAGTTATGGCAGTAAGCAATTGTGTGTGAAAGACATGTTGAAGGTTCTTACAAGGCACTGTCTCTGGAAGATTTGAACCTGCATTCTCTATGTCGCAAGGTAAGTGCTCAACCAGTTGGTGAGGTGATAATCTGAGCGACATTCTAACTCTTTTGGGAAGTCGATTGAATCTGTTTCAATGGGTGGCTGATTGCTGGCATGTTTTGTTTTGCAGAGCAAGTGGAGAAGGTCATGCGTAAGATGTTTACCATCCCTGATGACAAGGAGGTGAAACTGTGGAGCAAGTACATGACCAACACTTACGAACCTCTGAAGAAACTGTCAAATACGTTGGTCGATGCCAGCCTTTATGCTGGCCAAGTGATTGTCATCGAGGAGAAGAACTCCAATGGCACTTGGCCAAGACAGGCTAAGTTGTAAGTAAATAGCTTGTATGATGTCTTGAATATTTAGTTTCATCCCAGTGGTGACAACTTATATAAAACACATAGCAACCACGTTTTTCAACCTTCTAAGTGCATGTACCTGTATGTACCAGTTGTGTACGGACTGTACGCATTGCTTCCCTTGACTCATGTTAAAAACCGTGACATGTTCTGGAAAACATGGTAAATTTATCGCCTGGACTGAATGGAATTGGGTTTAGAAAAAATGAACTGGTTTCTCAGCATGATTTTCTCAGATTGCTGAACAACCGCTGAGTTTACAGTTATGATTCGATTTTTGCTTTCAAGTCTGGGTTAGAATCTCCAATGCTAAGTGAGACGTTACTCATCTTTCTCTGGCCCAGCATCCCCAGAACTGCAATTTAAACAACTGAGTTTTTTTATAAAGCATAATGCATGAATGATTATCTTTACCTTATCTGACATTACTTTGATTTAAACTGGCTTCAATGGCTTAACTTCAGGGGAACATGTTATTGGCCAACTCTTTTTATGGATGTGCGCTTGGAGATGGAATCCCAATGGTTTTCCGAATGGGGAAATGATGTACTAATGATAGACTGTAGCAATGGTGTTTATGTTTCAGCCAAAAATCCCCCCATGCAGCCTACGCTCACATTGTGTTGTACTGTATCTAGAAACTTATAAAGCACCTCTCGCAGAATAACTGTTCACAGAAGCCCTGGGGAAACAGAAATGCCTTTAGGGAACGTGAGACCGATGAGCAAAAGCTAGTCATTAGTTTGGCCCTGAGCAGGGGGAAGGTTGTTCCAGATCGTGGGACCAGCTACAGCAAACGTCCGGTGCTGGGCCAAGGAATTTTAGACCTGGGAACAAAAAGATCAAGCCAATTCACAGAACGCAACAAGCAAGAAGAAGATGCAGATAGCGGCTTTCGCAGATAGTTCGAGATATATTTTGGGGCAGTACCCTGCTGAGATCTGAAAACAAGGAGGAGGATCTTATGACGGATGCGCGCGGCAATAGGGAGCCATTGCAGGACATCAAGCTTTAATTAGAGATTAGGGCAAAGCGGGGGAGTCCAGAGATGAGCCTAGCAGAAGCATTTACAACAGATTGCCTTAATTAATTAATGATTGCAAGTGATTAGGAAGTTGCATGATAGTTGATCAGTCACCATATGCAACTTTGAGATTTGTGAATTACATCGTGAGCTTTAGTTCTGAATTGTTTTCCTACTGAGATTGCATTCTGTTTTGTTTTGTGTAGTAGCTCTATATCATCTTCTGGTGCTGTTGGTGATGTTCCTGCAACACGGTGAGTAGTGTATTCGGATTTTATGAATAGTTATACTGTAAGAATCGCCTTATAAATTACTAGATATGATACGATACAATCTAGCAGCATCACGTCTTTATGCAAGAGTTCATAAATTTGATACTCTCAGGGTTGATCTTAGTCCAAACTGGTTAAAGTTCTGACAGTTCATATTGTAGCTTCAACTTTATTTCCCCAAAGATCAAATGTTAAAAATAATAATAATAACGATAATAATAATAATATTTATTAATTCAAACTGACAAGTATGCAGGAAGATTATATTGAAACATGACAGTGCAATCCAAGATCTTAATGAAACACACGGTTTGGCAGCCATGCAAGGTGCCGCCCTAGAGGGGGTTACGGGTATCGAACCGCGATCTAGAGTGTTACCATTACTCTATCCCCTTCTAAAAAAGTGTTCTAATTATGTGTGTATATTTTTCTATGTCTATAAAAAGTTCAGTTAGTTTCAAGACAGGCTTGAACGAGATGAATTAGCCATCTGATGTTGAGATATTAGCTTGACCATGTAGTTTGATACCAGAAACGAACTTGTTTCCTGCTGATTATTTTTAGTGTTAATTGGTATTTGTGTCAATTACCATAAGAAGTCTTAAGTGCAGATTAACAATGAAATGCACTGACAACTCTTGCTGTAACATGTATCCTGTTATACCATGGTGAGGAATGTGGATTCTAAATTTGATTAAGAATTCGTTTATAAACTTGGTATAACACTGTACTTAATATAGTACTTAAAAGTAACATTGTAAGTAGGATCCAATGTTTTATGTGACTGTGTATCTTGTCATGCTCATGTACCTTTGTCATGCCTCCTTGCCTTTTTAATGCTTCTGTTGTGCTTGCTGTAGGGGTTACAGTGGCTCAGCTGATGGTGGATATGACTCCAGCTACTCGAACAACGGATATCGAAGTGTCGTAACCCCTGGGCTCTGCGGCCTGAGTAACCTTGGTAATACGTGCTTCATGAATTCTGCGATCCAGGTGAGGTTGCACTGTGAAAGATACTCAATGTTAGTTACAGACAAACTTTTGCTCAATAAAGACACAATTTCCCCAGCAGAGTCCATTCAGAGTTGATAGTTTACACTTACTTAAGAATATACTTACTTACTTCAGAGCCTTTAGCACTTCAACGAGGAGCTGCTTTGATAGTTTACACTTACTTAAGAATATACTTATTTACATACTTACTTCAGAGCCTGTTAACACTTTAACGAGGAGCTGCTTTAATTTCCCAGTTGCTTTTAGTACACTCGTCGTTAAAGTGTTCGTTTTCAGGTGCGTCACTATGCCTTACTTTTTTGTGTACAGGATCTGTAAGCAAGTAAGGCATTTGTGAACATGTTGTATGTTCATCTGCTGATCAAGAAGTCTTAGGTATAAGCTGAGCAAGGTATCATGGATGTAACAGCAGCAAAGTTTAGCTGTATAGCTGCCAAAATTGTAGTAGCCATAGTACTTGCTGTGACCCAGAATTTTGACTTGGTAGGTCTTACCTATGGTATGATATAGTACCTGGGAATTTATAAAGTGCCTCACACTGCGTACTATTCAGAGGCACTCTCAGCGTGCGAGCCTCGCGGAAACAGAAAGGACTTTAAACGATGAACAACAGAGAGAGAGAACCTAGCAAGTAGGGTCCCACACAGTACCAAGGGAAGGGAGTTCCTTAGGGATGGGCCCATGACATATGAAGTCCACTGCTGGTTACTCTTCTGGTTATTTTATTGTATGTTCATTGCATTGTTTAAGTGACGAAATGTTTTATCGTTCGTAATGAACTGTAACGTCCTTTGGACTAATGCAGAGATTTATTCCTGATTAACTTCTCTTAAAGCAGTGCCTGACCAGTTTCTGTGTACAATTACGATTACTTGAATTTCTGACTTGCAGTGCATGAGCAATGTACCTCCACTGACTGAATATATGTTGAGCGGCCGTTGGAGAGATGAGCTGAACTCTGACAATCCGCTTGGAATGCACGGAGAAATAGCGACCTCTTATGCTGAACTAATCAAGAATATGTGGTCCGGCAAGCACACGTGTACAGCGCCGCGGCAGTTCAAAGTGAGTGATCTATAGTCTTGGTTGAAATAAGTGAATTTCAAAGTTCAATTGAACTTTGCTGATTTTGTAAAATAGTTTTGTTATCTGAATTTTGATTTACTGCATAGCTCATTAACTGTGAAAATTGTTTCTGTATCTGCCAAGTGCTGATCACCCTTGCATAACTGTGTTTAGTTACATTATTTGTGCTTTTCAGCGTGGCTTCTAATAATAATAATAAGGGTCCTGTAACGATAGTATTTAGATGTACTGAAGTGCATCACTGATAAGTGCATAATTCTCTTATGTGCATAGAAGCTGGCCGGTCCTGTGTTAATATAGTGTATTTCAATGGAAGACAACTCCAGGTATGTGCATATCGGTTATGTGCATAGCCGACTACAGGCCCTTTATGCTTTGCTCTGTGTGTATCAACGCCACTTAATTGCATAGGCCGGTAAGAACATTTTGGCTGCCTAGGCAGTTTGCTCGTGGACTGCAAATGACTGCGGCTGTGGAGTGGTTTGTCTTAGCTGCGATGTGGTCCGTATCAGCAGGCGATGTAACTGAACAATTACTGAAGGCATTATAGTATGTAGGCCCCATCTCTGTTATTAAATACATGTATGAATACATTTTGCCAATTTTACACAGTACATGTGAACTTCTCTTATGTGCATTAGTCAGTTAAGTGCATGGGTTCAAGGCAGTCCCGAGGCTATGCACTTACGCAGCGTTGACTGTATAATTTTAAAATGGTTTTCGTTTATTTGTATGTCAATATTTTCATTTTATGGTGTGTTATTATCAACTGATATTTATATTATGCTATTTATAAAATGCTAATTGTAAGATAGTACTTTTAAACAAGGCTTTAAATATATGAAAACTAACTGAGATGCTTATTGCTGCCAGCTTTCAAGCATCTTCAAAACTTCACCTATCACCTTCACCGACTGTGTGCACTTATGAACTTTTACTCGTTTATTGGAGTTAAATGTCTTTGGTAAATTCCTTCATTTGGTAATAATTCTTTGCTGCTCTAGAGTCTTTGCAGTTAGCAGTCTTTTGATATCTCTGGTACTTTTCAAGGGCTAATATGTCTCCTATCTCTCCATGATTTTTAAGGGCATAATAATAATAATAGTCAATAATCACAGTGATCGTAAATTTTGTGAAAGCTTATTAACAGCCTAATGCAGCCTTGTAGAACTCCTAGATAGCCGTGCCTTTGTGGAGGTTCTTAAAACATGCCATGTAGGTGTTCAGGTACATACAAATGTACATATGTGGCTTTATTTAAATGGCTAATAATAAGATCTATGAGAATAATACGAATAATAATAGGAACTGATGTTCTGTAGACGGCAGTGGGACGTTTTAAGCCTGAGTTTTCAGGCTATCAGCAGCAGGACTCGCAGGAACTGATGGCCTTCCTTCTTGATGGTTTACACGAGGATCTGAATCGTATCCGAAAAAAGCCATACATTGAGACAAAGGAGGCAGACAATCGGCCAGACGAGGTGGGGCTCACATGCTTCTCTAGGTCTCTAGTTCACCATGCTTTATTTGGTCATTTTGCATGCTGTGATAGTAGACCGACCACATTAAGGTCAAGCACGGTAGCCAAATAGATAGGGCAATCGGCCTAAAACATGAGTGTAAGCCTCCACTTTGGGGGTCACTGTGTAAAGACTGAGCAAGTCCTTCATGTACAGTTGCTCAGCGCCATCGATGTTCTGTCATATGGTTTTGTGCACTTCTGAACTTTGAAAGTAGGGCATTGCCTAACACAGTTGTATTGTATTCAGCCTTGATATGCATTGCCCAGAGGAGCTGCAATAGACTGGTTGAACGGCCTAGGCACACGTGCATCCAGACAGTGGAGGCAGATCTCCACCCACTGAAGGCTACACAGCCTGGAGAACGATTGCTTGGTGCGACTTTTATTCGCGCCGAATTGTCCGTGCTGAACTGTCCGGCGCCGAATTGTCCGGTTACTGTCATGTCAGAGGGGTTGTCCAGATGATACTAATGCTTTGTATAATTGATACTTGCTTTATACTTGGCATTCAAAGGTCTTGACAAACTTCTTACATATTGTGACACTGACACTGGTTGATTGGACTTAAATGTATGGGTCAAATATCTGACAGAGGAACTTAGTCTTGGCGATGAAATTCTTATTCCTTTGCAAAATTACAGACTCTGAAATGTTCTCCCAAACCTGTTGCGGTGGCTGATAGCAAGTATTTCACATTCGTAATGTGCATCAGCTCTCTAAACATTTAGGTCCAGAAAACATTATTAGGAAAGAGGCCAACCCATTCATAATAGGTGACCAGATAGTGTTAGGTAAATGAGTAAGTGAGCAGCTACACTTAATTTTAATTTTAAACACATTTTCAGTTTGCAAAAAGCCATGATAGTCTGATTTAACACTTAACGACAATAGTGTACTAAAAGCGACTGGGAAACATACACAGCTAGTCATTTCAGTGTTAAAGGTACTGTGTTGGCTGCATTGATACCTTCTAGAGTATTTTCACAATTAATTCTACTTAGGCAGTGCTTTACAGAGTCCATAGAGTAGTGGTAACATCACTGGCGTGAAGAGCAAGAGGTAGCGGGATCGCTTCCCGCAACCCTCCCAAATTTAGGTCCACTCAGCCTTTCATTCGCGAGATGGCGCGTTTGTAAATGAGATGTAGGACGTGATGGGCGCCTTGCATGGCTGCCATGTACAGTTAAATTCGGCTCCTGTAATAACTTGTGATCATCCGTTCATACTGATTTGTAATCATACTGCGTAATTGTCAGTTTGAAGATATTAAACGAAGATTATTATTATTATTTATAAATTAAAGAAATGTCTGTTGTGCAGGAAGTGTCCGCAGAAGTGTGGCAGGACTACAATCGGCGAAATAACTCTGTGATAGTCGACATTTTCCATGGCCTGCTCAAGTCAACTCTCGTCTGTCCTGAATGTAGTAAAGTTTCTGTGAAGTTCGACCCATTCTGCTATTTATCACTTCCTCTGCCGGTTAAGAAGGAACGGCAGATGACAATTTTCTTTGTACCTGTCAATGCGAAACTCAAAATACGACAGGTTGGCATTTTTTCTGGAAATAGTGTTTAGTTAGTGTGATGGTGAAATTAAAAGAAACTGAAATTTAATGCAGAAGTTGAATTGAATGTTTTGCTTGTAGTTAAAGTGGATGTGAGTTTTATTCAGTGTTTGGGTTGTGAATTGAAAGTATGTGCGAGTTTTATTCAGTGTTTGGAATGTGAATTGAAAGTACATGTTGATTTAATTTGTTGTTTGGAATGTGATTTGAAAGTACATGTGAGTTTTATTCAGTGTTTGGAATTCAGGATAGATTGGGATTTGGTATTTCTTGAATTTAATACTAGAATTTAATAGTTACATGAAATTTATTAAGAAATAGGATATGAGGAGGCATTTTTTTAAGGATGGCATACAGTTGTAAATTAATGGTGCAAAATCAGTAGAGTTTTTCTAAATTCCAGCACCTGTCTGCTTTAATTTTTTTGAGGAGTTAAATTTGAAGGTGAAACCTATCAAACCGAAACTACTAATGCATTTATGTATATATCTAGACAGGTACCTAATTAAGTACCTCACAGAAGTAAGTAAGTAAGTGTATCCTGTATTAGAAACCTACTGCTAACTGCAATTGGTGTACATAGTTCATCAAATTAATTTAAGCATATAACATCCGAATGATGATCGTTTTACGGGCTGAGGAGTCAGCATTAGGTATAATTCTGTTGTGTGCCCTGAGGCTCATTGAGTACGTATATATGACATATCTGGAGGTAACAACTGATGCAGAACATGTGTTGGGATGGTTATGATGGCTGAGAAAAGGTTAGATACGTTAGCTTTCTGGCAGATTTGCTCGAAAATAAGGTAGTAAGTAAGTGCTCCCTGTGCTAGCGTTATTGATGTTCATGTCATTAAGAATTAAAGTTTATCAATGAACTATGTTAATTACATGGTTGTGCAGAGATATAATGACATTTTTAGACCATTGTCCTAAGTTTACATCTTGTTTGATGAAATTAATTTTTGGTTTTGCTTGTGTTTGATTGATAACCATCTGTGAAATTTTGGGAGTATTACTGGTAATAATTTAAATATGAAAATAAATGATGAATTTTTATTATTACTGGGGTTTGCATTTCAGTGTAAAGTGACTGTCCCCAAGATGGGTGTCATCAATGACTTGTATCAGGCGGTTTCAGCTTTAACTGGTGCCCCACACGATCAGGTAACAGATTTTGTACTGTGATGACGAATGCTTGTTCGAACAGTAGTACCGTAACCATGAGGCTTCAGATCGGTCTTCATTTTGCTGACTTAGACAGCAATGGTTAGCTAGTTTAAATTGGTTGATTCAGTTTGTTCAGTATGCAACCAAGAAACATAACAAGTATTCTGACGGATGCAAAAATTGCTGGTATTTTGCATTAAAGTTCGTTAAGGTGATCATCTGATACAGTGGGGATTCGTTCAAACACTTCCAGTTTGTGCACTGTTCTGTTAATGTGAAGTGGTAGTATTTCTTGCAAAGCTTTTAACTTAACATGCCATGTACAAAAACTGCAGTATAGCAGTAGATATTGACTCTTTCAGCATCATCCCTTTTGACGTCGTGTGGCCTGGTTTGCATGCTGTATAGAAATACATGTCCGACAACGACTTCTGTTAACAATTTGACGCTGTAATGTAACCAAAATTATGCAGTGCTTTTTAAGGTCTTGTGAAGAGCTTCTGTTGGATACATCGGGACAGTAGTTTGATTGTTTATTAACCTTCTTGCTTTAATTAATAGCCATTGTATTATATTATGCCTATTGTATTTTGTTTACAACACTAAACAAGTACCTGTGTTTATATCAGATTAGAATTGTTTTATTTTGAGCTTTATTGTTCATTTGTGGCTGTTCATCATTTTCATGCCACAGTTGAAGCTGTCAGCTTCATAAAGTTATCATAATGTTTTTATTTTGTGGCATTGCCTCATAAATTAGCTGTTGAGAACAACTTAATTTGCTGGACACAGTAGCTGATTGGCTAGTGCACTGGCCTTGTCAATTGGAGAGTATGGTTTTAGTCTCTTCAAGACTGTTAATGCGTAGGGAACTTGAACAAGTCCTTCGTTCACAATTGCACATCACCGCCATCCATAGAGTGGTAACATCACTGGCGTGAAGAGCAGTAGGTAGCGGGATCGCTTCCCGCAACCCTCTTAAAGGTCTGCTCAGCCTACCATTCGCGAGATGGCGCGTTGTGAAAATGAGATGTAGGACATGAAGGGCGCCTTGCATGGCTGCCGTATACAGTTAAAAATTCGACTCCTGTAATAACTTGTGATCATCCGTTCATACTGATTTGAAAATATTAAACTAAGATTATTATTATCAATTGATGCTTCTTGATTAGATGTGTTAGATGTGGCACTTAATAAGTACGTAATAATAATAATAATAATAATAATAATTTGTTGCAAAGTTTACTCTTGTATTTCCATTTAGCTGGTTGTTGCCGATGTGTACAATCATCGATTTCACAAATTCTACTCTACGAACGAGTTGCTCAGTCACATTACAGACAGGGATGACATATTTGTGTAAGAACCTGTCAAAACTCCCATCGTATCTGTTCTGAAAATTGTTTTAATGTGTGTCATATCGGTAGTAGTTCTCTAGATGTTTTGATTACAATGGATGCGCAAAACCTCGAAGTTTAGATCAGTAAAAACAAATTTGTAGCAAAATGCAGCATAGGAAAGACCTGTAATAAATAAAAGAGAGACAGATCAGTTGCATTTTGGTTTATGGTGATATTGTGACTGTTGTTTCTGATATACATTAAGCTGTACTGGTAATATTAACGTAACATAACGTAACGTAGCATTCCTGTATGCAGTACTTGAACTCGTCACTTAATTCTTCACTGATCACCAGCTTGTTACACTATAAATCGGAAAGATCTAGTTCTCAGAACAGCCAAATGGTGCATAGTTTCTAAGCGGTGTTGATTGTAGCATTTTTAGTTAAAACACTTTTATTATGGATTATTATGTGTACTTTATATTATGGTATTACGCAAGTGTGTAATATAGTGCTGCAACGTCATTTGTAGCTTCGAGGTACCAGTCAAGTCGACAGCGGATCCAGAAACGGTCGTTGTTCCTGTGTACATGCGTGAAGTCAGGTATGATCGGAACTACAGTGCAGACCCGTTTAACATGTGGTCATTGGGACTGCTTGCCTACAGGATCATGCTGAAATATAGTAGTTTATGATTTATAAGTATTAGTGTGGCTAGAAAGAAATGCACTTGCACTGTAGCCTGCTTGCTATAAGACGAATTTGTCCAATTACTTTGACAGACTAATTACTGCCTGTCTATGGCAACAATGATTAATTAAATACCAGACAATTTAAATTTCTGGCCACATTAAATTTTGCTGTTTCCAGACATTATTTCCTTATGAGCCTGTTCAGAATTTTGTCCCGGCCTCTTCTACATTGTTCCAGTTGTAGTATTGCTGCTGATTATTTGAATTAACTTGCTCCTATGTTGACTGGTCCAGGGTGTGCGATAGTGTAGTGGTTAGCATGCTGGACTGTCAACCGAGAGGTCTGGGGTTCAAATTCCCGTCAGGGCAGAAGTTTGGTTCGAGATTTTTGCTTCACCTGTTTAGCCAACTCAGCTATAATGAGTAAACTGACCGTACACTGTCTGTGGGAAGATGAGATGGTGAGGGAGAGGACTGGTCACCCGCTCTCCTATGCTGATAATAAGAATTTGAAGTCGCTAACACTTCATACCCATGGCTGCCTGTCAGGCTAGCTTAAGGGACTGCTCTTCTTCTTCTAATGGGTCTTTGTCTGTTTAGCAGTTTTTGCATCAATTTACCTTTTGTTGCTGAACTATTCATTTTTGATTTGCTTCCTGTTATCTTAGTTTTCTGTTTACTATTTTTCTATGGGATGGCAGAATTGGTGATTTTGGTGTGGTTCGCATGTTTCAGAGGAAAACAAGGTCTTGGAAATACGGGGTACTCACAGCTTTTTGGCCAGCCTCTGCTTGTGCCCTTTCCAAGGAACAGTTGCAGTTTTGAGGTCATCTACAACACACTCCTTGATTGCATGTCGTAAGTAACCCGGAATCTGTGCACAAGAAATTACTACCCAACATTGGTGTAAATATTGTGTTTTAACTACATTGCCAGTGCTTTCTGAAAGTGCTAAAGAATGGAGGAACAGATGATCTGGAAGTTGTTGGCAGTGGCAGTGACGGTGATTATTTTGTTATTTCTTGGTCTTGCAATGTCTGCTGTTCAGTAATCTAGTTGTGGGGTGCTAGACAAGTGTGTTCAAACAATTTGTGTAGGGTCAGTATGTGAAGTCCGCTCAGCAGGCTCAAACGCACAGTTGTTGGATTACTGACCTGGCATGGTACGCAATTGATTGCCATGTCGCACAGTAGACCTTTTTAATGATAAGCGCTCGATTATTGTCTGATCGACATTAATGCTCAGATGTGTTATCCTGAGTTAATGGATTTTTCTGTTAGAGCTTAATTGGAGTCCAACAGCAAGATAAGTTTCCTTTAAAGTTAATCAGTAACTTCTTAATTTTATTTGGCTGCACACAATTGGAATCCTGGTCTTGTGGGTGAAAAGCAATGCATCGAGAATCAGCCGCACTTGTCAGGTGCAGTGTATGTAATGTAAATGCGAGTTTGTATGCCACAACTTGAAGATTTCTTACAGGTTAAGTGGAGTTGTTCGTACACAAATCTGTAAAACAGATGATTACATATTTTTATTGCAGCCGATACGTTCACAGGCTGGATGCAAGCAACAGCAGTTCCTCTACGAGCCTCGATGAGGATGACTCGAGCAACTCACTGGAAAAACCAGGTAAATCTTCTGCAGCAATCAGGACATTTTCCCTATCATGTAACTACTGTATGTAGATGGTTTGTGGTAGTCTAGTGCTTTGCAGGGTGGGCTGCCAATCCAGAAGTCAGGGTTCAAACCCCTCCCGGGTAGAAAGTTGTTTTAAGATTCGTCTCGGCAGTGTTAGAGGTAGCTGCTGTAAAATGAGTACATTGATTATACACTGTCAGTGAAAAGAGCGGGTTGGTCATAATATATGTAGAGACTAAGAAATGAATTTGCTAACTCTTTCTATCTGATGGCTGTATTTCAGGCTTAGCTTAACACTTTAACGTTGTGCTTGTACTAAAAGTGACTGGGAAATCAATGCAGCTAGTCGTTAAGTGTTATGAGTTTCCTCTCCCCTCAAGGAGCGTAGGCCTAACAGGTAGCCTCTTCCTGTCTCCTTAAAGCTCAAAAGAAACTTTAGCAAAATTAAGATGTAAAGCTTCGAATCTCTCACTCTGTGGTTGAACGCTACTGCCTGGTCTTTACACCAATCTGCATAATTCTGATCAAGGACATAGATATTTGTTTGTGGAGATTGTGAGATGCTGTTTCTTGTACAGAAAGTAGCAGTAACTTGGGCGACAACGACTTCAACGATGTGGATGAGCCCGACGTTATCTCGCAGAAGAAACTGATTGATACTGAGGCAGAGGGTGTTGAAATGGAGAGCAGTCCCTCTCCGGTGGAAAAGAAGAAACCGAGAATCTTCTTACTCCGGCTGGTTAATTCATATGGCAGCGCGGACTTCGATAAAATCATCGATGATGGAGTTCCAGTGAAATTTTCGAGTAAGTCCTGGCGTCATTTTGACACAAATTTGTTTTAACATGAGCAATGTATGCTCTTGTTTGCACTGCTGTTATTATTATTACTGGTTGTTTAAACCCGTTTAAAAAACGGGGAATTGGGCGATTAAATTGAAGGCAAGTTTTCAGCATGTGTGGCCTGAGTAAGTTGGCCTGTTTAAACCCGTTGAGTTCATTCATTACAGTTTGTTCGCCACCTAAGTAAATTAGTTTAAGCCTGTTTTAAGCAGTTAGTTTAAAAGAACACCTGTTTACGGTATATTTAATTTTACGTTGATTTAAATGTGAAACGAATGTCCATTGTAATGTCGCCATTTGTAAGCATTGGTCATGAATATTCATTATTTGGAAGCGGCCAGTGAGAGCAGCGTAACAAAAAGTTCACTTCATGAATGACTTCGTGACATTTCTGTTTGTTTATGTTATTACTTATTGTCATTATTATTACTTCTTACCCAAGGTACATGTGATCCATCAAGATTGAAAAATTAGGGACATCATTTTTCAGACATGGCTAATCTTTGTTGATGTCATGCTCGGTAGCAAAGGTGCTGTGGAAAGCGATTGCTTTGAAGCACTTGATAGTCATAGCTAAGTGTGGGTAGAGAAATTATTATTATTATTGAGAGGTATTTAGAAGGCACTATAATAATGTTCGGTTACATTAGGCAGTTCAAATTCTGATCCATTCAAAAGGCAGTACAATAAAGCTGTTTGGTAAAAGAGACACCTGTGAAAACTAATATTTCTATCTGTTCTAGACAATTCATATTTGGCGGCTGATTGGTCATCGAAAGCAAAGGAACACTTCTATGATGAGAAGGAAGCTGAGGTACTTCACTGATCATCTCTCATTCTGATTAAAGTGTAACGTATGGTAATTGTACCCTACCATTTTATGATTTATGCAGTGCTGCTTCAGAGAAACTGGCATTGTATAGAACCGTCTGAAGAAATGATTTCAACCTTTGGCAAAGTGAACACTGTGGGACAAGGCACGAGCATTCTTGTGCTGTCACTTCAAGTTTGCTGCCTTGGGCAGATTCATGCCTCCAGATCTGCCACTCTTTATGGTGCTGCACCTCCTTCAGTTTGCTGTGTCCATCTATAATCATCTAGCCTAACAGAATCTTTCTTTGTTTCCTTCACACCACTGTACTTATTATTATTATTATTATTGTTGTTGTTGTCTTGTGCCTTTGATTTAGATTTAGTGACACTGTATGTTTAGTAAGTACTCTAAATAGATGGTTCAATGGGTGTGAGGCAATTTGAGCTGCATTTTCTTTCGTTTGTTTTAACGACAAGAGCTGTGATTGTATGTTGTCAGGCAATAACAGTAGACGAGAGCATGAATCAGAGACCAACTGTTCGAAAGACGATCCAACTGACCGACTGCCTTGAACTTTTCACGACCATGGAGAAACTGGGAGAACAGGATCCGTGGTATGTTACTTCTTTTGTGTACCTGATGCCCGCATCTGAAAGACTTCAGCACCCAGCTGTAATATAAAGCACAGAAACAGATGATTGTTAGTGTTTTGAAAATCTTTAATGCACCCTAAACTCGCACAGCAATGTGAATCTAAGGTGCAGACTGATGGCAGTGATTCTGAGTTGAGGAATCCAACCATACAGGTGGATATTTGAAGATTTTTGCCCTTTTTTGATTCAAGTCTCCTCTGCAATGGTCAATGTGTGCAGACTTAGGAAGTCCATTATTAACAATACCTGAGCTTCATTGGGTGATATTTTGTGAATAGATCGGGGCACTATGAACGTATAAGAATCTCTCTAAATGCAGATATGCTAAGTACTGGGATAATGAAATGCCATTTATATAAACTGTTTATGCTAAAGTCCAAGTTTAGGCTGGTTGGTCAGATATGAGTTCTGTATGCTGGAAACTCCTTATTGCACTGTCTTTGGGAACCATGTTCAGAATTGCCTTATATGTTGGTTGTGTTTTATTGAAGTCATTTAATAAAGCTGAACTAAATTCGAGACCCATGTCACTCGCTGTTATATCAGAATTTGTGATATACCAGAGCCTGTTATACAGTGAGATTCTGGTGTAATTTTAGATTGTTTTGAATACCTCAGAGTAGTTTCAGTCATGTGAATGACTTTTTATACATGGTTTAAAATTGGCATGTCTTTAGTTCATGTTTCGTGTTCAGGATAGTAGCGTATCTGCATGTTTCTTGGGTTGCATAAAAGCAGATTTTGAAGATTCTTTTCCACTAGCTTTAGATGAGCGTATCAATCCAATGCAACTGTAATTGTATACTGAAGTTAAGATGAAGTTGCTAGCACTGCCTCACCTATGGCTGTGGCTTGGGGTCAGCTAAAGGAACTTCTATTCTTAATTTAATAGCTCTAAGCAGTTCTATGCTAAGAAATCATTAATGGTCCCATCATTGTGATGGTTCATGATATGGCTAGTCTTTCGACAGTGCTTCCATTCAGCGCATGGTGTCACAGTATATCACAAGGTTACCACTATGGCTGGGATGTAATGATTAGGATTGACTTTTATGGTGTCATTTGTTGCAACGTTGTCCTGTTAGTGGTGTCATTTGTTGCACGTTGTCCTGTTAGGGAAATGCCAGATGACGATGTCTGGGATTTTAGGAGTAACACGTGGTATGAAATCAATACTTCAATACAATAAACGTTGTTCCTTGTTGGAGTTTGTATGATGATCGATTAGTTATGTTGAGTTTACCATTAACTTTGTTGTACCTAAATGCAAAACTGGCAAAGCATGTAAGATTTTCCATTTCTGTTAAGTTGATCAACATTTAGGTACCAAGTTTTTAAAAGAAAATTAGTTTTCATTGCAACATTTTCTTTCATTCTTGTTTTTATTTAAAATTTTAACCTCATGTATTACTATCGAACCTGTTATTTGATTTTATTCCTACTATTTACTTTTGATTACTATTTTACGTATTACAATTTGTAGTGAAAAGTTGTTGGTTATAACTAATTAATGCTTGTAATGTTTTCAATGGACATAGTTTACCAAGCCAGCATGTTTTTGTTGTTAAGATTAAGTCCAGATTCTTCTGTTTGCATGGCCGACTTTTAGTTGCCTTAACTTAAAAACTGCCTCATGAAGTAAGTTTAAATGTATTACGTGTTTCTACTCAACAGTGCATGCCACAAACTGTTTTATCACGTTAGTGCTCTACGTCATAATAGCTAAAGTGGCCATTGTATGCACATTAGTACGTAATTAGCAGGTGTGTGTACTTGTATGTTACTTCGTCTGTTAACATTTAACTTTGCAGTTACATAGTCCGGCTTCTTTTAAAATTTATTAGCATTTCCATGTTGTGTAACGTTCCACGTGGTTTCTGTTTATAGGTATTGTCCTGTCTGCAAAAAGCACCAGCAAGCGACAAAGAAGTTTGACATCTGGAGTCTGCCAAACATCTTGGTTATTCACTTGAAACGCTTCTCCTACAGTCGCTACTGGAGAGACAAACTCGATACTTTCATAGATTACCCTGTGAGGTATGGCAGGCCAAAGAATTTCTGTGCCTTTGTTAACTGCTCATGGGGATATGACTGACCAAACGGTTCAGATTAGATGTAGTATCAAAAGTGGTAAAAATGACGTAGTGTGGTAAAATACGACTAGAACCCAAGTCCATTCTCAGTGGGTAAATGACTATGTGTCAGTCTGTCATGGAATAATAATTATCTGGAGCTGCATGTAAGCCATTATATGCATTTAGACCTAATTCAATTTCTATTGACTTTTGTTTTTCTGTATGCTTCGCTGATTAATAATTGTCAACTTCAGCCTGATAGCTCCCACCCCATGATGGCTTCACAGGCCACAAACAACTACACATTATTAATTTGTGAGCTTATGACTGATACAGCATTCTGTCAGACATCATCATGCTTCTTTAGCCGGGGTCTGAGTACGTGATTCATGGCCCAGCTGCCACCTTTTGGTCTGGTACTTGGGCCTGCCGACAGGCCTAGTTTAGGTACCTTTCTGAATTACTGGGTGAAATATATCTGAGCATAGGATCTAAGTGCCTTCCTGAATTACAGTGAGATATGACTGACTTAAGGGTTTAAATATTGTTAAGAATTACTCAGATATGAACTACCAAGTGATTTAGAAACCAGTTTCAATTTATGAATCATCTCTTTGGTCATTAACAGACTGGGTATAGTATGTTTTAACATCATGTTTTTATCATCATAGCTATTTTTATGGCTTTTAGACAACTTGCAGTGTTCGAGATTGTTATGTGACTGTTAATTCTGTTTTCATTTCTTTGATGCAGAAACCTTGACATGTCGCGTTTTGTGATTAATCCGAAACAAGGCCCTGCTCTCTACGACCTGATAGCTGTCTCGAACCATTACGGAGGAATGGGAGGGGGCCATTGTAAGTTGCATGTCACTTTTCACAACAGGTTTCTATGCATAATAATAGTAATAATAATAATATTCGTTTTATTAAATTCAAACTGACAAGGAGATGATACAGTAGTAACAGATGATAACAAGATTAATAGGAGTCAAATTTAACCGTATGGCAGCATGCAAGGCGCCCATCTGTCCTACTACTCATTTTACAGTTGCCTTTTCACTCCCTACACTCCGTAGGGAGTGAAAAGGCCGAGTCAACCTTTATGGGGCTAGCAGGTGTTGAACCCGCATCCTTCTGACCTTTGTGCCAGCGTATTACCATTCAGCCATCTCCCCGCTGTGTTATGGCACCATGTAAATTATCATTATTATTATATGCATATGCACACTCTGCATCTTTACATCATGACGTAAAATACTGTTTTGCTTCATGCTCATTTTTTATGTATATTTTTACACACAAGTATCTACTGCACAGGAATGTAGCACACCGCTCGAATGTGAAACTACGCTTGTTAAGTCTGATATTGATTTTAGTATAGTTGGCATGGTATATATTTAATGAACTACAAGTGAATTCCATGTAGATCAGTGGTTTTCAAATGGTGGTATGCGTACCATTACTGGTACGCCAGGTGTCGCTAATTGGTACAAGAAAACATCACAAATATTTAAATTTTCTTTGAGTTTATCCCATCTTTCTTTGAATAGCTATTGACTATTGAAATCGGCTCACATTAACTTTCTAATAGTGAGTTAGTTTTTCTTTCGTTGATATTATATTTTTAAAATTATATATTAATTTTAAATTTGTCTACTACCTACGATCCTACGCTCATTGCAAGAGGACTACGGGCTCGCCTGCTGTTTGCTTGGTGGTACAATAAAAATAAAGATCTTAAATGAAAAAATGAACAGTATTTTTTGCTTTTCTGTGTTTATTGATATGCTGCTTTTCTTCTTTTCCAGATACGGCTTATGCAAAGAATAAGGATGCGAATCAGTGGTTCTACTTCGACGATTCGAGTGTTTCTCAGTCCAACGAGGAATCCGTTGTAGTACGTTTCACAATTTCTTTCATGACAAACAAGAGTGCACTTAAAGTAGAAAGTGCTACTTTGAACAGATTTAATTGGTGAAAACTAATCAGTTGTAAATTAAGTAATAAATTTAGAATAATTATATGAAGAATATGCAGATTAGTTATCTAAAAGCTGGTTTTGACTGAAGTTGGTCATAAAGAATTCGTGCTGTTGTTCAAATCCAAAACACAGTGGTCAAGTCTGTTGCACATTTGTCTTGTCAGCCAAGGAATATCAGTTCTACCTGTGGCACAGTGTCTAACAATGTTGGATAAAGTAGGCGTGCTCAAACCCCCAGCCTGTCATGAGATATCGACACAGATCACATTGTTGAACTGCTCATGACCCTCGAGGTCATCATGTTCGATAATGACTGCCGCCTTAACTTTTGGACAAGTTGGTCACAAATGCATCTCGCTGGTTCATATATTTATGTAATGGAAATAGAAAACAACAGCTTTAAGCTAGCAATTAATTTTGTCACTGATTACTTTGAGTTTGATTTGAACTTTTATTATATTTGCACTTTTCAGTAATTGTTTTAATTGTGACATATCACTTGTTTACTGTGCATCTCTCCAGACAGGTTACATTATCACGATCAGAAAGATCAAAACGACTAGTAATGACTTGTTTTTTTTCATAATGTTTGTAAATGCCCATATACAATACAATACAATAATGAAGCTGACTGTTCAGTGTTTATTTTGGTTTTCGCAATGATAGATGGAGAGACAACCTACAGGGGTTGTGGTGTTTCTGTTTTAGACGAAAGCCGGCTATGTTCTTGTCTACCAGCTTCAGACCGTCGGATCGAATAAGCTCTGTGCCAACAAGCCATCAACTCTTACCAGAAATGATGTTGTGGCTGCTGACGATGCTGCTGACAACCACTCGGGTCTGGCTGGAAATGAAGTAGATATGGACTGATTGATGCACGTTCGAATTGAGCATTTGGGTATACTGTAAACTAGGCATATTTTCAGTTTTACTAATTCACTTTGTTCTACAGAATAAACCAGGTGCTTCTGGAAAGTCAAAACCGAAGATTTGAACGTTTACGAGGGAAAAAACTAAAAGAAAAAATGTACAAACTACTGTCACAGTTGCATTCACACGTAAAAGTTATTTTGTTTGACTTTTTGCAAATGTTAAACTGTACTTGTGAAGAGTATATTTCTGTTGATACCTTTAAATTTCATTATTAAAACTCAATAGCCTTTAATGCCTTTTTAAATTAGCACTTTATGTCTTGAACTATGTGTGAGGTGTATCTTATTATCTAGAGAATTAACCAGTATCTCAAACATTTGCTTTTCCTGGTCTATTCAACAGAGGTAGTAGTTCAAACAATCAAACTGTTGTCGAGTTCCAACAAGAATGCTAAACAACCCTACTTAAATATTTAATATTAGAAAGTAAAACTGTTGATATGTCTGTTGCTACAAAATGCAGGCCTGCGTTCAGTTTGCTCTTGTTGCTATTGAACAAGATTGATTTCATGACTCTTCTATCTCCTTTAGATCCAGAAATAAAATGAAAACCAATTACACGATACTGTCCCTGCATATTTTTCTGTATTGCTTTCTTGAGCATAGTGTTGCAAGCTTTTTATGCAGATTATTGCTGTAATTATTATTACATGTAGTAAATAGATATTTTTGTATGTTGCAAGTTTTTAAATAAACGTATCTCAGTAGTAACACAACAAAGGTTTGAATGCTTGCCTTTGTTTGAAAGCTTATCTTTGACGCAGCTTGTCATGGTTTTAACATCATCATTGTGCAACTGCTTAAACGATCCACTCTACCTTGATAAAATCTCAGTCACAACGTTTTGTTGTGCTTGAATTTCCTGTGTGTAAATAGTGTGTGGACGTTTCATGCCAGTTACTGTTTGGTGTTTAATAAGTTATTTTCTGATTTCGAAATTCTGACTTAATTGAAGATGACTTGCCTGTAAGCATTACTTTCAAAAGAGCGCAGTTTAGCAAAGATCGTTTGACGTATGTATGTGTATCTAGACATTTATGTGTGGTGGCAACTTTAAGAACCTCAGAACCTGTATCGATATGAGCAGTTGTTCGGTTTGATTTTATTCTGTCTGCTCTTGGCCTTATGCTATACAGATTGTGTTGTTTATTGTTCACTGTGTGCATGTCTGTATTTCCAAAACTTTTCTGGTTAAATTACAATACAAAAACCGCTATCTAGTGCTATCGTCTATATCAGTGGTGATGTGTAAAATTAGAACAAGCAAACCGCAGCAAAGATACCCATATCGTATCCATGTCACACTATAAAATTGGGTTTACCAGTGTAGCAACTTCCCGTGTGCATCCAAATTGCTGGGGATGTTGAACTGCATGAAAATTTTGGTGGCTAAGTTAAAAAACTGGCAAGTAACGATGTCAATGAGTGGAAATATTTTAAGGTACAAATAAAACAGCAATTTAACACATTTCGATTAGGATTACTGAAGATTTTATCACTCCAGCAGAATTACAAAATTCTTTTCTCCCTACAGTTGCCATTAGTTAGCATTGTCGACAACTGCATCTTTGTCATAATTACTCGTTTAAAATGCCTAAAGTAGTCTAATTGTTTTTCAACAAATTTTGGACAATACAAGTTTAGTCTGGAAGCACAACAAGTTTGGACTGGCTATCCGAGTCCTGTACCTGACAACTCCAAATGTATACAAGTAATACAGACGCATTGTACACACCCAATTCTGAGCAATTTGTGAAAAGCTTGGCCTTATAAATTACACGAAATTGAGCAACACAACCAAGTTGCACGGTTACTGCAAAGTGAAGTCCGCTTAAAAGATTTCCGATCACAAAGCAGAAGACATGGTTAATAAATAAATAAAATACTTGTCGATAGAAATATACCAAAATATTTCTGTGTACCGATAAAGTAAAAACAAACGGAATATGTACTTGGACTGACAACAAAGTAAAACATTATGAACATACAGTAGTAAGCCTGCAAGTTAACCTGAAGTCACCACTGGTCCCATAAATTCTCACTAATCATGCTAATTCTCTGGAATTACCAAACCACACTAATGCATTGCATACTATGGTACTACCATACCTACTAATGCACTGCAATTACCATACCACACTAATGCAATTTTCTGCTTTGTTCAACCAGCTTTCATCTGTATTCATCGTAGCAACAACAATGATCTGTAAGCTTGTCTGAAAACCATGGTTAACATAAGACACATTTAGATTACGGTCAAAAAGACACGTCAAAAGACCATGATAAACAATACATGGCGTCAGAAGATGCCATGTATTGTGAACAAGACTCATCTATAGACCATTATTAACATATGACAGTCCAGGTAATTGCAACATCACTAGAAAATTCATAACAGTTACTCTGGTTGACCTAAGATCAGCCAACAAAATCAACCAAGTGTGACTGTGATATCTAGAAAAAAATTTCTTTTTTCAGCACAAGCTTCCATGCAACAATCAATGCAAAAATACACTTTAGAATGCAGTACAGGAAAAACTTAAAAACTAAATTCTTAATGGCTACAAAATAAATACGAGATGACAATAAAAACTTGAATAGATTTCTGTTTCAACTGACCACTACATGGATTTCAAACAATGAAATAACCAACTTCAGAATGTAATGCTAAAAATACAGTTTAATACACGCTAACTTTTATACATATTTTATACTATATTATTTTTATTTTACTGAATATATTATTATCTCAAGGGATACTTGTCCGAGATGGTAAGCACTTTATTCATGTATGTATCAACACTACTAGCCTAGTAAGCAACATTGCTTAGAATGTAAGTCATGGCACATGTGTGTGAGGAAGCCATTTCACTTAACAATCGTGGCTTTTTTTATAGGTTTGATCTTGGGTTAGTATGGTCCATACACAAAGACCACCTTAAAGGGTGTGGCACCCATTCAAATGGGCAGTGGTGGTGAAGTATCGCACCCAATCAATTCATTGAAAAATGAGCATGGTCGAGGCCAAATGGTTGCTACATAAAAACGAGTATGTATATATAGTGCTTTTTAACTACACCGGAGACTAGTTATAAAACACGTGCGCTTGCGCTTCAATATAATTCGAGTTCTTAAACAACAAGGAACCTAAACTTAATTTAATAATTTACCTATAGGAAGTAAGCTTGTTTCAACACAACCACATTAATAAAATTAGGCGGTTCTTGATGTGATTCCAAAAATGTTTCTGGTGTGTCTTATAGGGGTCCACCGGTAAGACATTTTCCGCCGGAAACCGAATCCGAGTATTTGGATGTATTTTTACCGGAACCGGTAACGAACCGGTAACAAACCGGGTACCATTTGTTCCATATGCGAAGCTTCACATTTACATGTAATAAGAAATTATCGACATAAATTTGTATACTTGCAATAGGCCTAAGTGACTAATGCAATTTGAATTGTAGTCATTTCTGTGCAGTTGTGAAGCTTTCTGTGTAATTGTTTTAAGGTTCAACATTTATAATTTTATATACGTAAGTTTATTGAATAAGTTTTTACAGAAAAAAAAATTTTTTTTAAGAAATTTTTTTGGCAACTAGGCTATTTGCGTCTACAATATTTGCCGAGCCGAATACTTCCGGAAACGGGATTTCCGGCCGAACCGAGTATCCGAGCCGGTTTCCGGTGGATCCCTAGTGTCTTAACAAAAACTTGCCTTACACTAGAATAAATGATATTAAGTTAATGAGCTTTATACTAAGTTAAGAACAAAAGTTCAGTAGTAAGTAGACAATGCTGACTATCAATTGGAATGGCTAAACGAGCTTCAGCCCAGCTAAAGTCCAGTGGCATTGAAGCTGGCTAGATTTCGACTGCTACAAGCTGGAAAGGTAGCAAGCTATTTTTGATTATGACTACTCTATTTTCACTTTTTCCCAATCATGCCATGGGCTTTCACCAGGCTTCCTTCAGACTTACTCGACTTCATGATTTCATAAAAGTTCTTTGGAATGTTTACAACTTATTAGCAATATACACTGATTCATTATTTGTTTACTTACAATTAGTCATGATATTTGTACAATGCTGAACAGAAATTTAATCAGTTTACCCATCTTCACTCCTTCTGACTAGCCTGAGTAAAGAAGAAAATGACTTCCATGTGCACTACATTTTACCACTATCATTATGAAACTTGTACTTTCATCTTCAGCACCCAATAAATACTCGCACACTCTCATGGACCCATTTTGAGACACACTGGAGAATTAGCTGGGCCCCCTCATTGCAGCTTTTCTTTGGCATTTAGAAATTTTGAAGATTTAAATCACCAAAGTAAAAACATTGCTGACACTGTCCAACAATGCAAGTGGGTATTCACGTGCAAACATTATCTGATCCAAAACTTCAACAACTAAACTACCTTAGCTCTCATCCTCATACATGTCATATGCCTCTACATTTAAGACAATCTACAGCTTTTTACTCTTACAATGTATGTATGCATTTATATGGAACTTTTACAAGGTTCGTTTGGTAAAAACTGTTATTATCATCCAGTAAACAATGCAACTGCAATTCCTTACTCAAATATCCTAATCATACAGAAAAAATGAGTACCAGCATGTGCTGGTATAACAGGTATATGAGTCCCATATGAAAGACTTAAAAATCATCGAAAAATTTAGGCGGTCCAGTCTCCATTGGAAGAAACCTCAGCTATGTAAAACGAATTCTAGTGAAAGAGAAAACATTTCAACCTTAAATACAGTCCAGGGCATCAGCTGAAGTCATTGCATAAGCAAAGCAGTCCACTGAATTGGAAGCACGAGGAAGACACGCCACTTATACTGGGCTTCGAGGTTCGTTCAAACTTTCTGAAGGCAACTGGAGTTGAACAAGTAGCTGTAAAGCCTCCGTCCATCTAACAGCAACAAAACCAACCACTCATGTTGTACCAAGACCATCTCATCAATATTAGATATCGAAAACCAATATGACTGAATTTAATTTCAACAAACACCGATTAATGACAATTCAGAAGCACTCTCACATGGGAACTGTTAGAAAATGAAAGAAAAGGTGTCTTACAGTTCTTGAAACATAAAGATAAACTTAACATAATTTCTTGGCTTGTGTCTATACAAAATCCCTACTAGCCTCATAAATCATTGGCCTATTTAATGGAGCAAGGATGTGCTAGAAACGCAAGATTGGACCTAAACGAAAACAGTCAGCACAGCAGACAGAATGTGGGCAGCAAAATCCTAAAACCTTAGGCCAACAACCAGCTAAACCAGTTAAACCAACAACCAGTTAAATTAAGATCATTTCAATATCATTTCAACATGCAGATATATCAGAATCTATTTACACTATGGCCATGTTTATGTGAAGTCATTGGGGGACTTGCCTTATGGTGCAGGGTTTAAACAGGGTCACACTTACCTTGGGAAGGGGAAGGTCAAGGAGAGAGCAGGTTGAGACTTACAGTGGAAATCATTGGTGATGGTGGTCACGGGGTGGTGCAGGAACAGAACCAGGACAGGACAGCTTGAAAATGTCTGTGTTAGGTCTTGAGCAAAATGCTGCATCATAAGTTGATATTTAGTGCTACACAGCAATGCCTGTATGTCACATTAACCAGTGTAGCGTGGCAAGGACATAACACCACTTCATATTGTTAAGCAGACAGGTGCATAAACTGGGAGAGCATAAACAGATCGAAGTTGTATCTGTGGTTACAGTGCTCAGACAGTTCAGCTATTCAAAAGGTTTTATTCAGTTGTTCAGCAACTTGTTAAAATTAGTTAGTTGTGGGTAATTTGAATAAAATTAAAGATCATATAGTGTGATAGTTTCTACAGTACAGCAAACAGAATGACTGATACAAGGCACATCAGAGGGAATTTCTTTTGAAGAGATGCTATACAAAGGTCCAATTACCATTACAATTACAAAGGTCCAATTACCATTACAATTACAAAGGTCCAATTACCATTACAATAACCATTACAATAACCATTACAGTAACCATTACAATTACCATTAAAGTTACCATTACAGTTACCATTACAATTACCATTACAATTACCACTACAATTACCATCACAATAACCATTACAATTACAGTTACAATTACAGTTACAATTACAATAACCATTACCATTAAAATTACCACAATAATTACAATTACCATTACATTTACTATTACAATAACCATTATAGTAACCATTACCATTACCACTACAATTACCATTACAATTACCATTACAATTACCATTACCATTACTGTTACAACTGCCATTACAATTACCATTACTGTTACAATTACAAGGACTCTGTTGAAGAAGATTAAGATCTCAACCTTTTCCTTGTACTCTCATCTTCTGCTTGGAAGTAGAAGATTTTCTTCTGTCCTGTATGATAGACTCTGAACATTCTGTCGTCAGTTGTGTCACACTCCACGTGATATCCGGGCAGAGGTAATGAAGTCAAGGCCACCACATCCTGCAAGAACCATGTCGATGTAACTGTTCATAATATTGAATTGATTTCTTACTGACACGGTGTATATTGATCTTACTATTGGGAAATTCACTATTGTAAAGTACATATATTTTATTTTAGCTTGGTTTTGTATTCCATGTAGACAAGTTGGCCTACCCATTTGAAATAATTTGTTTAGTAATGCACTGTTCCTCTTTGTCAGTGTATCCAATTTTCCAATCGTATACTTCATAGCAGGTT
Source organism: Allolobophora icterica (assembly GCA_963556255.1). Taxonomy (NCBI): domain Eukaryota; kingdom Metazoa; phylum Annelida; class Clitellata; order Crassiclitellata; family Lumbricidae; genus Allolobophora; species Allolobophora icterica. The sequence goes on along the minus strand of OY744606.1, from coordinate 73,242,112 downwards.
TCAGTTTTTGTTTTATTTATTTGCCAGCAGAAAATTGAAAGCACAAACAATATCCACGACTTGTTGGTCAACTCAAAAGTAAAGTGCAATCCATTTGCACCAACCAGTTCAGTTAATTTAGGATGGTAGATCTACACAAGCCCTCATCAAGCACATGGCGTACAGTGAAGAACCTGTACAATTAATTTAAGATGGTAGATCTACACAAGCCCTCATCAAGCACATGGTGTACAGTGAAGAACCTGTACAATTAATTTAAGATGGTAGATCTACATAAGCCCTCATCAAGCACATGGTGTACAGTGAAGAACCTGTACAATTAATTTAAGATGGTAGATCTACATAAGCCCTCATCAAGCACATGGTGTACAGTGAAGAACCTGTACAATTAATTTAAGATGGTAGATCTACACAAGCCCTCATCATGCACATCGCTTACAATGAAGAACCAGTATTTACATAAAACTAACATAACTACAGCCCAATAAACCACTTAACAGATACTTTGAAATCGAAGAAATTTTTTACCTCTGTAGATATTAGAAAATGTTACTGCCACCATCTCTGATACATTTAATCTATTTCACTTGAAGAAATAAGCAAGCATCAGGGTTACCATTTTATTATCCAGCACTCATTCAAATCAAAACCACAAGAACCAGGTTGTTGGGTCAGCTTCCATGCTATACAAAATCTGAAGAGGTCAAGCCACTTTTTAAAATTTTAATTTAAGATACACTTACCGTAGTCTATCTATTGTTCCAAGGTAATATTTGGGGAAAACATAATTCTGAATTACGTTTTGTCAACCATTCAACCTCTAAGTGTTGTGTTAATCTCTCTCTCTGTCTCTCTCTGTCTCTCTCTGTCTCTCTCTGTCTCTCTCTGTCTCTCTCTGTCTCTCTCTCTCTCTCTCTCTCTCTCTCTCTCTCTCTCTCTCTCTCTCTCTCTCTCTCTCTCTCTCTCTATCTGTCTCTGTCTGTCTGTCTCTCTCTCTCTCTCTCTCTCTCCAGTCCTTTCAACTATCCCAATGTTTTCAATTAATTATGTGTGTGATTAATGAAGGTGTACCTGATGTGCTTTGAAACAGTAGAGTACAAAGTCAGAGTGAACAGCAAAGAACCTTCGGCTCCACGTCTTCCGTTTGCAGCACATGTTCAAGTAGCCCTGAATAACAGCTGGATCGCTGGCTTTCACCTAAACGTATCAGCATATCATAAAATGGTTAGCACAATTTTAAGGAACAGTAATAGCAAAGGCCAAGGTTAAATACAGAGAGCTCATGATATGAACATATAATTGTTCAGTTACAATTACAATATTTTTATTTTTATTTCGGATATTTCTATAGCGCCTCCTCAAGTCTACTACTACTCAGAGGCGCTTCCGACTACAGCAATGATACTGTGTTGGAGTTTTCACGCTGAAGCGCCACGAGCAATCGCGAGTGAAGGACTTGCCCAAGGTCCATACGCAGCGGCTAGAGTGGGATTCGAACCTGTAACCCTCCGGTCACAAGGCGCCGAACTTACCACTGAGCCACCACGCCCCACAATATGTCACAATTCATCCAGGTGACACTTTACTTTATGCAGAAATTCACCTTTCATTCATCTTACATCATAAATGTTCGGTTACTATTACAATCTGTTACATTTCATCATGGGTGACACTTTGCAGAAATTAACCTCTTATTTATCTTAGTCCCCATGTATATAATATTACATTCAAGGACAGTGTGGCTCTGAACCCTTTTCCTAAATTCATCACTCTATGAGAGTATGGTAAGTACCTTAACTAAATCATTTGCTTGAAAGGTAGCCTTGCAACAATGATACCATTACCTGAAGAATCCCTTTCTTGCGCACGGGTTCATCACAAGACGACACAGTGTCGACACTTTCTGTGCTAATCTTTCTGTGTGGCACGCCGTACAGTGTCTGAAAGCAGGCATCACAGACGCGCTTCTCTCGATTTTCGATGTACGCCAGTGGAGCTCGCCTCGAAGAACATTTTCCACAGACAACCTGACACATTTCACAAGGTAACACAGTCCCAACAGAGCGTAATTTAACATTACGTAATTTAACATTACGGTAGAGTTCATTTCGAAACTTACTTTACTTTTACAGTAATCTAATCTAATCCAATGATTTCTATAGCACCATTATCATATTTCTAAATTGTAGTCTCATTCAAGATTTCACTGTCAAACAGTCAAATAGTGGAACCCAACAGGGACCATTCGTCCTCCTAATATGGCCCCTTTGATACTATAGCCAAGATACAAACTTCTATATTGAGAGTCAGCAACAATTTCACTATAAGTACTTAAATAAGATAAGTACTTAGATAAGTACTTAAAACTGTGCAATGTGATGCTCGAATAGCACCATTGAATTAAATTTTGTATGTTTGCGCTTTGGCGTGTGAGTGCCAACCTTTATGGTTTTTGCAGTTTTTCATCAGTTTTGGTGGACAGTGATCTTGCAGAGTTCATTTCGAAATAAATTTGAGATTAAAACTGCAATCAAAATTGCAGAACATAATCTCTACAAATTTTCTAAATTCCTGATAGATCAGACGTACCTTGGAATAAAATAATGGTGCTAAAAAGACTTGCCAGCCACAGATAAAAAGTGTTGTGCCAAATAACTTACATGGCCACAGGCGCGACAATGGTGCCTCCTTCTGAATGCATTAAATGGCGAACAGCAGCTCATGCACATGCTTGTTTCTTGGTCTTTAATCCACGTCGGTGCTCTCTTTCCAATCTGTTCATCAGTTAACTGCCAAACACAAGCAGAAGAACAAAGTTTGATTGGTAAGTACACCTGATTGTTCCACCGTATTGCTCCTTGAAGCTCAAAAGTGAAATCACAATCATGTACATAAAAACCTGCCTTCAAACTAGGTGAAGGAGTTATCTGATTCTCTTTTTAATAAAACTATCCAACTAGCAGTGTCGTTTAAAGCTTACCTCATCTCGCTGGTTGTTAGTCCGAATTTCTGCAATGACGTTTTGGAATGCCTGCAAAGAAAGTAAGTTTTGCAAATGACATTCATTCCATAATTATACACATTTTGGCTCAGTATGGTAATAAAAAGCAGGACTAGTAGGACTTAGCATATTAATGATGCTAAGCAACTGTGCATCACAAGACTTCTTAAGGTATTATTGATGTTTTTAGCAGCTTCTGTCCAGTGTGATTCTCGTTAACGTTAACGATAACGAAAATGTTCGTTAACGAACCAAAAATGATTTCGTTAACGATAACTATAACTGTAACTAAAAAATATCATTAACTATAACTATAACTATAACGAAAATAACACTAACGAAAATTCATCGCTATTTTCATTAATGAAGTAAAAAAAGTGCAAAATGATGAACATGGCGAATTTAATCAAACGCGATATTTTATTCGTTTTAAACTATCCTGTTTATTGTTCCGAGATAAAATGAGCAAATGTGCTGCATATTCTCCTTCCGAATATTCTGGTTTCTTTTCGAACATCTAATATTTCGAGTTTCTTTTTGATGGAAAGATAATTTTTCCTTTCGATTGTTAATTTTAGAGTGAGAAACTTGCTTTGATTTTAATTTTCTATGTTAAAAGGAATATTATAAAGACAGTTATCATGTTCAAATCAGAAATGTTCATAATAAAAATCAAATTGAATACACATTTAAAAGAAACGAGATTTATTTCCTAATGGTAAAAATCCATTAAATATCTGCGACAGACAGTGGTTACACAAGTACTGTAGCCATTAAGTATCAAATTAAAATCTGAATAACAACGTTTTTGCTTTTGGGCAATTTCAGTGTTTTGCATATTGTAGTCATAGAAATATTCTGAGGGTGGAGTAATTTTCTTTGACATAATTTTGTTAGGGGTCCTTGAATGTTTGACAGTTGATGACAAGGGGAGCAGATCAAAAACTGCCTAAAATTTGCTGACATAATAAATCGATGACCCCATATATGGACCAGGAGGAGTGCCATTGGGGTCACTTGTAATTATGTACTAATTAAAATTAACTAAAATAAAAGTCCAGTAACTATAACTATAACTAAAAAATAATACTAACTATAACTGTAACTATAACTAAAATAAAAAAACCATTAACTATAACTGTAACTATAACTAAAATAAAATCTGTAAGGGGAATCACACTGCTTCTGCCTGACTGTTTCATATGCAGTTGCTACTTAACAAACTGTTATGACACACCACAATTATTACCAATAATAAGTAATAACATTATTAGCATGTGTACTCATAGTAATGACAGTAGGAGAGTGGAGTATTAGTAATAGTAGTAGAAATACTATAATTAGTATCTCATTGTTGTTAACATGTTTATATACAGGACAAAGAACAACAGCAATAAAAACAAAACACAACAGAATGAAACCTAAAAACCCGATTTCAGGCAGAGATGCTATTTACTTAAACTCACGATGTCCCATCAAACGGTAAAACATGATTCATTTCAGTAGCATTGTTGTTGCCTTACAGCTCACAGCAGTCTATCAGGAAATTTTAATTTTAACATCCTGATTGATCGCAACCGATATCTGTCTAACTAGCGGTTTTTTCCAGTAAACTGAAAGCGTGGAACCCCATCACCAGCGAGATGCACAGCCAATATTGTCACTTCACTGCCTTCTCTATCAACTTAGAACACCAAATTTAGCTTTAGGATATATGCTCTGTTTGATGTTTGTTGATGGCCAACATCCAATTACATAAATGAACCACAAACAAAGCTCAGTCACTGATCAGCTTTGGTCAAACATTGACTCTATCATTATGAGACTAGAAACCAGATTTGCTTATCTGCAATGTAACAGAACCTAGATATTTCCAGCACCTTTTTGATACAGAGAAGTGTTCCCAGCCTTGGATGATAACAGTGGGTTGCAAGGGGTGAAAGTACACAAAAGATAATGCAATATAATGCAATTCTAAATCACACTATGTCTTCCCAGACTGTGCTTGTTCAGTGGCAAGATGAGAGGGCCAGCTATGAGGTCCACGTGGGCCATCCAGTGTGGCTGTTGGGTTAACACAATACACTATGCATAACGGAAATTATTGGTCACACTTGCTGAATGATGACAAATCCATATAAGGTCTAGTAGGGTCAGTGTCAGGTCAGTGTCCAGCAAGATCAATTGGACGACCCAGAAGCTACAAAGCTACAGATTTTAACAAAAGCTACAGATTTAACTTGAGTCAAACAAAACTAAAACTGACCGTCATCCAATCATTTTTCTCATCAGTCGAACTAAAATTTAAAAACAATCCATATAAAAATTCAGTTAAAGCCAATAAATTACTGAAACAACAACAGACTTACATAGACAGAACTAAGAAAACTGTTTAATACACAAAAATTGTAGAAAATATACCTGTTCTTGAGAGTTATTTTAAACCCATAAAGACAAATAAATCCTTGGATTCTGTTAGAAAATACCTCAGTCTGAATAGCTCGAAACTATCACGAAATGTCTGTGAATAAGCACGTTTCCACAACTTGTCTCTTTGGGTACCATAATAAGCAAAGATTAAGATGACAGTGATCATAATTGCAACTGTAATTGAAAATTTACACCGCACTACTTCCAGAGAATCAAATCAGAGGCACTCTGGATCTGACAAAACAAATCCATGATCTAATAGAATGGTTTTCAAGCGCTTACGCAAATGAGGCAAAGAAAGGCTTCATTTGCATAAGCAGAACGATGTGAATACAAACACACAACTGCTGCCATAAAACATACTCGAAGCATTACATTACAGCATAGGTCAATTAGCAGAAGATCTGCATGAGTACTGGTAATACCAGTACCTAGATGATAGATAGATAATCGTTTATTATTAATTAACAGACTAATACACTGCAGTCGGTTACAAACAAGAGGATGGACTAGAAAAGGAAAACAGGTGAAGTCGGGCAGGGCCACAGGTTTACCAGACAAACTAGAATCACACCATTTCCTTCAAGCTTAATCTGCTAGATGAACAAAACACAAATTTATGTCTCCTATGCATATAAACTCTCTAAAGATAAAATAAAAAAAAGTTCCTATCAGTTAATTTTAGTGAGAACAAAAATTTACCTTGCGTGGAGTTCGATCGACTTCTGTTTTCCTTTGACGTAGAACGTATTAGCCGTCTCTAAATTGTGGCCATCTGTCACAATCTGTGAAATTCAAATTGAGAAATAATTAAAAAGAGAAGCATCAAACAAAGGAAACTACAGCCAAAGATATCAATTGTTTAAGCAACTGGCAGGATCGTTACACGAGAAATTCTTCAACAGACAAACTGCAAACTTGTAAAATAGTTTGAATTATTATTATATAAAGATTTATAAAGTGCAAGTTAATATAACTAAATACAATCTATATGAGCTAATGATAGCAATGCAATGTATATCTTTAACATTTCTCAGTATCCAACAAAAGCTAAGTCAGAGAGATCAGCTTATTGACCTGCACGACATCATATCAGGAATGCAATTTAATTAAGTCATTTTTGGTGCCAGGTCAGAATCCCGGGACTTAGAGGAGGCAAAGTGGTGTCAAAGTGATATTGTTAACTCAAGCAGTTGGGTTAGCAATGGCACTCTCAGTGGATCAACCAACTTCAAGACGAAGTTAGAAAAATAGCCCATTGAGAACTATAAAGTGTAGTGTTCTGGTGAGTCTTATGAACCTCTTAAAAGCCATGTTATGCTGCACAAACTTATGTTATTATCATAGGCACTGGTAACAACAACAAATATTGCAATCTGCTACTAAAATGTTTAGTCAGGCAAATACAGAATTAAAATACAAAGAAGTAGTCACAGGAAAATCCACAATTCTTAAGCACAGATTACCAATAAACTAAATCATGCAGAAAAATTTCATGATTCCACAAAACTCTACAATTATATTAAAGTTTGTGCAAAGAAGCAATTTCAGCGACCGAAAAGAACGGCAGTGCATAACGGCTGCATAAGCAAACTGCATATTAGATATGCTATCTCTTAGTCTGTCAAGAGCACCTCTGGTACATTTCTCTTGCAGAGGACCTTTATAAATCTGTGATCACATTATATTAAAACAACTTCTATAGCTGTTATCGTAATGCCAAAGATATCAGCAAAATGGTTGCTTTGAGTGATTTCACAAGCAAAAATCATACACCAGCAGAGAAGTAAAATCATACGTATACACCAAGGGGAACACCAACAGATTTGTTGCACAACTACCTTCAAGTGGCTGTGCAAGAAATTCTTCGTTTATGTACGAAATTTCCCAAAGGGACCTGAGATATAGTACAGTACCTCCATTCCATCAAAATCCATTCTTGACTTCATCCTGTATTGCTGCTTCTGTCCAATGTTAAGTGGAAGAGTCTGGCAGACGAGAAACAGGTCACTGAACTGTAAATACACAGGGAAACCTACAGTCAGTCGGCTCTTTATAAATCTGATTCTTACAGACAGGGAAAAACAAGCTAAAATCAAACAAAGACTCCGTAAAAAACACATGCATCTTGAAGAAGGCCCAAATATGGAAGCCCCAAAAGTTGCTGACCAAACTTGTGGATAATGGAAAGAAAGATGAAGAAGTACTGAAAATGCCCCATTCAAATGAACTTGAACATTCCTGCAATTACTGTTCCTAGAATTATATTTACTACCACTTTATTACAGTTATTACATCAAAACAATTGTTTCTCAACAGCCAAAAAATTAAGTACATTGACAAATATACAATGAAAATAAGAGGAAACATGCTCAACTAGACAAATGATACTCACCAGAAACAGATATCGATCCATGTGAGAGCCATCTCTTGCAGAAATTCTAGTAAGCTTTCCTTCTTTTATGAATTCTCGACTCGAGCTAACGAGGTCAATGGTTCCTCCAAGACTTTCGTTTATGTCGACCAGCTTACGAAATTTCTCCTAAGAAAACAAACAGAAAACCTGGAGTTTTATTTACTCAAAAAAATAGAATATGCAAAAAATGTATATACATACATCTAATTATGTTACTACATATAAGAATACAGTTTTTCACATTTCTAGAAGTTTAGATAATCATTCAAGGTAATACTATACTTAAAAGAAGTAATTTTATAAATACATCAGAACCTCAGTGTTATAGGCAGTCCTTGAGATCACCTCAATGATGATGCTATGGAGGTTCCAGTGTATAATTATCATAACTCAGAAATTAATTCACCAACAATCCACATGATTGACTTTTCATAAAACAGGAAATTTCTTAAATCTGGTTTGCAGAAAGAATTTAGGACACAAGCAGCATATGACCTCATCTTAGCCAATTTTCTAACCATGGCTTCTTAAATTTTAACATTCAAACAACACATGCTGTGGGGGAGGTATAAATAAGTCAACAATAGATACTGCTAATTTTAACAAAATTTACAAACAAATCTTAAGTGAATGGTTTTCTCCAAAAAAACTACTACAAATGCAAAGCAGATGACATACTATGCTAATTAATAGTTGGTCATTAAGGTAAGATGCTCAGCAGAATTTCCATACAGCAGCAAAAGCCAAATGACTCAGAGTTCAAAAACTGCTAAAAAATCAAACAATGCATAAGAATCATTATGTAAACATAGAAAATAAACTTACAATTTTCCTCATGACTTCATTTGAATGCCTTGCCGCCTGCGTTACCAGCTCCAGTGCCTCTGAAAGAGAAAAACACAAGCTACTTACTATCCTCTTAAATCCAATATTCCACATTAAATTAAACGAAAACTAAATGTTATTTTAATTATGATCCCCAGAAAGGTAAATATTTTTCTTAAGATCCTTTAAAGCCTAAATAATAATCTACTTAAGATCATATAAAACTAAATATTTTACTTAAAAGCAATGAAAACTCAACAAAATCTACTTAAGATTTATAAAAATAAATAATATTCCACTTAGATCGAACAAAAACCAAATATTACTTTACTTGAAATCCTCTAAAAGCATATAATATTTTACTTAGGACCAATGAACCTAAATAATATTTGACTAAAGTTTCTCTTAACCCTTTAACGATGAGCGTGTGCTAAAAGCGACTGGGAAACCAATGTAGCTCGTCATTAAAGTGTTAAATATGATACCAAACTTAAGATACTCTGAAAGTCAATTAATACTTTAAGTTTCTTTGAACACCAACTAAATATTTTTATTTTGATCAGATTAAAACTACTTATAACATTTTAATTAAGATCCTTTAATATATTAATGTTTGATTTCATATCTGTTGAGAAAAACATTATTTATGCACAAACAGAGAAATGGATAAATCTGATGTTTCTTCATATCAACCTATAGCAAGTAAACGTTTAATCTGCTTTACCGATGGTATCTTCCCTGTCATCCGAATCTTCTGAAAGATGACGAAGATAATCTAGAAAAGAAACATACCGTTATAAATAAGTCTAGCATGAAAATGTTCACAAATTGCCATTATTATTACCCAGCAATAAAAATTGTTATCATAAATAAATACGACAGGAAAATGGTCCAACTGAACAATGCATCATCAAACATAACCAAGACAAAAAGGTCTAACATTCTCCATTAGAAGGTAACTTAAAATGGGGAAGAATTGACTGTCTTCAGATATATACAGTGTACATGCGTGGGTGTGTTGTGGAGACTTTCTACCGTAATGTAATGAAACAAAGCATTGTACACAGTCCTTCATCAAGTCACCCACAGAGAGATCTTCCCAGACTGGCCTCAGCAAACTAGTAACGTCCACAATTTTAAGAAAAACGAGATGCCGCCACCAGGAGACAAGATGCACATCTAGTGGCCGAATTTCCCATGCCACACGCCACGTTTAAATCTCTCAGTACTTTCTTCTTATAATTTAATTATAATGGCAGTTATAATTATAATTGTTATTGCATTGTTGCTGCAATTGTATTGGAAAGCTTATCCAGCCCTCTTACCAAAAAATAAACTACTCAAAGGCATTACCAGCATGAGATCCAAACAAAGTAAAACTGAGCTTGTACATTAAGCATTAAACCCAAATAATTGTTATTGTCGTCATTAATATTATTATCACTGTTGTCATTTATTATTATTATGTTTGAGGCTACATAGTACTTTGGCCCAATGATAAAGCATCAGTGATAGGTGCTAAACAACTGTGCAAGAAAAATTTCTCGATGTACTGACATAACGTATTAGCGAGGACATGTACAAATACCCTCCACATCATATGGCAACCGCTTAACCTATCAGCCACAGTGTCACACTTACATTTACTGCATTTGCATCTCAATCATTGCTATTTTATGACTTCCTTCAACAAGGCTGGCTTCTCAGATATAACTTAAGAAACTAGTGGTACCCTGGATTACCTTTCAGCAACAACTGGTATCGTGGAACTCTTTGAACCGGCTCCAGCATATGATGCTGCAAATTCAAGTGGCCACACTCGGGCAGCTTCTGTTGGAGCAGAACAAACCGAGGCACTTTTAATTTTTTAACTAAGATGAAATAATATCAGAGTACAGTAAAATTTTGTTCTCAAAGTACTCTCTTGATCTTCATCAATGCTTCTCACACTGTTCATCCACGGACAAGTCTCGTCTCAATGAAGTAAATTTCCTGTTCATAAATAACTTGGCATCTTTCGTGTAGCCAACATCATGGAATTCCTTACATCATCTTAAAAGTTATTGCGAAACATTTGGTGCACCAAGTAAAGGTAGGCAAACCTGAAAACATATTCACTTGAAAAATTTCAATTTGTCAATCTACTAAACTATAAACAGGATGTCACCCGATCGTAAAAAAGTAAGAAGAAAAGCAATCCCTCAAGCTAGCCCTGAGGCAGCCATGGATATCAAGAGCTAGCAATTTCATTTTCGTAACCATGGCATATGAAAGCGGGTGGCCAGTCCTCTCCCTCGCCGCCTCATCTTCCCACAGTGTAATCATCATAGCTGAGTTGGCTAGGGGATGCAGGTGAAGCAGAAATCTCAAATCAAATTTCTGCCCTGGAGGGATATGAACCCCGACTTCTCCACTCACAGTCCGGCACGCTAACCACTACACTATCGAGAAAAATCCTCTTAAAAGTAGTTAAGCTCAAGACAGGCTCTTTATCAGCACTCAGCATTGACCTACATTGAAATAAGCACGCCCCATGAAAAAACTGCCTATGCAAACAAACAAAGCTTACAAAAACAGTTTAAATGGACAATTTATAGGCCACTCACACATACTTATAATTTTGATTCGTACTATTTACTAGGGTTGTGAACGGCCCCAGAATAACCAGGCAATTTATAGGCCATTCATGTATAATTATAATTTTGCCAAGGGTCACTCCTGGGTCCTTAATAAATTCCCATAACCTACTCTGTATCTGCTACCTCTCACAAAGTTGAATTAGTTGTAAGGGAACTTTTCTATCACCTGAATTCCTTCTATCAACTTCTGAAACTTTGGTGATCTCTCCATCCAAAGATTGATGGTCGTTATCGCATTGTCAAAGTTTCTCACATATTCCGTGTAAAGTTTGAGGAATGGCGCAAATTTCTTCATCACATCTCCGATTCTCGGGTTTGTATCCCTAAAAAGCGGCACCAGAAGTAAAATTTAAATTTTATATGGCACATTCAGAGCGTTAACAGCACTGGAGTAGGCAAAATTTTAGAGAAGGAAATTGTTTTATGAATTTTTAATTTTATAATTTTTATTTAAAAAAATAATTAATACATTTATCAACTTCAAGGTAAACACATGAATTGATATAGTTTTTTGAGACAGAATACTGTTGAGGAATAAAACACGAACAAAATGATATACTTCTAAAGATTTGAAGTGTTTGATTTCATATGAACTAATATGGTCAAATTCATCAAAAACAACAAAGCTGCCAAAGACAGTTAACATCGTTGGAGTGGGTAAGATTTGAGAGGAGAAAAGAGGACTGTTTGTCCAACAATTAGCAAAATTACCATTCCATCATGCGTTTTTCAAGCTGTGGAAGAACGAAATCGTGATGGAACTGGTAAATGCTTTTAATGTTTGAGAACATCTGTGGAATGACATCGCCACTAAACATGTGATGTTCTCGATTTCGAAGAACAACTTCCAAATGAAAGATCTGCAGTGAAAACATGAACAACATGTTACACAGTACAAAGACTATACTGCATTACATTACAGTCCAAAAAGTAAACACTTGTAAAGTAAATGTGATGTATGGGATATATTCAGAAGTATATAGAAGAGCAGCTGCTTAAACAAACTCGAAGAGGCAGGCACAGGTATGAAGTGTTAACAACTTCATTTTTCTTAGCCTCAGCATACGAGACTAGGTGGCCAGTCCTCTTCCTCACTTGCCTGAACTACATGCCAACAGTGTATGAAGGTCAGTGAACTCAATTCTTAGCCACATTCACAAAGGGGGGGCAAAAAATCTCAAAGCATCTTTCTTCCTGGCACGGATTTGAACCCTCGATATCTGCGTCAGTAGAGCCAAGTAATTTCATATATTGCAAGTAAATTATACGAAATGTTAGTTTCACTAGCATCGACAGCATTAAATTACAAAATGATCTCAGATGATGACCCTGTTAGCAAATAACACCTCAACAAAAAATCAAAAGTTAGAAAACTCACAAAATTTGATACACTGAAATATTAAAATACACGTGACAGTTCAAAATCAAACAGCTGCATTATCTACGGATCTCTATAGAAGCAATCAGAAATGTTGAAGCAGGATTTTAAAACACAGTTCAACGATGACAGAAAACACTTTAAGAAACAAAAGTCAAGTCTAATAAACTGATCTGACCCATAAAACTGAACGACCTTTGACCTGACCCAAAAGGTTAATGTTGAAAGACAGCGACTTGACCTACCTGATCAACAAGATGTAGCTTTCGCACATAGTTGCTTTCCGTCGTCAGCAGCTCTGAAGCGATGTGAAAAGCTGTGCGTGCATTTTGTTTTGTTCTCTCTGCTTTCTAAGTTGGAAAAAACAATCACATCATATGATATATCTTTGCATAATCACCAAACAGTGGCATCGTTTTTGATTCGTGCTGTAGCCAAGTAAGAATTTTAAAATAGCAGTTCATTCTTTGTAAATAATTCCAATCACCTGATCGTAGTTGACCAACGAAATTCATCAAATGTCTTGAACATCGTTGACCTCGTTTCACAGCTTAGCCTCAGCTGTTTTCTATTTCTTTTATTTATGTGGCTCTAGAATCTTATGGCTAACCATGTGTGGCAATCATGTACTAGGGACATACTGAAGATCCTAGGTACACAATATCCAACTTCACAGAGGTTCAAATCTGCACACTTGACGTTACTTGCGAACAGTTAACCAATGTGCCATCACATCACACATATTGTCACCAAGTTCTGCATCTATTGGGGAATTGCATTGTAGATAGTGTGCTGGAAATTCCCACCAGGGCAAATACATTTCAAAATTTCTGGTCCACATGCACCTTCTACTGAGCTCAGCTGTAAAATGAATACGCTCACAGTACACATGGCAGTGGTTGATTGGCTCTGCTCCATCATACATACAAGAGCTGTTTGTTGGGGTTTCAGCAGTCAGGTCGCTCTATACCTCTACCGAATTAAACAGATATATATTCTACAACCTCACTGGATCATATGCCAGAATCATAATCTAAACATTTCTAAAGAACTACTCCTTTTTTGTTTCAGTGGGCATTATCGTTCTTAAGTTGCCTTTCTGACTAGCATTTTCTTAGCTTTCAGCATACGAGGGCGGTTGACAATTCCTCGCCCTTGCCGCCTGATCTTCCCACTGAAAGTGTACGGTCAGTGTACTCACTATAGTTGAGTTAGCTAGGGGTGCAGATGGAGCAGAAATCTTGAACAAAATTTCTGCCCTGGCGGGTATCTGAACCCTCGACCTTTCAATCGACAGTCCAGCACGCTAACCACTACTATCAAGCATCCCATCGACTAATGCCTTGTGGATTATCAAAATGCCATTATAGCATTACTAAGATAAGATTAGATCATAGGCTGTTGGATTGTTGCTGTTGTTTGTGCTTCCACTGAAACACAATATAAACTCAAACTAGGCCAGTCAACAGCGTTATTGACCAAAAACTGGCTTTTTACTATGTCAGTTAATCCTATTCTAAATGCTACTCAAATCATCAAATCATAGTAACCTCGTTCCTTCCCGAAGGCGATGAAATGTCAAACTCTGGATCGCTGTCATCAGAAAAACTGTCCATTTCAAAATCAAAGTCATCGTTGTCAGAAAAACTCAGGTCTTCCGCGTTAGTATCATCTAAATTGCTGTCCCTAAATTGCTTGCTCGATGATTTCCGAGTTGGCCTGCTAGTAATTCTTTGCCACGCTTTGAATGACTGCGCCCTCGACGCTTTGCGGTTCATCGATTTTTTCCTATCCTCGGGCAGGCGACCCGACACGTTTCTCAGAATCAAGGTCGAACCCTTCTTCGGTCCACTGTCAGCGGGACTCACAAAGTTGGGCTGTTTATTGCCGTGTTTCTTCGGCTCCACGGTGCATGTGCCGTCCATTTCCATTTCCAACCTCACGCCATCGATTGCTGCTGATAGTTTTCGAGCATCAATTGAAGCATCGTAAGACTTTTGGCATTTTGGGTTCGACGCGTCCGACGAAATCAGAGCCACTTTGCCCTGTGAATATGGCGACTCGGAAGTAGTCATTTCCAAATGTTGCGAGGGGTTGCTCTTGAGTAGAGTCTGAACTATTTCCGCATACAGGGAACTGCGGCTACCTTCATCCAGATCACCAGTAATGGAATCCGATGTGGAAAACGTGAGATCGAACTCTGGAAAAGTTGTTGTGTTGCAGATATCAGGATCTGGTGATCCGGTCCTTGTGGAATGACTGGGTGACGCTTTATCACAGGACAACATAATTTTCTGTTGAGGGTCATCAAGCAGTTTCTCCTGTTCAACGTTACTGCAAGATCCGCTGAGAGAACCATGAAAAACACGGGACTCGGAGGAACTATCCAACTCATCGAGTTTAACTATAGAAGATGAGGCAAGTGATTCGCTCGATTCTAGCGACATTTCTTGGTCAAGATCGACAAAGTTTGAAGCAAGCGACTCGCTACGTGAAGTTAACCCAAAAGATCGCGCAGAACCGCAGTCTTCATCATAGAGACTCTCTCTCCGGCATGCCTTTGAAGCACTTTGCAATTTGGAATCACTTGCAACTTCTTGAATGGGAGATTCTAGAATATTTTGCGCGTTCAAATCACCAGAAACTTCTACAAAGTTCAATTTTGCATCAACTGGAACTCCTGAAGCACTTGCAATCGCATTTAAGGGCAATTTCGATGCATTTTCCACTTTTAAGTCACCAGAAACTTGAGTAAATTGCAATTCTGGACCATTTGGTAGTCTCAGATCACTAGTAACATAAATGAAGTTTGATTTAGGAACATGTTGCACTCCAAAGTCTACAAAAAATTCTGTGACATGCAATTTTGGTGCAATCTGCCCTCCCGAATCACTACAGTTTTCGGTCAAGTGCATTGCTGCAGGATTCTGCACTCTAGAATCACCAGTTTTGCCAAGACGATCTAGCTTCAAATGTAAATCTGGCTCAGTTTGCACCTCAGGGACAACAGTTTGATTGTTCCTTCTCACACCCGTCTGTTCAAAGCTGACAACTGGTTTGCCCTCAAAGGAAAATCCTTCACGGCTGAAACTCTTGTCTTCGTGAACCTGTAAAACAAGTACTTGTTCAAAGGTTCCACAAATCCCATCTCCAGTTCTCTCAGCCGGAATTCCGTGAATTTGTTCCGACACAGGAACTGAAATGGATCTGTCGGATGAGAGGACTGAACTCGAATGCTCACCAACAATTTGCCGTTTGGCGCGGTTCTTTGGCTTTGCAGGCACTATAGAGAACACAACAGCACAGCACATTCTACATCAATAGAATACACAGAATCATTGTCGGTTCTGGGACAGGCTGCCCTGCCAACATGCCCACATGAAGCGCATATAGGACCCACATTCCCACATGGGACCGGTATAGGGCCCATATATCTAATGCCCATGAACATGTAACCTGTGACAAAAGCTTCTGTTTCACCAAATGTTTCTGTGAAGACCAAAACTGTTTCTGTGAAGACCAAATGTTCCTGCTAAGACCAAATGTTTCTGTGAATACCAACTGTTTCTATGAAGACCAAATGTTTCTGTGAAGACCAAATGTTTCTGTGAAGACCAAAAATGTTTCTGTGAAGACCAAAACTTTCTGTGAAGACTAAATGCTTCTGTGCTCGTGTTCTTGCATTGTCAAGTTGGAAGTGCTCACTTCTGAAGTGTTGTCTAAAAAGGTGCTATACAAATGCACATTTACAAAAACGATGACAATGAAGCACAAGTACAGCACAGCTAGAAACTTCCTACAGAAGTTATCTGACAAGTCTGAATACGAATATAATCCTAGTGAAGAAAACTAGAACTGTAAGGATTGCAAGTCACAAATCCTACCTTTCGGCCTTTCTTTGCGCTGGACAAAGTCTTTGAGATGGAACCCTGGAGCTCCAACAGACCGCGACCGTCGATTCCGTGCTCGTTCCTTCATGCAGGAACCTGCTTCCTTAGCTGGGTCCTTCACGCGCTTGATCTTTTGCACCTCCTCACAGGAGTGGAGCGACTGATAGGACGGTGATTGCTGACACTTGGATTCTGTTCCCAAACAATGACATCAGTCAAATGTGCAGTGTTTCTGAATATTTGTGTGTACATAAATAATGTATGTATATCTATATATACAGAGATTTGTGTGTGTGCGTGTGTATGCATGTGTGTATAGTTAATCTGTAACTGCTATTGTTTCTGTGTATAATGCTTCAGGCATCAACAGACAGCATACCAAAACGAAGACATAGTCAGGTGAACATCCAGAATAATCAGTCCACTATGTACGCAATGAATGTAAATGTGCATATATATGTATACATACATACTGTACATATATATATAAGTATGTGCATGTAGGTATGTGTGTGTATGAACGTATGTATGTTGAGTGGTTGGTGTGCTTGGCTTGTAGAGTAACAAAACATTCATATAGAGCTTTTTAAACATCTCCAAAAAGCACCTTGTGTGTTCTATTCCCCATCCGGTTCAACTGTTACTCTTTTCCTATTGTGTACTATTCCTATTGTAACATGTGCCTACTTAGAACTTATTAACAGTCATGTTACAGCACTTTTTAGAGGCCCAGTAATGTGCTATGCACACTTATATACATAAAAAGACTTGGCTCTCCACTTCTACAAAACTACCAAGCTGCCATTAGGTGGCACTGTTTGTGAAATTGAAAAGTTATTATTTGAATGCTCAAAGGTCATAACTTAAAAATTTCCAATAGAATTTTAAGAATGCAGTTTAAAATGTTTACTTCTAAGAGAATGATATTTTATACAATAACTTAAATTCCTTTTAGAGTAACATGAATTAAATGAAAATAAAACTAACATTTCTTTTACTTAAAAATAAAATAAAACTAACGTTTATTTTACTTACAAGCAGCATAGGCATTTGTAAAAATCAAAATTACAACTTTCCGCCTACACAAAGCATTACAGGTTCACTTATTGCAGCGAATTCTTCCACTCCTCTTAAATTTCAATCTTTCAGCTGTTGCCGGATGTAACTTATGACATGTGAACATGCACACATATCAAATAATTCTAATAACAACTGTGCGAGGGAGTCAAGTGATAGACACAGCGTAAACAGATTTCATAATCGCTTTCCCGGTCTCACATTATGTATAAGCAGGAAAGACAGATCTTTGTGTTGTGCTGAACTGTGTACCTCAGAGATATAATGGCTCCAATCATCATGTAATAGTTACTGGATCAAAATGACACGAAGACAACAGGTTTCACTTAACTAAATTGGTGGGATTGTCTCAGTTCTGGTGCGTGGTAGTTGATTGGTTAGGCCTTTTGGCTTGTAAATGAAGAGTACGGGTTCAAGTCCCCTCTGAGATGGTTACTGTGTAGGGACCTCGAGTAAGTCCTTCACCCACAATTGCTCAGCACCATCGATTGATACTTAGTCATTAGCAGGTGGTGCTTAATAAATGCATGATAATACGCTCTTACGATCCATTTCACAGCTCAACCAACTGGTTGGGCTGAGTTTATGCCTGTAATGTAATGTAATTCTTCAATATCTTTATTCTACTCCATTCTAAACATATCTTGTCACTACAGAAGGCTGCATCTGGGAGACCAGCTGCTCACCTTCAATTTCCGTCACATCCAGCTCGTACTGTCAGTTTCAGTTCCAGGTCAGAATCCAGAAGGGGTCAGGCTGGGCTGACAGCATGATGATAAGGTGGAAAGGAATTATGATAGCAAAGAAGAAATCTGGCTATGACACCATTTGCAAAAGGGAAT
Source organism: Allolobophora icterica (assembly GCA_963556255.1). Lineage (NCBI taxonomy): Eukaryota > Metazoa > Annelida > Clitellata > Crassiclitellata > Lumbricidae > Allolobophora > Allolobophora icterica. Next base: position 73,223,614 of record OY744606.1, on the reverse strand, counting down.
GCACCACTGAGATGGCCCCCAAACCAGTTAAGACAAGGGCTGCCTAAGAATTGATTGTTAAGTTAAACCGCTTGCCATCAGAGGTGTATAATATTATGAGCACACAACTGGACCAGAGTTGTTACATGGAATCTGCTCAGCTGGTTGTATCCCACAATCTTCAATCTTTCAATTAACACCCAGCACACTAACCAAATAGACCAAATAGATCACACAGAACAAATGGATCAAATAGATCAAATCGATCAAGCCCAATCATGAAGTCCACAGTGCATACTTATATGCATATTAAAAACACTACTGCGTTGAATATTAAAAAACAAAAAGCCCAGATAGTAGACATACTTTGACAAAACTCTACATCTTCCGTCGTGAATGAAGTGATTGATTTCAGTTTTATCTCCAGTTCTTCTGTGTCGAAACCATCCTGTTCTTGTTCTTTGACGAGGGAACCTCCAGAAGATGAAGTAGTCCAAGCGGGTGAGTCGAGCGCTATGCTACCACTTCCAAAGCATAAACGGTGTCCAAAATTTTTCAAGATATCCGAGTCCAGTCCATCTGGCGTTTCCAAATACGCCTCACTGCTGCAAACGGACGGCAAGCGTTCGAGGCCATTTTTGTCGATTCTGATCGTAGAATATTTATCGTGATAGATTCGAAGCTTTTCAACTTCTGATAAAGAAATGTTGGGATCGTTGGAAACACATTTGTGGTCACGAAGTTGACGTCTCTGGCCCTTGATGAGCGGCACAGGAGTTACCTGCAAAGGACTGCAGCCGAGCTGGGTCTGAACACAAAATATCAAATTACTGCATTAGCATAACATCAGTGAAACATTAAGATAACATTAGTATAACACTATCCAGTTCACGTGTCACAAACTATGGAGTTCAACATGAGATGTTATTGTATTATTACTAAATTACTAATTTACTATATTATTATAAACTTTTATTACCATCATTATGTTACTACTTATTATTACTACTACTATTATCATCACCATCATATGTTATTATAATTGATTTTATTTACTGGTATCATTATCATCATTAATATTAATAATAAATATTAATAATAACACCTTACCTCATCATTATCATAAAGTTGCAATTGCTGGGTTAACTCTTTAATGACAAGAGTGTACTAAAAGCGACTGGGAAACCAGCGCAGCTCATCATTGAAGTGTTAAACTAGCATCATTATTAATTTTTAACCCAATGGATGACACCAAGAGGGTGTAAAAACTACTTTAAACAAGAAAGAATATAATTTCTTGCATGGCTAATCTACACAGATGTCTGGCTATTATTATTATTATTATTATTATTATTATTATTATTATTATTATTATTATTATTATTATTATTATTATTATTATTACTATATTATAATAATATTATTATAATAATATTATTCTTATTTTTCTATGCCCGAGGTATACATGATCCCTCAGGGACTTCAATATTAACTAATGTAACATATAAAAAGTCATCATTCATCTAATTCCTGGCTGGAGAAGTATTATTATTATTATGATTATGATTATGATTATTATTATGATTATTATTATGATGATTATTATGATGATTATTATGATGATTATTATTATGATTATGATTATTATTATGATTATTATTATGATTATTATTATGATTATCATCATCATCATCATCATCATCATCATCATCATCATCATCATCATCATCATCATCATCATCATCATCATCATCATCATCATCATCATCATCATCATCATCATCATCATTATCATTATAATTATCATTAATATTATTAGAGTCATCATCATCATTCTTATATCATGTTTAGCATCCTGTTGGAATAGTATGATATTTCGTTCAACCTAAATCACCTGTGCGCTGGCACAATCAACAAAGACAGATGGTGGAAATCTGCAGGCACAGTTACGATCGAGACACACATTCACCCATATGGCAAAATTTCACACCAAAGCATGTTACACAGCTTGAACCAAAATCATGCTCCATCATAACTGTCATCTTATAAAAGTTGAACTAAGTGAACCCGTGGTTGACACAGGGACCAATTTTCTGAGAAGGAATGATAATGCCAGCAACAATCACCCACAGCTTAGGAAACGCAGTACGCGGTCTTGGACGTAGAGCAGTATTAAGTCACCTACATATATACTGCAATCATCAGTGAGTATTAACCACATGTAAGCCAACATAACCATAATTTTTACTGTTTGTACCACTGTACAGAGCATTAATCAGCTATGTACATTTCAGTAGACATTGTACACCACAAACAAAAGGAGAACCCAAAAGGGACCAAGGTCCCGCTACTTAGGGCCCCTGTGCATTATCATGTAATATATGTGGTTTGTTGACAGCTGATGAAGTAATTTTTCATGACAAATTAGGTACAATGTTTGTTAAAGCAAAGTAAAGTGGGGGGGGGGTCCGTAGAGTAATGGATAACACACTGGCGTGAAGAGCTGAAGGTACCAAGATCGAACCCAGTAGGACCCCGTAAGGTTTTTTCAGCCTTCCACTTGCTAGATGGCAGCGGTGGTTAAATGATTAGTAAGCCATGAATTGGCGCCGTTTGGCTGCCGCTTTAACAGTTATATTCGACTCCTGTAAAACTGTTATCGTGTGCTTCTACTGTATACATGTATGTAAGGCGCCCTGCGTGGCTGCCGTTTCTACTATATGTATGTTCACTGTACAGCGCAGTGCGTTTGCAGGCGCTTAATTAAAGAACAATATCATTATTATTATTATTATTATTAAAAGAACAAAAAGTGGAGTCACAAATCAGAGTCCATCGTAAAGACAAGAGAAAATATAAGCTGTCATGGTACAAGAAACAAAACAATAAAGTTTTATGATATGATAACAGAGAATTAACCTTGTGTCATCATTATTAGCAATCAAATTCCAAAATTATGAAATAGTAAGATTCAGGCATTTTATTAGTTATGGTTAATTAAATAAGTACGCATTTTTGATTTAAATATCGATGAATTATATACATGGTGTAGTTCATGTGGTAACCCATTCCAGAGAACAGGTCCAATACATTTGATAAAGAACAATCTTAAGTTGGTCCTTGCATATTTCACATCTGTATGATCCATGTGCCCTAGTGTTGTACGAGTGGATATTAGTAGTTTTACAGAAATAATCACTAAATAAACACAGAAAATGTATGTAAAGTAAGTTAATGGAAATTATGATCCTGGTCTGAAATGTTATAGAAGTAGTCCGAGTATATGAGTATTTATATTTAATAAGCTGGAGCCCTGCATGTAGCTTTAGAGTAGGGCTTTGGAAATTTGGAGTTTATATTACAATTAGGGCCTACATTTCTCATAAACCTAGTATATCATATTCTGCTGATGCCCAAAAATTAGTAGTACATATATGTATATTGAACTCTAAGTCTTTGATTAAGAATATAAAGATTTCACTTAAATATACAGTTTCTTCAAACATGGATTGGATATGCACAGTTACCTCAGCTATATCAAAGAGAAATTTTATATAATACGTGTCGCTCTATCTGAACCATAGTCTAATGCAGCTACTATTTCTCTTCCTGGTTACTACACCATTGCAATATCTCGCCTATGAGACCACGGTGGTGGAATAGCTTTGCTTATAGACCAAAATTTCAATATGAAATTCAAACAAAAGATTATGTCAAAATTTGTTTATCTTCATAAAAGATACAATACACGCTGACATAGTTATTAGTGTCCTTTATCAAGCACCTAATTTGAGCCCTACTATTTCCTGGCCCCCTTAGGAAATTTTTGGCTGATAATAAATAAGTTTTGTGTTCCTTGTTATCACCAAGTCTTTGTGGTGACTATTTTGACCTGTCCAAAATGGAGCACATAGCCCCAATGGAAAATTCCGTAAAAATTTATGGCTTCGGACTCTCTCATCCATTGTCTGAACTATGGATTTTCAATGGGGTCCATTCTTGGGCCATTACTATGCTAAATTTATATACAAATGGTTCAGGTGCTTGTGCTAAAGTTTTGAAAATTACATGGCTTGTAGGTATTTCCTGAATGTTTCCTCTCTACCAAGCTGTCACTAAACATAGGAAGTCTTTGTGTGTTATATTATGTGTAAGAAAAAAACCCAGGTCAGTTTATCTGTTGAGGAAAATTTTTTTATTGGTCTAGCTAGATATCCCGTGCTGCTATGCTTATAGGGGTTATTATTGATAACAACCTTACACGAGGATATCCCATTAAAGAAACTGAAAGCAAAATTTCCAAATTTATTGGACGTTTGACCAATTTAAAATTATTCTCTAAACATTTGTCTTTAATTAAGATCTTGATTGTATAATGTATACTGTCATGTCTCAATGTAATCTTACTGCGTACTTGTCAGTTTGAATTAATAAAGAAGATTTTTAAAATTATTATTATTATTATTATTATTATTATTATTATTATTATTATTATTATTATTATTATTATTATTATTATTATTATTAATTATTATTATTATTATTATTATTATCTGTTTTGAAAACCCTTTACTCTTCCCTGATACTACCTTATATACTGTACAATAATTTGGACAAGAATTGTCCTTTATATTTAAGAAAACAACCATTAGGATTGCCACTTTTCTGGAACTTTGCAAGTCCTTTCATTTATGTTTAAGAACTTTCCACAACAGAAACTTGTTCTTCTATTTGATGTATTTTTAGACTAAACTTGTATTTGCATTGTTACAACATACATGCACAAGTAGTCATTATATATTTCAAGAGTATTGTCATATACCATTTCGTTAGTCCAGGATAAGATATGGAAAGTTAAAAATCTTAAAATGCACCAGCTAGCACCAAAGGTAAGATATGGTATGGTAAGGTAAAATAAGGTAATGTAAACTTTACATTACCTTAGATTTTACCTTACGAGTAGCCTAAGCTTTTAGGAGGCTTAGGAATGCACATTTATCAACGGAAATGTTTAACTCCTCATACACATCATCCTGACACCTGTCTTGTGTACATATGGGCACATGAGTGTGTAGATATGTATGCATGTATGTGTGCATATTTCAGCCTAACGTCATGCCCTGGGTCTCCAATTAAAGCACAGTGGTGAAGGCATTATCACACAGGTCCCTATGACAGAAATGTGGATGACTCAAGTTGACCTTAATAGGTTACTTCCTATGACTCAAAATTAACCTGCATGCCACTAAAGACTTTACAACTACCCTGATGGCACTCAGCCAATGAGCCAAAAGTGTTGTCAACATTGACCAAGGGTACATAGGAACTACATAGGCCATTCGAGGTTAACACTTGGGGCCTGGTTATTGACAGCCACCATACCCTCACAGCTATACTGAGTTGACAGCTTAATAATTATTCCTCTTGATGGTAATAACTACTTAGCTGTAAAACTATTAGATTTTATTTATTGTCTCTTTGAATAGCACCTTTGAGTGGGTCATATGAAATAAGTTGACAAAATATCCAGGTCCACATGTACTACATTTACGATTGGTGCTCTGTTGGTATATATGCTTCATTGCCACAGTTTCCGGTATAACTGGTCTTTCGGACATCTTTAGAAAGTAGAACTAGTAGCTTGTTAAACACAAAGAAAGCATATAACAAGTCTCTAGTGTACATACATACATACATACATCCACACAAACATAATAGTACATAAGTACACATACATATATTACACATAATATGCATACAAACATACATGCATACATACATACATACATAATCAAACATGGAAAATACATAAACACATATATACAATACATATATACATACACACATTCAAACATACAAAATACTTACATAAGTCAAACCTACAAAATACATACATACATTCATACATTACATATATGCATACATATATACATATGTATATATGCATACATATATACATATGTATATATATACACACATACATACATACATACATACATACATACATACATACACACATTCAAACATACAAAATACATACATACCTACATATATGCATACATATATATATATATATATATATACATACATACATACATTATATAGTAACATACATAGATTAACATATACACATTCAAATATACAAAATACATACATATATATAAGCATACTCACGTGATGGCATACACTCATACATAAATATACAATTGCCCATCACGTCACAATTTGTCATATATAAAAACTGTTTTGCCAAAGGGCAGAATACTTATTATAAGCAAGCCTCAGCACAGTGTAGTCACAATAGGTTGAAGCCTTAACAAAAATATACATCTGACACATTATTATAATAACAGCAGAATAACAGTCATAATTAAGCCTTTATAATAATTGGTATCTAGTAATCAGTAAAGCCCAATGGTGAAACAACCAACCAGGTCCTCTGAGTACACCACAGTTAAGTGATCATATCCTGTTTTTGTTCTATGTTTAAAATGTGAACTAAAACAGTGTATCTGCATTTATATGAGAATGGTTAGTATTCAACCCGAATTCATTGCTTTGGGCATTTGAAGAGAATTCCACCCAAGTCACAGAGTCATCAATGATAACAGAAAAACATTAGAAAAACTAAGAACATCGTAAATCGATTACTTAACCATTTAGCCATCATAAACGTAATCATAAACTTAAACACTTCTCACACTAAATTACCATTAAATAGCTTAGTTGGGCACCAGCTTATTCAGGAGCACTGTGTCAAGTTAGAGGGTCATCCAGGGAGGCCTTACAAATAACATAATCCAAATGAAAGAAGACCATGTGAAGCCATCAGCTAGAAGAAGCCATCAAGCTAGGAGCAAGAAGCCATCAATCTAGAAACTTCTGCTTAACCGTGACAAATATGGACAGCTGAGTCAAATCAGTGGATTCCAAACTGTGGCCCGCAGGCCAAACGTGGCCGCCATCTGTATTTAGGTGGCCCACTGAAACTTTCTCACTGCTGAAAAATTTCTGGCCATTTTAAGCAAGACCTCTTTAATAGTTTTTTCCAGTTAGCTCCCGGTTGGCTTTATATATCTGAATTTTAATTCACAGCTGAGTTTGAATATATTTGCATTCATCTACCCAATGATTCATATGTCATTTTGGTTCTACCTACAGACATGAACAATCATTTTCTGCTATGAAATTTAAAAAATAAAAAATAAACAGCAATCCAGGCTCACTGACAACAAATCAGCTGCACTTCCGAATTAGCCACAACATCTCTTCATCCAAACTTTCACAGCCTGGCTTCTTAACATAATTGCTGGACATTTAAGTGCCACATTATAAAAGGTGACAGGTGTACCATTATTTTTTTATAATTCACATGAATTTTTCCATTAAATTGAAATGTTTCAGTAGCAACATATGATTTTGCTCTGATATTTGAAGAGCTTTTACTTAATTTTATCTATTATATGGAACAAACGTGGCCCTCCCGGAGTCACAAAAATAGCTTGTTTTGGCCCTTAGTGCAAAATGCTTGGTAACCACTAGGGCTGTACCAAATATTTGCTTCGTATTCGCTTCGGGGCCGAATAGTGGGCCAAATTGCTATTCGGTATTCGGCCGAATAGTAGCGGTCAGACCGAATACAAATAGTGGTCACGTGACTTCTGTTTCTGCATATGCGGCTGCTATAGCGAGTGGAGTGAACGTTAAGTGACAATTTCTAAGTTTAGTTAAATTAGTTCCATTCCTAGTTTACACAGACTGGCAGAAGGATACAAAAATTACATGTAGTTAACTGTTTACTTTTAGTTTATGTATTAAATTTATTGAACTGAAACTTTGCTTACATTTGAAATTTTGAACGTTGGCGGTAGACCTATTTTGTACACTATTCGTATTCGTATTCGGCCGAATAGTTGGTTCAACTATTCGTATTCGGCCGAATAGTGATAATCAACTATTCGGTACAGCCCTAGTAACCACAGAGTCAGATGATAAATTTGTCTGAATATCAGATGACAGCTTTCTGCTAAAAATATAAGATGGCTAAAAATAATCAAAAGGTTATGTTATATAACACTCAAGGTTTTCTAGGTTACTATGCTGTAGCTGTAAACAGGGGCGTCTATCCCCCCTAAGTCATTGGAGTAATGTCCCTGTTCCCCCTCTTCTTCCCCCTTCCCGTTCCTTCCCCCTAAACTGGTGGCACACACACTGACAGATCTTCCCCCCCCCATTTCTTGGATGGAGCATTTGCTCCAAGGTTTCTATGGTGTAGACGCCCCTGGCTGTAAATGTAACTGAACATTTTTATAGCACCGCTTTAAGAGCAAATTTCCTGACAAGATGCCATCATACTTAGGTCAAGTTTACTCTAGGAATGAAATCTAACAGTTCGGTAATTTTTAGGTAGTTTTAAATGGGGAAATTAATTTTATATAAAATGGCAAGATGACTAGAAGGACATGATAACAGACAACAAGTAATCAAGAATTCCAGGGAGAGACTTTTGTTATGTATCTGAAAAGGTAAAAAGCAGTTTTATATTCCACCCTCCGACATATCATGAAGTGCTGATGAGCAGCGTCTAATTTTTTACCTGGGTTCTCTAATGGACTGAGATGTTGACTACATCTAGGGTGTGACCAGTTTACATGTCAGATGGTCAACAGTTTATACCAAACCCTTATACCAAAGCCAGTTGGAATGTTGAGATTACCTGCAGTAACTATATCAGAATATTGGAGATCAGACTGAAACTCACCAAAAAGTCACAGAAAGAGTAGGTGGCCAATAAAATTAGATAGACAGACACAGTCATGGATGGGCTCCACAGAAAAACGAGCACAACAAACCTCAAACAAGTAGGAACGATGTTAAGTAAGTAAAGTAAGTAAGTATATTCTTTATTAAACGCTAGCAAACGCACAGCGCTTTACATACAATTATACACAAAGAGGACAGAAAAATATAACAGTAATAATGACGTTAAATTATAAAAGAAAATAATAGCAACAGAGCCTAGCTGTACAGCATTCTACCCAGGAAACCTCGTCGGGTAAGGGAGTCAAATCTAGGGAGAACCAGATTATGAGAACGTGGGCGCAAATCATACCCGGTCTTATGAACAGGAGGTAGAAGTTCGTGGAGGAGGTGACTAGGGTTTTTGAGAATGTTCTTAAAGAGATCACGATCAGCTTTTTTGCAAAGTTCATCAAAAGTAGGAAAAGAAGGAGGGAGGTAGCCGAGATGAACCAACTTACGGATAATTGCGCCCAAATGATCAAGTTCCTGCTTGTTAGCAAAGCCTAACCATACCTGGGAACAGTACAGTTGATTAGTGACGCCCAACTCTGAGGATCAATATTAAAATTTTCCTGACAAGGATTTGAAGTCTGACATATCAAAATAGATGCAAAAGTCTTGGAGAGAGCACATAATGAATCCTAATACCAATATATAGTAAGCCTGCATAAATGGCAGAATAGAAAACTCAGGTTCACAAATCAGTGTTAACAAACTAAACAGTAACTGCATTGTTATTAATTCATTCATTCATTCAGAGAATTCACACAGCACCTTTCAAAAATGGTGCTATATAAATAAAATTATTACTCAGAGGCAATGCTGGTCAACCTCAGCAGAAAAAAATAGTTTCAAATGTTTGAAACTATTTTGAACTCAGAATCTAGCTAAGACGTAGATCCAAAGGGAGGCCATTCCAGGTGGATGGCCCAACCACTGAAAATGCACGATGTTAACTAGAAGCAACTAACAAACAAACCTGGAAGATTCTGCTCTGGTCATACTTGAAAGTCTTTACCGGAACTTGTGGCGGAGTTTTCTTCGTTGCTGACAGTGGTTGTGATTTGCTGTCTTTTTTCACATCAGAATTGGGCAAACAATTGTCTTTTTTCACATCGAAATTGAATCGACAGCGTGCGAAACGATCAGATTTATTGAAGTCTGGCGTTGAAGATCTATTCATGTCATTTGCTGCAGTTTCCTGTTCTAAGGCGAGAATAATGGAGTGAACAGGTGGAACCCAGTCCACCAATCCTTCTTTCTCCGAACTATTTTCTATCACTGAGTCTCTCCGATTGCCAACCACCATTTTTCCGTCCGTTTCAACGGTCAGTTTATACTTGGTTCGATCGAAACAGTTCCTATCTTGGCTTGATGAAATTGAAGCTGATCCCTCAAGTTGATCATGGCTGCAGCGAGCAAAACGATCAGATCTATTGAAGTCCAGCGTTCCAGATCTATTCACATCATTTGCAGCAGTTTCTTGTTCTATGGCGAGAATAATGGAGTGAACAGGTGGAACCCAGTCCACCAATCCTTCTTTCTCCGAACTATTTTCTATCACTGAGTCTCTCCGAATGCCAACCATCATTTTTCCATCCACCATTTTTCCATCCGTTTCAACGGTCAGTTTACAGTTGGATCGATCGAAACAGTTCATATCTTGGCTTGATGAAATTGCAGCTGATCCTTCGGGTGGATCATGGCTGCAGTTCGCCTTGGAACCAGTCTTCCGTGGGGTTTTTGGTCGTACAACGCGTACAGCAGCAGCCGACCTGATGCTGTTCCTCTGTTTCCTTTGTCCGCTGCCTTCAATGTCGTCGATATGTGGGCTTGATTTGTCTGGAAAGCATAAATTCACACAATACATAAAATCTCAAAATTCTCAACAGTTACCAATACATACTCTATATATGGTAATTTTCAACAGTTACCAGTATCACCCAACATTTACAAGAGCCTGAAGACTTGATAGATCAGGAAAGCAGTATATAAATAAATAAATGCTATATAAATGAAATTATTACTCAGAAGTGCTCCCGGCCAACCTCAGCCGAAAAGAATAGTTTAAAGTGTTTAATTGTTTAAGATTTTAATTGTTTAAAGTGTTTGCAGTATTTTTTCAACCAGGCTCTCATGTTAAAATTTATACTATGCGTTTCACACAAAGCAACCGTCGACTGTATTACTATAATGGTGCTATATAAATCACTAGATTAGATTAAATTAGAGTTAAGTTGAGCAAGAACTTCCTCTAGTAATAAACGTCAGATCAAGTACAGCTGTCGGCAGAAGTTCAAACCAGGAAGTACTTCTGGTATAACACAAGGATACTGACGAAAGTCGAAACAATGTATCTCATTGAGTAGATCATACATTCAGGGTATTAATTATACACTGCTCTGCTTAGCCTTACATACATCCTTCCACTCCTGCACCATGATCGGCACCATCCTATGACCACAGTGGACAATGTGTGTGTGTGAAGCTTCCTAGAAGTAGCTTCCTACTGACAATGCTATATAAATTGTCCTAATTACAATTACAATTTTACCACAGTCATCATCAATATTCATCTCAACAATTTCTTGACTGTCCAGACAATGACCCTTGTCACCAAAACAGAAAAAGCGTGGCTTTTGCAAACTTGACCTGATATAGTGCCGGTGTATGTATAACCCGGTCTTCCACACTCACCAGGATTTAGCTTAATGAACTGCACTTCTCTTATCAGATGAATTATGGGCACTTCGACAGGAAACAAATTCTGTATTAGTTAGGTCACAATTTCATTTTTTTATGATCTTTTCGCAGTTTAAATGCAATGTGCGGTCAATATGTCGACGCTCTAGCCCTGCTTTACTTCTTTTGAAGCAATTAAGTACTTTTCTTGGGCTTAAAAGCAGGTAGATGGATTTCATCTCATCCCAAACATTTGGAATTATAAGTCAAAGCTGCAAGAGCAGTATAAATTCGTTCCTTCTGAGAATTTGTATATCTAGCATAGAGTGACCATTTCTTGGCCTTCAAAAACCGGGACACTTTTTGTAATGCTCTTTTTGGCATCTCTTATCGGCTGGGCAAAAGAAAACAACTGATCAATACAAATGAGAACTTGCATACTAGCCAGATACCATATATTATATCTTAATATTATATATCTATATTACTTATATTCTTAGAATTATTACATTGTCTGCATGTGAAACGTGGAACATGAGGAAGGAAGAAATTGATAGAATCATATAGATAGATGGAAGGAAGAAATTGATAGAATCAGATAGATAGATGAGAGACTGATAGAGTAGATTGAGATAGAGTAGGCTATTATAAAGTATAGTAGTCCGTGGAGTCGAGTAGATTAGAGAAGTAGATTGAATGCCTTTGAGATGTGGGTTAAATTAAGGGTTAAGTGTATCGTTCCAGTTAGGGTTAGGTATCGCTAGTTCCGTCAGGCTGTTAGAGTAGAGTAGACTCAGTATATGGTAAATTGTGTAGATTCAGTAGACCCAGGGTGGGAATTGTCAGGGGTATACGGGGTTCAATCCCCAGTCTTTCTTAGGACCTCCACAGTTAAGTCTTCATTGCACATCCCAGGGGAATCGTTTCTAGCCCCCTCAGTTGTGCTGGTGTGATTTAGCATTATTTGATTCTCAGTATCTGACAAAGAGTAGACATTTCCTGGTGTATCATGTATGCATTTTTTAATTTTCCCAATGTGTTTCTATACTTTCCACATTATCTGCACCTTACGCCTTTTCAAATATCATTCCTGTCGTACTGAAATGAAATTGTAATATGAAAACTTTCACGTTATGCTTTAATATTTCATATAACCTTTTAACTAAACTTAGGGCCTACTAAAGACATAATATATAAATAACAAACAGCTCTTTCGTTACGATTTCGTTTTCAGTTACAAACTATTTACTATTAACTATTAGTTCTGTCATTTACAAAGAACTGAGTTTTCAAGAAAGTTGACAATTTCATTTACTTCTCAGAAACCGGGACAATTTTGCTCTTTCGCACAAGTCGTCGGGACACCGGGACACACCACATAAAACCGGGACATGTCCCGGAAAACCGGGACGTATGGTCACCCTAATCTAGCACCCCTTCAAGATACCTACTCAGGAGTGCTCCCAGTCCCAGCCCAGCCACGGCTAAAAAAGAAAGTGATTTGTGAAATGCAGGCAGATTGCTCAGAGGTAGCTGGCACAGTTCCAGCCAGAGCTCGTTCCAAGTGGAGGGTCCCACAACCATAACGGTCCGGCACTGCCTGGTAGAAGAACAAGCCCAAGAAACCAAGAGCTCCCTCTGGCCGAAGAGTGAAATGCCCAATGAGCTACAACGTCAGACACCGAACGGCAGAGATCAGGTGAGTAGATGAGGCAAACCAAGAAGGCAACGGAAAACTAGTGCAGCAATTCTATACGACATATGCTGAGAAACAGAGCCAAAAGTAAGCAGAAAAAGAGAGCCACAGTATGCAGAAACAGGGGCATGCTGAGGGATATGTCTAATGAGACGACCAGCTGAGAGTAGAACCCGATTCAGATGCCATATTAACTCAAGTGAGAGACCAACAAGAATGACAAGAATCGAGCAACAATGGTCAATTCTACTAGTGGATGGGTGCCAGTGACGCCCTACTAAATCTATCGAATAACATAATCTACAGCTGCTATCATAAATGTACAATAATAATAAAAATCTTCGTTTAATAATCTTCAAACTGACAATAACGCAGTATGATTACAAATCAGTATGAACGGATGATCACAAGTTATTACAGGAGTCGAATTTAACTGTACACGGCAGCCATGCAAGGCGCCCATCACGTTCTACATCTCATTTTAACAACGCGCCATCTCGCGAATGAAAGGCTGAGTGGACCTAAATTTGGGGAGGTTGCGGGAAGCGATCCCGCTACCTCTTGCTCTTCACGCCAGTGATGTTGCCACTACTCTACGGACCCTCCAGTGCTCTAACTGATGGCTAAATTCAGAAAAAAATCAAACAAACAAATAATGAGTGCTTTTGTACACAGACATAATGGCTTTGCACTAATTAATCAATAATTAATCACAATTACTTTTCTTCTTCCATCAATTTCAACACCATAATTACAACATCCATTGAAAACTCTTTGTGTCTCATCCATGTGCAGTTGACTATGCACTTTCTGCGGCTCTGCAGTAACTTGCTCATTTTTCCCTTGCAGGATGGGACACATTCTTTTGCAATCATTTGTCAATCAAAGATTTCCAAAACTGGTTTAATTTAAAGATCTGTCTTTAGCTATGTATGTAGATTTTATTTGCTTGCATATATGTATCATAAAACTATTTCAACAACAGCATGGTAAATGGTTATATACCATGCAAATGTCACTTGCTTATAAAGACTTTACTTACTAACTTACTTACTTACTTCTTCCTCTAGACCTTCAGAAAAAGCCTTGGCATCTTCACTGTCAATCAAACTTAGCAACATCTTCATATATATATCCATCCTATATCTTCTGTTAGGAACAATCTTTCACAGAAATCCAATATAAACCAAACTGTGGGACCTTCCAACGTGCACGGTGCAGCCTGTTTCTTTAGGTCTGTTACGTAGCTATGCTTTTGGGACCACGGAGGGGTTCTTATCAGACACTCAATAAACACCTAAATGCAAATACAAATACAAGAAATGGCTAGCAGTAGTCTCTCAGTCAATGAACCACCTTGAATGGACCACTTGACACTGTTCATCTATCATTTGCCCAGTCAAAACAAAACTTATCAAGACCAAGTCTTGTGACTGACTCCACCACTACCTCCCTCTACTTTACCATTTCTTATCTTCAAGGTAAAGCAGTAGCTGCAGTACATTAATTAGCAGTAAAGACAAAATTTAGAGTTACGAATATTGATGAATTCACATACCACACAGCCCACACGTTTTAACATTCAGATGTTTCTCATAGCAAATACAGCTCATCAATGAATTTTCTAATCAACAGACTCATAAATACTGACAGATGAGTCAGAAATAGCCCTGAGTAACAGAAGTCTAATATCAGATGATCGCTTTTGTTAAACATATACTATATATAGCTAAATAGAATCAGTTGGTGCATGTTATAAAGACCTTAGACTTTCTAGGTCACTATGTTAATATGACAACAAGGAGCTGAGAAATTATGGGAAATGCAGAAGCACGGTTCAAGTGGGTCTTTGTTGTCTGAATGAAAGGAAGCAGTAATATTTAATACACAAGGACTGCTGTGAACCAGTGAATTAGTCATATATACACATCATAGGCGCCGACTTCTTGGGGAACTTGGGTGCCAATGCACCCAGAGATAAAGTTCAGTTTGTGCCTGACACCCAGATGAATTCAGACCCAAAGTTCAATTTCTTTACACATAAGCAGTAATTTCACAATGTGAGAAGTACAACTACAACACAAATACCCAACATTGCATGATCTCACAGTCACACTCCATACCTAAATAAATAATTTATTTATTTATTATTTAAAATAAATAAACAATAACACTGGAACCCTTGACAAAAAACACTTTTCTTTCTCCGAAAATCCGCTGAAACTCACCTACCAAAAGGGAGGGTATGGAAATGGAGGGAGGACCCATGCACCCAGTAGCACCCAGATACAAAAGCAAAGTCGGCGCCTATGATACACATTAACATAACTGCACAATCATATGCGATTGTATACAAACTGCATCATTTGAAGGGACTACTGGTGGACGCCCTACATCACCTTGCCAATAAATAATTTCTTGCTGGGTACAATAATAACTGTTTCTAATACACTTAAATTAAAATAATCTATTTGTCTACTTACAACATTTTAAAAGTGTACAATGAAACTCGGGTAGAGGAAACCTTATAAACCAACTATAGGCAGGAAGTTGTAATAGTGCTATATCAAGAAACTGACGACTCTTCCTGCGCCCACGAGCTCACGACCTGGAAATCCCGACCGCTGATAGCTTGTCCAGAAAAACGTTTATCATCAGGATGCTTTATGAAGCTGCTTAGTTTATGCTCTGGGTAAAAAACAATATAAATTGGGGATAATTGAGACAAATATTGGTAGCTAATATTAACATATTATTAGTATAAGATCTGTATAAACATGTTTACGTTGCTGTACACCAAAATGCGGTTTGCAATTGGTTCTAATAAAGAATATTCTATTTTATTCTAATCTATTCTATGCTACACTATATATACTCCATGCTTTATACTCGTTCCCACCATGGTGGCGATAATAAGCAATTTAACAAATTTCTTCAATTGCAAAAAGCACAAACTTCACATATCTATATAAATAAAGCGAGAATTCTGTGTGTCTGTCTGTCTGTCTGTCTGTCTGTTTGACCGGGATTAACTTCTACAATTTTGCACCTTTTCACTCGAAACCTTCACTACTGTGTCGGCCTCGGCATCGGACACCCAGTGGAGGGGTTCGCGTACCCCTTTTCACCGCTAACATGGTGAAAATCCCCCAAAACTCTACCAAACCGACCGTCGCTCACGTCCCAGCTCGCCGCTTCCACTGCAAAGCGGTTCTATTTATGGCGCCGGTATTCCCCAACGTCATTAATAATGCGCATAACGCCCCAGCTCGCCTCTTCCACTGCCAAGCGGTTCTATTTATGGCGCGGGTATTCCCCAACGTCATTAATAATGCGCATAACGACGTTGTTTACTTTCGCACAAAATTTAATTACGATCGATTCGAACTATATTCATCGTTTTACAGCAAAATTGTATGTTCAAAGACTCTGCTTTACTAAGGGCAGTGACGGCTAGATTTCTGGCATTTTCTTTAACCCGCCAACGCCGGGTTCACCCTCTTCGACTGCGAAGCAGTCAGTCCACGGGAGACTGCGAAGCAGTCGTCGCCACAGGGCGACTGCGAAGCAGTTAGTCCACACATAGACTGCGAAGCAGTCTCCCCCACAGGTCGCCTAAATTTCTTCCTTATTCGCTACACGGATTTAAACTTATACCTAAATTTGTTGCTTATTCGCTACACGGATTGAAACTTATAACTCCGGGCAACGCCGGGTAAACCAGCTAGTATCAAAATAAATTTAAAATAAATTGTTTAATTTATATAATTGTGCAAATATATTTAATTCATTTACCAATACCTTAAAAGTATAGAAGGCGATTAGTACATGGTTTGAAAAATCATTCACGGCGCTCTGCATGACCTCTTAACAGCGCTAGTATAAAGCAATCAAACACATGTCAAATGATGCGTGATTTATGGCCACGGCTTATATTGGGGTCAATACATTTTCTCACTTTCCGAGCCCAAAATTTAGGGGGCAACTTATACTCAAGTATATACAGCATGTATGCATATGTATATATACCCATATGTGTACATATCTACACATGTATAATTGCATACATCTACATATATATATATATAAGTACGTGTATATAAATTATATATGTGTACACATACTCTGAAATTGTGTTTCATTTGTTGGAAATGTAAAAACTAAACATGTCAGCTATAAATAAATCCTGGATGCACTCAGTGTCACAAGCAGCATGAGAAGCAATGGCACAGACACTTGCATGGCTGCTCTCTCGACTGTCAAGCAGATACTTTGTGATGTACATGGGCAAGTTTTTACAACACACTCGGCAGTATGATTGATACTGGCACAAGCAAGGAAGTAACCTGAACAGGCTAGCCTGGTTCATCATGGGACATGGTAAACAATTGGTTAAATAATTCGCCCTGTAACACAGGGTTCGACTCTCCCCTGAGATGGTTACTGTGTATGGACATTGATCAAGTCCTTCACTCACTATTACTCAACGCCAGTGATTGTATTTTGATCATGGGCAAGTTTTTCTTGCGGTTTTTCTTACAGTGGCGCTTAATAACTGCATAATAATAATGCAGGACTTTGAAGATTTGTCCATTTGTCCCAACTCAGGATAAACGAAAAGTAACAAGAACACACTGAAGTCAAAACAACCCATACGCGAACCTAAATAGAAACTGAAAGCCCAAAGAGGAAGTAGGAAACAACTGTGTCCACAGAGTTAACATACAGCTCGTTAGGATCATATAGCCATGCAGCAGTGCTCTTTCTTTCTTTAAGTTCATTTTCACAGCCAAAATTCTCCTTAAATTCAGAATCTAGCCTTTATTTTGACAAAAGCAAATTAAAGTTATAAATGCAGTTAAAATTCTGCCATCAACTAATTTCAAAGTGAACTTTAAACTTCTAATCTGCTTCAGCTTCTAAACCGCCACAGATTGACTTCTGGTTTGTCTGATTAAAAAAATCTATGACCACCAATGTTTGTCCATTGCTCTTTCTAGAAACACCTCAAAACTCACTATTTCTCACTGGCTTTCAAACATGATCCGGTTATCTAATTGCTCTTCATCTGGCAACTGGCTAACTGCACCTCAGATTCACATTTCTGTGTGACTTTGCGCACGTTCAAAATGTTCGTAATAAATAAATAAATAATAAATAAGTCAAAGGTCAACACAGCTCTTCCAATTACAAATCCTTCATCATTAACCTTTATAAAAAATTTAAAAACTGCTGAACATACTAACGACTATAGCCAATCATCCTGACTGATATTGATTATCAAATATCGCCCTCAGTATTGCACTAAAATGGATACTAACTTACTTAATGGATACTAACTTACCTAATCAGCCTAGTCGAAATTTATGTAATAAACAAAAACTGAAATGGCAAGTGAAACCGAGTGGTAACCAAACACCGGCAAATAGCCCGGCCGCGGAAACTTTGCATTTTGGGCACTCGAGCACCAAACCTTCACCCTTTACGTCCAAGCCACGTGGCAAATAAAGCAAACAAGGCAACTCCAGTTAGCTGATGCTCTCAGTATTGATGTTACAATTTCACTCACAGATACCACGTAATAGCTTTTATCTGTGTGTACTCTGATTATCTCTCGTCACGTGCCTTCAGTTCTCAATCAGTTTATCGTTGTTAATTAGAAACTTCTATAGCACCAGTGTCTAATGCATGAGGCATCAACCGATGGGGAACCAAACCCAAGCTGTCACTACATCAATATCCAGAAGGTCAGTCCGTCCAGAATGAGACATAGGCTGCAGTGGATAGTGGATGTTGAAGAAGGTAAGTCTTGAGCTTAGACCAAAAGTAAGGTCTAGTCTAAACAGTCTAAATCTAGTTTTCACACTGCCTCAAACATACAGTATTATGATGATGATGAAGATGATTGATGATGATAACGACGACAACGATATGAGAATTATGAAGATGATTGCTATTATTATTCAGTGTCATTTTACTTGGCTAGTATAACTTACACACCAAAATATAGACTTATACCTCTGCAAAGTAGTCATTATGCAAACTCCCTGATAATATCTGGCCCATGCCCAATGCATTTTTAAATAACAATGACCATATACCGTTGCACTGCTCGGCCACCCACAATAAATAACATCAAATGCTTTTCTCAACATAGGGCTCAAGTTATTCATCATTTCCACCTCGAAACACTCTATCGAGCTCCTATGAAAAAGCTAGTTCCCGCAACTAAGCTTAATTTGGGCGGCGTAGAAATCTTGATCTTCTCATAAACGGACCTACCACGGTTTTGGTGCATCTTCGGTTAAGGTCTTACGCAAAAGACAGCGGTCGGCGTTATAGAAGTTGTTGGCTACATTAAACCATAGATTTTACTTACAATCCATAACACAGGATGTAAACAAACCTACCTCCCATAATGAAGACATTTGTTCTCTTGAATCGCAATTATTTGACACAAGAAATCCACTCTGAACAAATCCTAAATTCCAGATGGTCGCCAGTTACACCGGATCATTATCCCCGTAAACTTTTATTCGCTTCAGCTGAAGTGAAATATATTTATTCCTAATAACTTCATCTTCCGACCCAGAGAAAAATATCCAGCATCCGACGCAGGGCATCAGAAGCAGCCGGAAGCTTGTCAATAATAATGCTGTATTCCTTTCAAAAGGTCAACTTGTACTTGCCAAATTTAAAAATTAATATTTATTTTAAATGCTATAATTATATAACCTATTACCACAGTATAAATAATTATTTATACCGTGCTATTACCAGGGTTGTAGTGGTAAAATTAGAGGTGAGTACTCGCTACCGGTTAGTTTTCAGAAACACCGAAGGGTGAGTCTGGGAAGGGGGCCAGGCAAGAAACAATTTTGAAAATTTAATATGGAAACGATTATTTTGGTGAGCGTCTAAAGCTATTGAAATGACGGAATTCCTCAATTTCTGATGCATCAGCTATGCTCAAATTCAGTGCTTTTTTTCAGCCGGAACGGCGTTCCGTCACCTTTTTCCAGGTAGGCCTACTAAAAATAATTTTTTATTTTAATAATAAAAACAATAATTTAGTTATTTTAATTTAATTTCAGTGTTGTGAACTGTTTTCAGTGTTTATTGAGCTTCTCCCGAAACCCAATCCCGTTTTTCTCGGGATTTTAGCCTGCTCATAATTATTCCGTTCCGGAATATGTAGGTCAAACAAACAGAAATAATTAAATTTCAAACTGAAATTTTGTTTAAGTAATAATAATAATAATAATAATAATAATAATAATAATAATAATAATAATAATAATAATAATAATAATAATAATAATAATAATAATAATAATGAGTAGGCCTAATAATTAGGCCTAAGTTAATCTACACTCTAGGCTACAGTATTAAAAATATGAACAAGTAGGCCTACGTTCTGGAGGGGAGTATACACGCGAGTATACTAAAAAAATATATTTTGTGAGGCGAGTAGCCTACACGATCACTAGAACTAGGGCCTATCTGCGAAAACCGCTATTTGCATCTTCTTCTCGCTCATTGTGCTCTGTAAATCGGCTTGATCTTTTTGTTCCCAGGGCTTAAACTGCCTTGGCCCAGCACCGCGGGCGTTTGCTGTAGTGGGTCCCACGATCTGGAATGACCTCCCTTCTGCTCAGGGCCAAACTAATGACTGACTTTTCCTCATCGGTCTCGCGTTCCCTAAAGGCATTTTTGTTCCCCCGGGGCTTCTGTGCTAAGAGCGAATAGCTATTCTGCGAGAGGCGCTTTATAAATTCCAGTCTTGTTGTCAAGACCTTAAACCTCAAGACCAAGACCAAGACCAAGACCTTGAACCTCAAGACCAAGACCAAGACCAAGAGCTAACACACCCACACGGGACCCAGACGGGTCCCATACGGGTTGCCATACGGGACCCGTACGGGATACCCGGCGGGATCCCGCCGGTTTTTGTCCGCGGTTTCCGTACGGGACCCATACGGGATATCCCGCCGGGCATCCCAGTTCATTCCCAGTTCATTCCCAGATGACTAAAAAGTGATACCCAGTTTAGCACAGTTAATGGGCGGCGATCCCGGGGTCGAGGGGGACAAGACCCCTTTTAACAGTGGGGAGGACACACCATACATCTGCCCCCCCCAATTTTGAAGAAACACCAAAAAAGTCAACCCAGTTTCTTAATCTCTTTTTGAGCAGATCAGTTCAAAACTCTTTTTGACCAGATCAGTTCAAAAGGGACAAGACCCCCTTGAACAGTAGGGGCACACACCATACATCTGCCCCCCACCCCCAAATTTTTAGGAAACAGCAAAAAAGTCACCCCAGTTTTTTTATACCTCTTTTGAGCAGATCAGTTCAAAACTCTTTTTTTGACCTGATCAGTTCAAAAACGTCGCCCCCCCACCTGTCAAACAAGAACTCTGCCAGTGGCACAGTTTACAGTATAGTATGCAAAATGTACTGTAAACTGTGCTATATAGTTAAAGCAATAAATAATCAACAAAAGCGTTAAATGACACATCAATTTAATAAAGTCAATTTAATAAAGTAAAGTAATCATGCAGTCGATCTGCTCTGTAATTTCATTTAACAATAATGTCATCAGCAGTATTGGTGAACTCCTGATCAACACTGATCGACTCTGACTCGGTCTCTTTGAATGGCGCCGATTTCAATAGTTGGCGGCCTCCAGTGCCATGATCCCTAGCATTACCAAACCAAATGGCCAACTCGTCTTCAACCATTTTCCTCGTGCTGTCCTTGGTAGCAATATTATGTTTTACCGAACCTGAAATTTCAAACATGCAACATTTAGATTAAAAATAACAAGTTACAAAGAACAAGAATTAAGAATTTGATGTGCTCTGATTTGTATTGTAAAATGATATTATTCCAATAACTCTTTCTGTTATTAAATGACAATATTTAGAGACACTGCCTGCACAATGTTGACTAATGTAACATAATAAAACAAAATGTAATCATTACACCCGTCAATCACACAGGCTGTTACCAAGCTACTAAGAACTAGTGAATGCAAAGCTTAAGAGTGAATCATTCATATAAAAGTAACTAAGAAACCATTTCATTCTACAGAATCATGGCCTTTTTAATATGTTTGTTCAACACGTACTCCGGTTTAAAATATTCTAATTGCACCTTGTTTTCGATCAGTTCATTAAGGATTGCAGAGATATTATAACTACATCACAAAGACAATTAAATGGTTGTGTACTTTAAAATTTCTCAGACTAGTCTTCAACGTTGTCGACTCTTGTTGCATGAAGCCCTGCAATATCGTCATTCTCATCTTCACAGAGTGCAGTACTTATTGATCTCGACAACTATCCAGTTTTGATGGTCACGGCAGCTGCAATGTTTAATTCAGCAGCAATTACGCTAGTTTTCAAGTTTATTGTAAACGTTCAACAATGTATAAGCTAAATTTAAAGGATACTATGTTCAAGTGAAACTTTAAGCTAAATTTATAGGAAGTTTAAGCTAAACGTTCAAGTATAATCTATGAAACTTTAAGCTACATTTATTGGATAAATGTTCAAAATGTTTAAATGAAACTTTAATGCGACTTAACTGAGAGATGTCAACATCTAACACGGATAAACTTGAAAACTAGCGTCATTGCTGCTGAATATTTGTCGATGTGCTTTCATTTAAATAGCCTTATTGGTGTCTGGGCGCAAACTAGTGTTAAGGTGCGACCTCTTGTCACACAGTAATACATAGCCCCTTGAATTTGGGTCAGACCATAACATTAGGACCCTCATAGCGCAAGTTTACCGTACAGTCCATAACCCTAACCAGGGCTGTAGTCGAGGGTATACGCGGGTATACACTATACAGTGTGTACTCACCTCTAGAGACCGTATAGGCCTACTCACCTCCCAAATAGTTATATTTATTTATAATAAAATACTGTAGCGTATACTCACAAAATACTGTAGCGTAGACTCACCTCTAATTTGTTTCGGAAAACTAACCCGTAGCGTGTACTCACCTCTAATTTTACCACTACAGCCCTGACCCCAACCCACTGCAATCTCCGTTTCGTCTATCCCGACCACAATTAAATAGGCCTACAGCATTTACATAAACTGTTAATATACGCAGATAGTCTATAGGTTCATTAGTAGGCCTATAATAAATATAACGTAATCTTACTTTTCACAGAAACACATCGCGATCTGTCAAATATGTGTACATTCGAAACGGCAGGCACACAAAATGGCGGACCGGCGGTAGAAATACGAATACCGGTAGGAGGCGCCACCGACGCGGGCTGGACCGTAAGGGTCCCTTACGCAAACCGTGGTCAAAAACCGCGAGAATTCCGTACCGTCAAACCGGATGAAACCCACAAGGGACCCGTGCGGGTGTGTTTGCTGGGTAAGACCAAGACCAAGACCGTGAACCTCGAGACCAAGACCAAGACCAAGACTTTGAACCTCGAGACCAAGACCAAGACCAAGACCTTGAACCTCAAGACCAAGACCAAGACCAAGACCCAAAAAATCGAAATCAGGTCAAGACTTCTAAAAATTGTAAAGTCGGAATATTCGCTATTTTAATGAAAACATGAGTCTTTTATTTTATTCAAGCAAATTAACTTCAAATGCAAACTGCAGAGAAATCCGAATTTGTATTCAAAAGTCCTTCATGCAAACTCTTATACCAAATGACTTTTGTATTTTATAAAAACCAATTCGCTCAGACGTGCCTGGTGGGCCTCATAAAAATTCCGCCATGTGAAAAAATACGTTCTACAGGTGCTGAAGTCGCTGACACACACAGAGTAGCTTTTCAAGCACTGGATGTAAATGTACAGATAGTGAGTCCTTTTGAAATCTTCCCATGGTTTATCATACTGTCTAATACAGAATAACCGTTGCTGCTGCCAATGGGTTTTCCTGACCAACATGACTTGTATCCATCCATAGATATTGGTCGTATTATGCAAGCAGGCTTGATACAGAATTCTTGAGTTCTGTTAAATGACTGTTCATATTAACAGCCGGTCTTGGTCTTGGTCTTGCGAGACCAAGACCAAGACCTTGAACCTCAAGACCAAGACCAAGACCAAGACCTTGAACCTCAAGACCAAGACCAAGACCAAGACCTTGAACCTCAAGACCAAGACCAAGACTTTTAAAAACGAACTCGAGTGCACTCGAGACCAAGACCTTGGTCTCGAGGACAACAAGACTGATAAATTCCTAGATACAATAGGCCTAGGCTACAATACAATACACTCTGTATACCCGCGCATAGCCTCGTCTACAGCCTTAATTATTACTCTGTTAAATATCCATGAAAGTAGACTATTGCTGATGGTGCTAAAAGCAACAACTTCTAGTGCGAGTCAAACTTCTAAGATTTGTTTCTATTGTCTCCAATATGCGGATTTGTAATTAATACGAAAAAGTCGCAAAGCCGTAAATACCAATTTACCTATAAAAAGGAATACAGCATTAGAATTTTGACCTAATTACCTGAACTCTGCGCTACACGTATTTATTTGTTAGATTAATTTAATTTAGATCAGTTTAATCATCGGCTTCTCTTTAGTGTCAACTTCATGAGCTGCTAGATTTTTTTATCAATAATGCATAGAGTGATGAAATTAAACAAATATTTGTGGAATATCGATCGAAACCATAGATTTATATCTATGATCTAGACTGAAGACAGATTGCTCCCAAAATAGGCCTACAAAAGCTACAAGTTAAAGCGTATCGTTTCCCAACGGTCATTCACTGTTTAATGACTCATTCGTATCTGTGATGATGGGTGAAGACTTCGGCGCATTCTTTTAAATAGCTGCTCGATCCTTTCCCGGTCCCCTGCCCGTGTATAGTCCCACCATGCAGAGGATGCATACATCAGGGAAGCTGCGGTGGTGGGCCTTGGTATATATCATGTAAGACATTAGGTGGAAATCCGTGGGACCGGAGGACTCGTAGGGCGTGGAGTGAAGAGGAAGATGTCGATAGAACCTCTTCTAGATGAGGCCCCATCCCGAGGTCAGAGCAGA
This sequence comes from Allolobophora icterica, assembly GCA_963556255.1. NCBI lineage: Eukaryota > Metazoa > Annelida > Clitellata > Crassiclitellata > Lumbricidae > Allolobophora > Allolobophora icterica. The sequence continues at coordinate 73,198,406 of OY744606.1, read as the reverse complement.
TGGTGACACCTAGGACTCGCAGGGCGGCAGAGAAGTAACGCGGATGGCCCCCGGGCCCTGGGAGCAGGTCACGCAATAGGCCTACCGGAAAATTAGATCAGGTTGCTAAGAATCGAATACATTTAGATCGTTTCGTTAACGTGGCAGCCAACAACACCGGCGCCCATCCTAGGTTAACCTTAGACTTTAATTCACTAGTTCGATCGCTCATCCTCCTCTCTCGTCTGTCAATCTGCTTAAGTTAGACCACTAGGCCTAACCGTAACCGTGCATTGTTTTGTTGACGTATGTCTACATTCTGTTCTTAATGACTTCATTTAGGCTTGCGAATAGTCCAGCGATTTTCAAACTTTATTTTTATTGCGCCACGGGGTAATAAAAATCGAATGTTGGCGTCGGCCTATACCACCAGCAAAAGTCAGATCAAAAACAACAGGCGAACGCGAGGAACCCGTGCAACTAGCGTAGAAAAATTAAAACTTAAGATAAAGAAGCGTATGGCGGACTTAGAATATCTAATCAGAGAAAGATGGCCATGAACTCATAGAAAATTTAAAGAAAAGAAGCGCATGGTGGACTTCGAATAGCCTAGTTAGGCCTAACCAAAGAAATATATGGGCATCAACGATTTGCACCATATAGGCCTAGTATCATGCTGTCTCCTCGGCTTGACCTGCTCCGGATTCTGACCTGGCAGCGAAACGTACAAAACAACCAGGACAAATATACTTTATAATAGAATATATGTGACCTGGCTCTAGCAGACTATAGCGCCGTAGCTCAAGCTGATCTCCCTGACGTGGACTTTGTGTGTCACTGCGAAATTTAGGAGGTTTACATTACAACTGTTAAGGATCTTACTAGTTCACATGTAGGCCTATTCCTTTTCATTTTCACCAGTCAGTCACTGTTCCTATCTATCTCGGAGTCATCTCGCCCGCTGTTGACATTGTAGCTCTGTTGTAATAATCTTGTGGCTTGCGTGTGGGACAGGAAACGTCAATAGATGGCATAGTCGGAATTCCGATCTTGACCGTCTGGTCAAAAAGAAGCGGCGAGGGTTCACCATCTCCCTCTAGCGAACTCGGCTGTATACATCCGTAATGATGTATACAGCAGATGCTTAACGGTTTCATATGCCGAGCCTGCCGAGGCTAAGAAAATGAAGACGTCAATACATCGTTGGGCTTAGGCCCATGTACGGTCGCCTCTTAACATCAGACGTTCTTAGGCATATCGCAAGTGTTTCTTTGAATAAAGCTGATCTGCCGGATTTTCTGTTAAATTGAAATTTGGACAGAATGGCAGCCAACAGAGTTCATAAAACTGTTTTCTATAGCGACGGTAGAGCCTCGATCCTGTTCATTTTCAATGAATTGATAAGTAGGCCTGAGTAAGTAAGTAAGTAGCATTTATTTGCATCTGACATGTGCACGTGCATTACATATGTAGGCCTATACAACGATTGGATAAATATGGAGAAAAAACTATAACAGGAGCAGATTATAAAGTCACACATGCACAACTAGGGCCTGCATAGGCCTATTATTAGCCTAAAGATACATCGATTAACAAAGCTGCTTTTAACAAAGTCGGTAAAATTACCACCCTAGCGAAACTTATGTACGCTTCATCGGTCTAGTTGGGCTATACTAACGCTGATGAACGAGGCAGAATCGAAAAATTTCTAGGGAGGATGAAACCAGAGGCGTAACTTTGGTCTAAAAAGTGGGGGTACCAATTTTTTACATACATTTAGCAAGGCGGAGGCTGCGATCTCTGGGAAGGCACAATAATAAAATGTTGATTGGCATTGTTCAAAAAGTGGAGTATGGGGGTAAGGTACCCCCAGTCCCAAAAGTGGGGGTAAGGTTACCCCTCGTACCCCACAAATTACACCTATGAATGAAACGTAGAGGCTTCTTAAACTCTGACACACCAGCCGCTGCTGACATGGCTGAAGAGGCAAGTGGACGCCTATTCGCAACCATAAGATCTAACGAAAGACGTGGACTACATGGGCTATTTCCGGCTCACCATGGTCCAGGCCGATACGCCGTGCTCCGAAAAAGAGAGAGCTGTCGCATCAGTTTGTTGCATGGTCCAGCATGGAATTCATATCGAAGAAGTGCAGTCCCTAGGACCTAGCTTGAGCTAACCCTGAGAGACTGCCATTTGAGCCATGGGTGTAATTAAGGGACTTAATTTTCTTAGCCTAAACCTGTGACGGTGGACGGCCAGTCCTCTTCCTCGGCTTCCAAGCCTCCCATTTCTTATCAGTTTAAGATTGGTAATTTCGTTTGCTGTGGAACTTTAAGCGATATTTTTAATCGAATGGTTTTCAAGCTAAACTACGAAAAAAATGGTCGACGTTTCAAATTCTTCCAGAACAAAAAGCTAATCAGACCTAAATATTTGCTATACTAGCGCCCTCTAGCGAATCGAGCTTTGGTTGCACTCTGTAGATGAGAATAGACGACGAGGTAGAGAATTCGTAACACATTGCCAATGGCCGAGGCTAAGAAATTGAAGAGTGAAACGAGCACTAATAAATTTAAGTCGTCAATATTTTAACGACGAAAGTATACTAGACGTTACTGAGAAACCAAAGCAGTTCGTCGTTAAAGTGTTAACATAGCATGCCTTTGGGTTATGGCTGTTACTCACGGGGTTAGCTTTAAGTGGCAGGTCTCTTCATTTTAGATGTTTAAAATGGTTGTCTCTACGCAAAAGGCCAGCCTCATATTATCAATAACACGACAATCTATCCATTGTTACCCAGAAGAAGAATAAATGGAAGAGAAAGAGGAAGTCTCGTAGAAAACAAATCAAATAAATGCTTAGAGTATTTACCCGTCATATGACGGGTTGAAAAAGAAAAAGAATGGGTTGATAGGAAGAGAAAAGAATTTGTTTATTGGAATGCTTGATTATAAATGACATTGCTAGCGAAAATTCGAGCATCATTTAAATGACCTTGACGGTAGATTTCTTGATGAGTACTTTGATGTTGTCTCTGTTTCGTGAATGCGACAATGCAACATAAAGCTGGCCACGTGAAAATACGGTTTCGGTGGATAAAGTCCCACGTGGTCGAATGTTTGTCCTTGCGACTATACTCCCTTTTATAATTCGGCCTCTCAGGCATGGTTAGCAGCGCCCGTGTGCAGCATCAGTAGGGAGCATCAGTATGCAGCATCAGTAGGGAGCATCAGTAGGGAGGTCTGCGAACGGCCTCTCAGGCATAGTTAGCAGCGCTCGATGCAGGCCTTAGACTACATCGGTGAGATTCCATACATTCCAGAGCGTTTATCGTAATACACACAGCTCTGGGAAACTATATGAGATAGAGGGGCTATACTAGTGGTCATCTACACATATGGCATTATTTAAAATATACTATCATTTAAAGTTAATAACCATTTTTACCCTAGAACGTGGCGCCCCAGGAAGAGCCCTTGGTTCCACGCAAGCAATCCTGGATCCGCCACTGAAGAGAACCGCTATTTCTAATTTATGAACTGATCATGGGGACTTCCGTGATCTATGTATGCATTATGTGCCTTACCTATACAAAGTACATAGTAAACAGTTATAAAAATTTACATTCGAGCAAAGTATATTATTAAACCTATACTTGATGTGGAGTGTTTCGTTGATATACTCATTTTACAGCTGTTTTCGCTATGGGACGTTAATGGAACATTGGAAAGTTACCTTTTCGTACAGGCGTGGATGTGCTACCACTATCTATTAGACCAGAGTTTCCCAAACTGTGGGTCGCGACCCAAAAGTGGGTCGCGAAGCTCTGGCAAGTGGATCGCCAAAGTATTTCGAGAAACATTTATTTTTTTGCAACAACAACATTTGACTATGATTGGGCTATAACTTGCTGGATTGCAATAAATTGTAAACTGTTTTTATCTAAATTTCCTTTTAATGCTCTAAATTTCTAAGCGCTGCACGTAAATCCACACATTTCGATACCAATTTACGAAGCAAATTTTAGTACACAATGCTTAATTTTACACAGTGGGTATCGAGACTGCCAAGATATTCACAAGTGGGTCGGGACCCAAAAAAGTTTGGGAACCGCTGTATTAGACAATAATTATATTTAATAATATTAGACCATCTCACGGCATATAAGCCCTCTTTTTACGTAGCTCCGTGTTCGCTTGTATAATGTATATGTCCTATAAATGTAAAAATGTACACGTTTCTCTATAGTGACCTCACCCTGGTCAGTTTTCAATGATTCAGTACCGCTGCCCGTTTGAATGGGTGTCACGCCGTTTAAGGTTACCGTATACGTACGGATAGTGTTAGCCGAAGACTCAGATCTATTAAACAAGCCATAACTGGTAGGCCTATAGAGCCTTTATAGGTTAGTAACAAAAAACGAATGAATGGAAGACATAGCATTCTAGGAGATAGACACTTTGAAACACTCCAGCAATAGGCCTACATTAACTCGTTGACTGAAGACTGATTCTCTCTCCCCCACTTGCTGAAGTCCACGAACATAGTCTGTTTATTTTACGCAGGTTCAGCAGTAACCCAACTTTGCAACAAGACCCGCGGATTTATATCATATGCAATAAGTTCCACTGAAGCAATAAACCCGTCACGAATAAACGATTTCTGCGCAAAGTTGGATAATAATACACCGTGATTTAAAAAAACGGAATTTACAAAACAATGCAACTTTCATAACGCGTCTTCCTCACAAAGTTCGGAAGTGCACGCGTCCGCTACCGCTGCCGTTTGAATAGGCGCCATGCCATTTAAAGTTCCCGTGTAGGCCTAGTGAGAAGATCGTAAAACGCGGAATAAAATTAAGAAATTCTTTCTATGAGGATTGCATAGGCCTATATAATTATCAGGGCCGGATTAACAAATGTGGTGGCCCTGTTCAGTAAAACTGTGGGGCCCCAAAGACTATACTGTAAAGTGTTGCCTACACAATAAAATGACGTCATTTTATAATGTGTCACATGGCACATGAGTTCCGGTCAGGTCAGAGGCGTAACTTTGGTCTAGAAAGTGGGGGTACCAAATTGCGCATCGTTTCCCCTTCAAGACCGTTAAATGATTATAATGGCGCCCAATGAATCTATATTTGGCGCCATATATATGCCGAATAATAATAACGATGATGATGCTGATAGTAATAATAACAACAGCAATAAATATAATAATAACGACAATGAGCGTAATAATAAATATAATAACAATAAAACAATAATTATATAATAATGAAAATAAAAATAATAATTTAAAATTACTAACAATAGACGTGTTTCATTATAGAAGAGACGTGTGTCGATCATAATTGAAGTGACGTAACAATAGGCTTTTATTCTCTAGATTTAAACCTAATAACGATATACTTATTCATAGTTAAAGTGACGTAAGATTGGCCTTTATTCACTAAATCTAAAATTACAAACAATAGACGCGTTTCACAATTGAAATGACGTTATTGACGTGACAAGAGGCCTTTAGGCATATTCTCCAAATTTAAACTTATTGGTTATAGACGTGTTCCATAGTCGAAATGACGTACTTAACAAATGATAGTCTTTAATTCTCTAACTTTGAACTTAATAGCAATAGTCTTTTTCATAATTTAAGTTACATAACCAAGGCCTTTATTCTCTATATCTGAGATTTAGAAATAATAGACGTTTTAGCAATTGTAATGACGTAACTAGGCCTATAAGCCTTTATTGTCTAAATTTAAACTTAATAACAGTAGACTGTCATAGCTGAGGTGACGTAACAGAGGCCTTTATTCTCTGATTGTAAACTTATAATAACAATACACTTCTTCATAATTGAAGTGACTTAACAAATGCCTCTATTCTCTAAATCTAAAAACAGCTAAATAATGTGTTTCATAATTGAAGTGACATAACAACGGGCCTTTGGTTTGAAAATTAAAACTTATAGGCCTACCTGTAATAGACGTGTTTCATAATAAAAGTGACGTAAAAAGGGCCTTTATTCTTAAAATTTAAATTTGTTAACAAAAACGTGTTTCATAGTGTTTCATAATTGAAATGACGTAACAATAGGCCTTTAACAATAGGCTGTTGTCAGGTAGTAAATGTTTAAATAAGCAAGTAAAAATAGGTCTTACTAGCATTTCTGGCTGATTTTTAGATGAATTTGCCTGATAATGGAAACTCCAGTAGGGGCCCGCACACGTGCGAAAGTTTTGTTTTTGTCTATATTTTGTCTATATTGTCTGTATTTATCTATATTAAACGAGTAGCTTCGAATAATTTGTTCCGAGTTTTTTTGTTCATTTTACTATTAGACTCAACAAATAACAACAATAATAATAAAATATTGAAAAAAATTTCTTTTGCATGTGTGGGGGCCCCTCAAGTGTGGGGGCCCCTGTTCGGCCGAACATGTTGAACATGCCTTAATCCGCCTCTGATAATTATTATATATTCGAACAAACTGGGAGACGGCTATGGAAAGTCGATCGACTAAAATAATCAGAATCTTGCTATGTGTGCCCTAATGTAGGCTTTTAAACTTTGAATTAGGTCGACATTTGTAAACATCGTCAGTGGCGGCGATCTTGTCTGAGAGGTGGGGGGGGACAAAGTCGGCCATGGTCTGGTCGATGACCTTTTTTATGAATTTGTGTTCTCTCAAATTTTTTTTACTTTCTTAGGCATTCACCTCCACAAAAACTTCTTGACTTTTCTACGAATTCATCTCCCAAAAAAGTTGATGACCTTTTTTACCTCCTTTTTCCGGTCTCCTAGCAATAACATGATTACCTTCTTTTCGCAAAAATGTTCGCATTTTACGAATTTCTTCTTGCTTTCTGAAAATTTTCTGGGGGACAAATCTGCTCAAAAATTGAATTTTTACCTCATCTGGCCAAAAAGGCTGTGAAAACCCTCACGCGCAATTACATTTTTTGGCCTTTTTGGTGTTTCTTCAGAATTTGTGGAAACAAATGCATGGCGTTCCCCCCCCCCACTCTTAAAGGTGGGGGACATGTCCCCCTCGCCCCCCTAGATCGCCGCCCATGAACATCGTAATTGGTCATGAATATTGACTATTTGGAAGCTGCAAGGGCCAGCGACGTCACAATTAAGCCGTTACAATTAGCTGCCTTGGGGACACTTCTGAAAACCCTCACGCGCAATTACATTTTTGGCCTTTTTGGTGTTTCTTCAGAATTTCGGGGGACAAATGTATGGCGTGTCCCCCCGCCACTCTTAAAGGTGGGGGACATGTCCCCCTCGACCGGTTCATAAATATTCAGTACAGCGCGCATGCGCGTAACGTAGTGTCACATGCAAATGTGGACACAGATCGTGAAATCGTGAGGAAGTGACCTTTCTCTTCGTTTATATTATACTAGCAGGTTTACCCGGCGTTGCCCGGGGTTATAAGTTTAAATCCGTGTAGCGAATAAGGAAGAAATTTAGGCGACCTGTGGGGGAGACTGCTTTGCAGTCTAGGCGTGGACTGACTGCTTCGCAGTCGCCCTCTGGCGACGACGGCTTCGCAGTCTCCCGTGGACTGACTGCTTCGCAGTCGAGTGGCGACGACTGCTTCGCAGTCTCCCGTGGACTGACTGCTTCGCAGTCAAAGAGGGTGAAGCCGGCGTTGGCGGGTTCAAGAAAACGCCAGAAATCTAGCCCTCACTGCCCTTAGTAAAGCAGAGTCTTTGAACATACAATTTTGCTGTAAAACGATGAATATAGTTCGATTCGATCGTAATTAAATTTTGTGCGAAAGTAAACAACGTCGTTATTTGCATTATTAATGACGTTGGGGAATACCCGCGCCATAAATATAACCGCTTGTCGTTATGCGCATTATTAATGACGTTGGGAATACCGGCGCCATAAATAGAAGCGCTTCGCTCTGGGTCGTCAGGGACGGTCGGTTGGGTAGAGTTTTGGGGGATTTTCACCATGTTAGCGGTGAAAAGGGGGTACGCGAACCCCTCCACTGGGTGTCCGATGCCGAGGCCGACACAGTAGTGAAGGTTTCGAGTGAAAAGGTGGAAAATTGTAGAAGTTAAGCCCGGTCAAACAGACAGACAGACAGACAGACAGACAGACACACACACACACACACACAGAGAGAAATCTCGCTTTATTTATATAGATAACTAGTGTATTTTCCCGTCATAATTATGACGGCAGTATATAGTGTTAGAGTATTTGCCCGTCATATTATGACGTCATATTATAGGCCTATGATATGTATCGTTGGTTATCGCCATCGTCAAGACCGCCGTCGTCAAGACAACCGGTTTATGTTTCACAATAGAACAGAAGCCGTTTGTGACGTAGCGTCCTCCGACAGACAAATTTGCATATAAGGAAACTATATTAGTAGATTATATAGGATCAGATGGGCCGCTATCGTTTGAAGGCAATCGTAACCACATATCTACGTAGACAGTCTTTTTAACTAGTATAGGCCTATATCTACGTATTAGGGTCTACCTTTTTTGAAACAATCGTAACCATATCAACGTCATCTCTTTGTTAAAAATATTCTGTGTGTTTGAAGACAATCGTAGCCATAAATATTATATATATATATATATATGTATATATATATATGTATATATATATATATATATGTATATATATATATATATATATATATATACCCGGTACTCTTTGACAATTGTAACCATATCTACGTATTCTTTCTTTTAAAACAATTGTAACTATATCTACATATTCTTTCTTTGAAGATAATCGCAACCATTTATCTACGAATTCTCGTTGTTCGAAGTCAATCGTAACCATAAAAAGGCCTACGCTTTCTCTTTGTTTGTAAACAATCGTAACCGTTCAACTCTTCTCTGTTTGAAGACTATCGTACCATTCTAGGCCTACTCTTCTTCCAATTGAAGCTAATCGTAAGGCCTCAATCCCTCGCCTCCCTCTAACGCGAGATGTTAAAGAACAAATTACCCTGTTCAGATGCATTCAATTTTGTAACTTTACGATCAAACAAGTTACCAAAGTTTAAAAAAAGGTGAATATTACATTAAATATTACATTAAATTTGATCATTTTCAGCTAATTTCATTATGACCATTTGCAGTTAGGAGCGGTGTACGACAGAGGAGTTCTCTGTCGCCTTCGTTGTTTAATGTTTTTGTTAATAAGTTTTTGTGGAGTCAAGAGCAACTGGAGTAGGTTTGTGACGACCCTTGGGTGTCACGCAGCAATTTATTAACTTAATTTACTTATGGGCTTGCGGTATAAATTTGTAGTGGCATCCATGTGGGCTGGTAGAAGTGCTCTGAGGTCATGTGACCGCAATGCCCGGATGATTCATTCTTAGGTTCATGGTGTTGAACAAGGAGGCATCCATTTTGTTGTGCTTGGTGCTAGGCCAAAAATTGCGAAAAGGGAGGATAGATCTCTGAATTTCGATAGTTACGATACAAATTCAAGAGGTTAGAAATCACGGCACAGGGGGTGACGCGTACAGTTGTCTCTCGTAGACGTGCAATTGGTTCTTTCTTCGTACCTGGGAGATTCGAATCCCGCCAGCCTTTCTTTAGTGTTTGAGTTTGGTGATCAATCTGGTTTGATCAGGGAGTACTTAAAACTGATTTTTATTGTCTAAAGGGACCATTAATGGTGTCACTAGATAATGTGCAGTAGATCCTAACTTCTGATTAAGTGAATTCAAGTGATTGATTTAGTAACTAGTCTGAAATCTTCAGATACCCGTGTTTGATGTTCAGATTGCGTTGATAAGTAAGATAATTGATAAGAAAGGGTCGGATATTATATTATTGAAACGAGAACACTCAGTTGGGTTAAATTGTGTAATTCTGGAAACTTGTACACCTAACTTTGATTTGAAAGTTGTTGATAATAATTAAACATGGATGATCAACATGATAAATTGTCTAGTTTAATTATGGAAAATCCATTGATAAGTTCCGAGATTATTGGAGAACTTTTGGAGCGCCTTCGAGTAGAGGTTGAGAAAAGAGGTACGCTCACGAATGAGAGTGAAAGGGTTTCCAGAGTTCAAACCCCTGAGGAGGAAATGTCACCTACCCCTTTTGACCTAGCAGATTCTGATGAAGAAATAGTTGTCAAGTCTGTCGGGGACTCCACCCCGAACCCTGGTAAGGAGTCACGTGGGCTCCCTGCTGCCCTTCCCCAGAGGGCCACGGGCACCACTTGAGGTCACCTGGTTAGTCCAATTAGAGATTGGGAAAGTGATTTGCAGGATACATGGTTACAGCTGCCATCTCTGTGCAGTAGTGAACGTTTAAGGCAGAAAGCCTTGAGGTTCTACGGGTCTGAAGGTGTTGATACGCGTAAGGATAATCATTCTCAACTAGGGAGTCTCAGACAGCATGCCCGAGCAAGGGGACCAGGCGTTACAGGTTGTTGTATAAACAAATCCTGGTTGGGTTGCATCATGTATGCAGATGATATCATTTTGCTGTCTGCATCATTAGATTAAACTGGCTTCATGTTTGGGTTTGGGGTCTTTGCAGTCTGTGTGAAAAGTTCAGTCTAGATTTTTCTTGAAGGTGATGAGAGTCATTGAGATCCTGATGTTGCAATGTAAATGTACATGATTTTATATAACGACCGTATGGCCTCGATCCGGCTCATTTTCCAATGAATTGATCGGTTGACATCCGGGGTGGCTGGATGGTGAAGAGTTCGTGAAGGTACTTTGGCTGGGAGTATTGTAGTGTGTTGTAGGTTAGTGACAGGACTTTGAAGTGGATGCACTCGGGGATTTTCAGCCAGTGCAGTGATTTAAGAACGGGAGTGATATGGTGATGCTTAGGTGTCCTGGTGACGGCTTGGGCGAGAGAATTTTGGATGAGTTGTAAGTTGTAGTCGCTTAATTTGGGTGGATTCAAGGTTAAGGAAAATGGAAAATCACGCTTAGAGTGGACAATGGAGGATTGGAGGTAGCGATAGTGGATGTAGTTTTAAAGTCAAGCATGGGTCGAATGTGGCGGAGGTCACGAATATGCATGAAGCAGCTGCACGAGAGGTTGGAGATGTGATTAGAGAAGGATAGATCTGGATCAGAGGTAACACCAAGATTGCACACAGGTGACCCGGAGGTGACATTGAGAGATGAAGAGCTGATGGGCAGGTGTATGGAAGGGTCAGGGATTTTCTTGATCTGATCTGCATGGGAGTCCAAGGAGATTAAATTCAGTTTTGGCAGGGTTGAGGCAGAGGAGGTTGGAGCCTGGAGGACATCCATTTAGATATTAGGTTGACCACGTCGAGTAGTTGAGCAATGGAGGTAGAGAAAGAGCTAGGGGAGAAGGACATGAAGAGTTGGGTGTCGTCTGCATACAGATGGTGGTCAACAAAGAAGATTTTATTAGATGGCTCAGGGGTGTAGTGTAAAGGATGAAGCGAAGTCTTCTTTGTGTTTACCGAGATTGGTGAAATTCTTATAGTTTTGCACTGGAATGCTGAAGTACTTGACATGATTTTCCTCTGCAACAGCATTTTGATGTGTTGAATGATTACCTTTTGAAAGGTATACACTGTCATTGTATCTTGCTGCAGACAGTTGCTAATAATGCACTAGGACATACAGTGCAGTCCTTCACCAGATGAATAATACACTGCAACTGGGTGAAGTGTTGCTTGACTGTTCTCCCAGTAGAATCTTGTATAGAAATCTTGAACAACAAAGTTATCATTTCTAGTCTATTTACTGCCTCCCATATTGGGTCGCTAGACCCAGCAGGAATGGGTTAAAGTGTTTATCAAGTGACAGGCTGAGAATGGACTTGGTACCCAAGCCACATTTACTAAAATTTTGACACCCCTACTGTGTTGTCAGTTTTGCATGTTTATTGTTAGTTTAACCAACATTGTGGGACCAACTGGAAGTCCTCTAGCACAGAGTTTCCCAAACTATGGGTCGCGACCCAAAAGTGGGTCGCAAAGCCCTGGCAAGTGGGTCGCCAAATGTTTTCGAGAAACGTTTGTTTTTGGAGCAACATTTTACTGTGATTGGGCAATAACTAGCTGTCGTAATTGTGCATGTATATATGAACAGAAAACAATGACCACGACATTTAGCAACGCGAGATTATTAAAAACTTCTGCTACTAAAATAAACTACGTTAATTTAAATATAAGAAATTTAATGCTTTAAATATGCCAATTTTTAACGCTGCATGTAAATCCGCATAATTCAATGCCAGTTTACGAAGCAAATTTCAGTACACAATGCTTAAATTTACACAGTGGGTCCCTAGACTACCAAGATATTCACAAGTGGGTCGCGACCCAGAAAAGTTTGGGAACAACTGCTCTAGCAATAGTAGATTTTAAAATGTGGTCTTACTCTCATGGAACATGTTTTGGCTTTTAATTTTGTAGCCTCCACAAAAACTTAGGAAATGTGTCTAAAAGACGTGGATCTGAACGAATCTGAAAAACAACCAGATCTGGAAGAAAGGGAACCAAATCAGAATCCTCCTCGGTCCTCTAAATCTCCTCCTGCCAAGGATGAATGGGTAATAGTATTTTACAGATATAATATAATATTTTACTGTTAATCTGGAATGTTGAGAAGCTGAATGAAAATGTTCTTTGTGTGCAAGTGGACTTCACTATCCAGACTAATCTATTATTGCACTATTATTATTATTATTATTATTATTATTATTATTATTAATTGATTCATTAATTAAATTTGTAATATGCATACAGTCACAATGAATTGTGATTCTGAGGCTTGACTGAAATGTGAATCTGTGCTGCCATCGATCTGTCAGTATTGTGGCTGTCTTCCAGCTGAGCTGTCCAATTTCTTAAAAACTTACTCGACCCTGTGTAGGAAACGTGATGATAGATGGACAAACCTTTGACTGAGTGGTGTAGAACTGTTCCATCACATGTTTGAATCTAAGAATACATACTGACCATTAAATGAATTTATGAATTTTCAGGGATATGTATGTTTGTATTTACTGGTGGCAATTTCATAATGTATGATGAGTATGAGAGTAAACTGTGGCTATCAAGTTAGAATATTGCCGTGTAACCATTGACTAAGAATGTTAATAATAGATTGCAGAGATTAACTTAGTAGAAGTGTAGGGAAGGGGTTTATTCCCTGATCTATGGCCTTTGAGCCAGTGTAATTTCAAATCTTGAAGTTCAGGACATGGGCCAGTGCATTGCAGGTCTTGCCATTTGCTTCCCAGTTTAGACCAGTGCCAAATTCTGCTTGGTGGCAGTGGCATGTGTAGGCAAATGATTTAATCAGGGTTGTTACACGGAGTCTACTCCGCAAACATTTGATCACAGACCAAGCATGCTACCAGTAGACCACAGTGTTGCACATTCAGGTTTACTCATGAAGTCTCTGGCAGTATTATTATAATTTTCTTAAAGATGAAACACTGAAGAGGGGCTAGTTTAGTGAAGTTTAGTGACTTAATTTTCATAACCTTGGCTTCTGAAGATGTATGGCCAGTCCTGTTATTTGCTGTCTGGCCATCTCGTTGACAACATAAGATCACTTCCTGGATTCCTTAGCTGAATTTGCAAGGAAACAAATGTTGACATATCTTTCTGCACTGGCTGGGAGTTGAACCTCATCCGCTGAATTGACAGTCTGTGTCCTAACCACCTTGTTGGATTTTTAAAGCGATTTTTAATTATTGCTTGTCATTTTTTATGAGAGATTTTGTACTTATCGTTAAGGTAATTTAAGAGATCTCCCTTAAGTCTAATTGTATCATTGATGATTTCTGATTTCAGAGAGCGATCACAGAGAAAGAACGACAAGACTGTCGATTGAAGAATTGTGTTTATGGTTCTGGAAATTCAGTGGCTCACAATGTATTGTCTAATCTGCAAGGAGCAGGGATCTTCCTGCAGCTTTATGGCACAAGCAAGTCATGTCTAATTTTTATCTTTGGGTGGAAACTTGAAGTTAATTAATGAGATTAATCTTACTAACCAGTACCCTGCAACTCTCAATACCTGCAATTTCACTAGTGAGATGCAGTCTTGCTGTAAAAATTCTATTCCTTGTGACATAAATGACTAACTGCAAATTGTTGATTTCAGTTGTACCAAGTTTCAAACCTCAAACTCCTATGTAAAACTAACATTTGACAGTCATGCGACTTCATCATTTTACCTTGTTGTTAATAATATATACAATGCATTGAGTAGATGTGGTTGTTGTTGTCAGACGTGTTGTCTTCAGCTGTTCAGAAGTTGCTTTGGAAACCTGACACAGTTGTTAAGTGGATCGTCTTACTGCTGCTTTATGGCAAAGGTAAGTTATGTCTAATTATTTTATCTTTATGCTGAAACTTGAAGATAATTGATCTCCCAACCAGTCTTACTAACCAGTACCCTGCAACCCTCACTGTTGTCAGTCTCACTAGTAAGATGCATTCTTGCTACCAAAATACACTTTCCTTGTGGCATAAATGACTTCAGAGCTAATTGATTTAAGTTGTTCCAGTTTTTAAAGATTAAACACAGAGACCTAACCTATGCATGACTACCATTTGACAATTATGCCACCTCATCGTTTGGCTCTTATTGTTGTTTGTAATCTATATGATGCATTAATTAGATGTGTTTGTTGTCAGTTGTTAGCGGGGTTGGTGCTGCAGGTGACACATTCCTTGGAAACGGTTTCCCTCCGTCGATTAAGCTCAACTGCCAAGTGCCACCATCCAGTCAGGCAAACTGGCTAAGTGGACGAACAACTATTGTCCACGGTGTCGATGAGCTTCAAAACCTGATCATCGGTCATCTGGATATGAAGGTTTATGTTTGTGAGCAAAAGCTTCCAAATGGTGGTCTTGTACTGCACCGATTTCCTATGAATGGTGATTATCGTGCCTTCTCTTTTGGTCACTGAATATATTTTCCATGAACAGTTGTAAAGTTCTGCTTTGTCAAGTTATCAGAAGCTTTTAGATAGATATCTAAATATCCGTATCTCAGAAATCCATTCCAGTGTTTGTTTCTTACAACAATACTTGGCAGTAGGGTTGCAAGCTTTCCAGTAGCAGTAGAAGTATAAAAACGAAATCAACTTATTCTGATGATTTGCCTAATTCATGTCCTTTGTTTTTTTTAAATCTTGTTACTTCTTAAACAAATTTGCTTTGTTAGGAGACTGGCATATTTTGTATAAAAAGGAAGAGGCTAGCATAATATTTGCTGTAAAATATGAGGAGGCTAGCGTAATATTTACTGTAAAAGAGGCTAGCATATTTGTTGTAAAGTGAGGAGACTAAAGTAAGTAAGTAAGTAAGTAAGTATATCCTTTATTAATCCAACTGCTAACCGCATTTTGGTTTACACATGTATATCACGTCCAGATTAAAGTACTAAGGCCTATATTCCGGTGAAAATCATCCTAATTATGAAAGATTTACGAGCTAGACTGTCAGCAGTCGGGAGAACCCGATTATGAACACGGGGTCGCAAAGTATAACCCGTATGCTTAACAGGAGGTAATAGCACATGAAGCACATGTGTAGGACATGTAAGGACGGTCGTGAAAAGTTTAGAATCATAATAGCATAATATTTGCTGTAAAAACGAAGATGCTAGCATATTTGCCGTAAAGAACGAGGATGCTAGCATAATATTTGCTGTAAAATAAGTGAAACAGATTGGCACATTTTACCAGTGTTAATGCTTTATTGTTCTGTTGATAGCCCAACTTTAGACAACTTTGCTTTAGAATGTATTATATGATTATATGGTTATCTGTAATTTATATACAATGGTAAAAAAATTTGATTTCAGTGTTCAATTCCTGTGTCGTGACTGAAAATGAAGATTTTGATGACTTCAAAAAGGGAAAGAAATATGCAGTCGTTGAACTGAAAGGGAAGGCAGTGGTCGAAAGCAGCTCTGCAGATGTTAGCCAACAATATATCTTCATGATCCAGAATCGTATGCTGGAGATCTCTTATGAAAACAGAACTGATGTTCAACTTCAACTTGCCAGTATACAATGCAATGCAATCAGATTTAAAGAAATTGGCAAGTACTGCCAGTTTCAACTTTTCAACACTGCTAGTTGTGTTTATAGCACAATTGTCTTGGGCAGAAATCTTGCTTTAGCCATGTTGTAGGTTTAAATGGTAATATTTTCAGTTTTAATCACTGCACATACATGTGGAAAATTCAGACTTTTGGTAACACTTGTGACATATTAATTTATTAAGCAGATTGATCTGTAAGGTAGCATGTTTGTAGAATGTCTAACAGTCAGTACTATTTATTTTTGGCCTTGCAGTCAATTGTTTTATCAATTCACATAATGCTAGTAAGTTTGTTTGTGTTTCTTGGACCACTGATTGAGATTATTTCCAATATAATTTAATGGGTCAAGGATAGCTAATCTAAAGTAATAAGTGAAGGCAAAAATGTTATCAATCTTTAAGTACATGCATGGTAATTGTAGGAGCAATTGTGAAACAATAGGACAGTTATTACAAAGATCATGCCATATTTGGATTAGAAAATGTTATGAAGTTTATTATGTTAAGTATTGTGACTGTTGTCCTTATGCTGTTAAATTGAGATGATGCTGTGAGTGTCATTCATTAACTTTGTTTCAGAAATGAATCCAGATACAGATGAAGAAACAACCACTATTAAGGAAGTTGATAAAGAGAAATCCAGTGATGGAATGTTCGTGGGAATTGTATGTTGTGCAATTATTGTCTTTGTTGCAATTGTTGCAGGCGGCTGGTGGTATGTCAAGTAAGTATCCATTCCTTTGAGTCATTTGTAATTGACTTAGGCTATCAGACTATGCACACAGACGTACACCAGAACCTTGTTTGAAGAACCACCTTACAACAAGGTTGTCTTTTTTTGTTACTGTAATTATGACAATTTATAGCAACCTGCTTCAAGGGTGCTTTTGTGTGAGAGTACTTTTTGGTGACCACTATTCCAAAATCTAGGTCCAGCAACTGAATACGTGTCGGCTCATTCACTAAGTCTGCCGATTGTTGACTTGTAGTTCTTATATTTTGTGCACTTCTCATTCCGTGTTCGTCTCATTCAGTCTCAGTAATACTCGTTCAAGTTTTGTGGACTTTTAGGTCGCTAAACTGGTTAACATGCCTTTTCAGAAATTTCTCACAAAGATGATCCCTAGGTTAACTGTTTATTTAAAACGAAAACAGTAGTCCAGCTAGCAGACCTATTTTCAAGCCTTACACAGCTAGTCTGTTGTAGTACCAACTGGGCATCATTCTACCTCAACAGAACAAAATTACGAATCTGTTGTTCTGTGAAACGTGCTTAACCTTGCTGCATCTGCTGGAGTAGTATCCAGTGCCAAGCCACCTCCCAATAACTAAATGTGCTTCTTAATGCTGCTTTAAGTAATCATTAACTAAATGTTTTCTGCATAGAAAAATATGGAGGAGAGAAGAATTCATTCTAGCTAAAAAAAGAGCCAGGTGCTGCCAATCTACCATAGGTTAGTACAAAATAGTTCATCGTTCTTATATACATTATAAACAGATGTCACAACTTCTGATCTTTTGACTACACTGGCATTTTCTGGTTGCATTACATTATAATTTTTATACATTACAGTATTTTTGAATATGCTTACAAGTGCATACTTGACAGTTATTTGCTCTTGGGTGGGGAGATAATTGACATTCAAAGGGTGTCTTTATAAAATTACTTGGAGGTGTTTGTCGTTTTAGACACAGATCATTTTGTTACTCTGTGGCAGTGCTTCCCAACCTGTGTGCCGCGGCACGCTTGCGCAGTAGAAGTGTGCCGTGGTCGAATGTCGGAAATCAGAAGTTTTACATGACAATAATATTACTCAGTCATAATATGCACTATTCCTTACTGATAAATTGGTGATCAAGTGTAATTTCTTACCAGACTGATTTAGTTGTATGTGAATCTGCATAGACCATCGTGTGTTGCATCTATTAACTATTCGATGAACTAACTTTTACTCTGGCGATGACACCATCGTTAGTATGCTTCATTATTACGCATCTTTGCGTCATCGTAGTTTCATATTCAATTTCTGTGTTTCCTCGCCCAGGTGTAGTCAGTCTTGTCATGACCTTGAACCTCGAGACCAAGACTTTGAACCTCAAGACCAAGACTTTGAACCTCAAGACCAAGACTTTGAACCCCAAGACCAAGACTTTGAACCTCGAGACCGAGACCAAGACCCAAAGAATCACATTCAGCCCAAGACTTTTTTTTAAATTGTCAAGTCGGACGATTTGCTATTTTAATGAAAACGTGAGTCTTTTATTTTATTCAGGAAAATTAACTTTAAGTGCAGACTGCAGAGAATTCCGAATTCGTATTTACAAAAGTCCTTCATGCAAAATGTTATTCCAAATGCCTTTTATATTTTATAAAAACCAATTCGCTCCGAATTTTCTGACCAAGATGTGCATTGTGGGGCCGAATAAAAATTCCGTCATGTGAAAAATACTTTCCATAGGGCACATGATAGGTGCTGAAGTTGCTGGCACACACAGTATCTTTTCAAGCACTAGATGTAAGCGTACAAATCGTGAGCCTTTTTGAAATCCTCCCATGGTTTATCAGACCGTCTGGCTTCAGAAAAAGTCTCGGCAGGTCTTCCAGACACTGAGACACAGCATAATTTAGTTGCTGCTGCTGATGGGTTTTCCTGACCAACAAGACTTGCATCCGTCCGTAGCCTCCCGTAGGTATTAAATTTTGTCGTAGGCTAGGATGCAAACAGGCTTGATAAATTTTTAAATTCTCGAGTTTTGTTAAATGACTGTTCATATTGACAGACGGTCTTTGAACCTCGAGAGCAAGACCAAGACTTTTGGTCTCAAGACCAAGGCTTTTAAAAACGAACTCGAGTGCACTCGAGACCAAGACCTTGGTCTCGAGGACAAAAGTCTGGGTGTAGTTGTGTTACATGACATTGTTATAGGGTATTTGTCAGATTTAAAAGACAAGTTACAGTATTAGTTGCCAAGTTTAAATGTCTCTGACAAAGACTGGATCAGAAACCCATTTCATCACCAACTGGATTTGTTTGGCCTACAGATTGCGGAAAAGGAACAGCTGTTTGGCACTGCAGCTAACCGAACACTGTGACTTAAGTTCGCAGTAATGAATTTAACAGGCTTTGGGATTATGATAGAGAAGGAATACGTCTTGTTAGCTGCCAAAGCTGTCTGCATACTGCTGCTCTTCTGCACTAACCTGTGTGAAAAGGGGTATCAAAAGTGTACGTACGCAAACTAAATTTCTAATTATGACGTCCACATGAGCCTATTTATAACTCTGTATTGTCCTATAGTCGTCTGATAGCATTTTATTACATTATATAAAAGCCATGTACAGTTATTCTGTGCTGTGAACGAGACACCTATAATTTGTCTATATTGGCCCTCGCTCATCCTTCAATCTGTCAAGTGTACGTACGCGGGGGGTGTGTGGAAGAAAGTACGCTTGCGAACAGGGGGGGTCCAATTTGCCCGGATTTTTGCGTACGTAATATATGGATGGCCCCTAAGATAATAACAAGATAATTGTACTGTCTTGTCTCAATGTAATCTTACTGCACGTTCGTCGGTTTGCATTAATGAAGGAAAGATTATATCATTATTATTAAATGGATAAAAAAACTTTACTTTATCTAAATTAAAATGAATAAGTGTATATACCAAATTTATATATTATACATTATATTATATATATAAAATAAGTGCCATAAATGCAATGTGCCGCCTGGTGAATGGTTCTTAGAAAGTGTGCCATGGTTGAAAAAAGGTTGGCAAGCACTGCTCTGTGGAATGGAGTACTTTTTAATTTTACAACATGCATGATTATTCAGTGCATATTTTAAGGAATTTAGACTGCTGGGACAAAATCAGCCATGGGTCTAGTTCGTGACTTTTTGGAACCTCGTCTCTAAAACTTTGATGACTTTTTTTGGGAAATTTCTGTCCAAAAAACATGATGACCTTTTTTAGGAATTGATCGATCGAAAAAGTTGATGACCTTGGGAATTTCATGCGTTCTGCACTAATTCTCATTTCACTACTGGGGCAAATCTTAAAACTCCTGCAACATTTGTCCCACCAGTTATGCTTTAAACATACATTGCCTGGGACAAATCACTCTAACTACTGGGACAAATCCTAAGACTACTGGGACATTTGTCCCACTAGTTATACAGTTAAAATATGCCCTGCGATTATTACACTGGTTTTTATTTTGTATGGCATTTTCAAATCTGGTATTGCAGAAGATGGACAACTGTAATTCAAGCACACACAACGACATGCTGAAGTAGGAAAGACCAACTGCATCTTGGCTGTCTGGAAAAGTTACTTGACATTTTTAACTGTGCAATGACTTTAATTAACTTTGATTTAGTTGAGTAAAGCTTAAAACTTCTGTGATTTTAATTCTTCTCTTTGTTTCAACACAAGAGTAGTTCACAGACACAATCATAAACATCTTCTTTTGCACATGATGGCAGTTTTTCTTCAGTGTCCTGTTTTTGGTTAACATTTCATAAGTTGGTGCAGTGTGCCAAGCTAACTTAGTGGCAGTGCAGAGTGCCTAAGCTTCATCACGATATCCTGACTTGTATTAACCCTTTGCGGTCCTCCGTCCCACTCCATGGGACGTTCTAAAAATTCAGATTCGATACTATGTCCCACCTGGTGGGACATGCACATAGGACTAGCCCTTAAAGTCTGGAGTTCCTCCCGGTTGGACAAATGGCATATCACTCACCTACAATACACTCCAATCTTCCCAGCCCTCCTATCTCCAACAGCTGTTCACGGTCTAACCACTCCGCTCAACCCGCTCCTCTTCTGCCCTAACACTGCTCCCAGGGGCGTAGCCAGACTTCAATTGAAGAGGAGGCAACTACTGCTTGTCTAAACTTTGATGCAGTGGCGGCTATCTTGTTTCAGAGGTGAGGGGGAAATTTTTCAGCGTCCGAAGGGCGGTCGTAAAAACTTCTGAGAATTTAAGAATTTTGCTCTGAGAATTTATAAAATTTCGTCACGAAAAAAGTAAATTTCGTCACCAAAAAAGTTGATGACTTTTTTTAGTCATTAACACATTCGAGGACTTTCTTCTCGGACACAAACCAAGAGGAGGCAAAATCCACCTCTCCTGGGGTGTACTTCAGAACGCTGGGCTATAACCCATGGAGAATTTTAAAATTCGCAAAACCAAGAGGAGGCAAATGCCTCCTCTTGCCTCCATGTAGCTACGCCTATGACTGCTCCGCCCTTCTGTCACCTCATCACTAAAATTTGCGAATCGCTCCATAGCCATAGCCGCCCCACCCCTCTGGAACAAACTCCCACCAGTACTGCGAGAAATTTCAGATCCATCCTACGAAGTACGAACTCGCCAAAACCTCGCCAGTTGCTATATCTCCACAGGTCTTTCACTCGAAACTGAAAACACTGCTCTTTCACAAATCCTCTTCCTCCTCCTCTTTTTTCCCCCTTCGCCGTCTAAACCCCAAACACCACCCACCTTAGCCGTCTTTCTGTCTTCCTGACCGACTCCTTTGGATCTTGACCTGGAACCGATTCAACCCCCCCGCCTATCGATTTTTATTTGTCTAAGCGCCTGTGAATAAGCTGGTTCCCGCGACTTCGCTTTTTTTGGCGTTGTAGAAATCCTGAAATTACGACACCAGCCTATTCACGAGCGCTACGTCAGATCAGAGGGGGTTTCCAGGGAGTAGTCCAAAAGAGGTCCAAGTCCGATTTCTTATTTATGAAATAAAACAGAAAATACCAATAAACATAAAACAGAAGTGTGTAGCATCAAATATCAAAATTTTCAAACAAAAAGCTCAAACAATTCTTAGCAGTCAAGCAAGACTGCAATACAATAAATATAAGAAAGTAACTATGCCACTTTAGAAAAAGGTTGCATTTGTTAAAAGATAACAATCAATCGAAATCATATACACCATTTACACTAAGTCTTGTTATAATGCTATCTTTGGAACTCATATCAAGAACCGCCTTATATTGAGATTGCGTTATACAACACATTTTCTACAGTGAATTACATTATGGATCCATGCCTTGACCATATCGTAGCAGAATTCGTGTTATAAGGAGTCCTCTGGTGTATGTTTACATGAACTTCAATTTGAGACATACATTGTTGAAATAATCCTCTGGTGTATGTTTACATGAACTTCAATTTGAGACATACATTGTTGAAACAATCTTCTGTGTTGAAGAACAAATACAAATCAGCCAATTTCAATTGACCCTTTATCTGAATTGATGACTTCCACAGTGCTATTGACCATAGGGCAAAAGGGCTTTTGCAGTGGCTTTTATCAAGTGAAATCATAGTAAAAAATTACAATAAGTACTAAGATTATGCAACAAATATTCCAACATGGAAAAGTATTGAAACTTTAATGTAAAAAAGCTGAAGTCCTCTTGGTTAATTAAGCAGGTAACTTACTGCATAAAGTAGTTTCTTAGCTTCTTTGTCTTCTTTTGGGTACAACATGTTGTTGCTATAATAAAGCAAATTTGAAAGCATGTAAACACATCGATAACAAACTAAACATCTGTTAACGTAACATCCTCTTTGACAGGCACAGGCAGGAAGGTCATGAAGTAGGCCCTACTCTTAGACCCAGTTTTACTTTAAATTTTTTTTTACTCTCACATTGAATACTTTATGCTGTGTACAGAGCCTAATATTAACCCATGCTCCTTACAGAACTGTCATCTGAACACTCACAGTGGTTCTACAGAAGAAACTGGATGGTATTGGAGGAGGAATGGCGACCCACCCTCACATGTAAATGAAATCAAATTCACTAGCAATTACTAATCTTCGGTGGGCTAGAACTACAAGTCGGCGTTTGTGAATAAGCTGGTTCTCTGCGTTTAGCTTTAGAGTAGGCCTTAGGGGCCGTCCACATATTACGTACGCACTGAGGGGGAGGGGGTCGGATTTTGGCGATTTTGCGAACGGGGGAGGGGGGAACAAAAGTGTACGTACGCAAAATAAATTTCTAATTATGACGTCCACATTAGCCTTTTGTAACTCTATTATCCTATAGTTGTCCGATGGCATTTTATTACATTATAACTTATATAAAAGCCATGTGCAGTTATTCTGTGCTGTGAACGAGACACCTATAATTTGCTATATTGGCCCTCGGTCATCCTTCAATCTGGCCTAAAGTGCAGACTTTCGAGACACTTTCTGCAGCCGGTCTTCGGGGGGGGGGGGTGCGTCAAGTGTACGTACGCGGGGGGGGTGTGGAAGAAAGTACGCTTGCGAACAGGAGGGGAGGGGGTCCAATTTCCCCGGATTTTTGCGTACGTAATATATGGATGGCCCCTTAGCGCTTTAAAAATTTGGAGTTTACGACTACAACTACGATCCAAATGAGCCTATAATGGCTCACCAATAGCGAATCTGAAGGGTAACCCCGGGTCATGTATAGGCCTAGTCCTACCCATTTGATTGTATGGGATGACATAATTAGGCCTATTGGCTTAAGCCTTCGAAAGTCATGTCCGGGTCCTGCACCGATTCGTATACACTTAGTCGGATTCGTAAACTAACAGAAACACTATATATAGGCCTACTCAGAAGCTAAGCTCAGGGTACCAGCTTATTCACGAGCGCTGCGTCGTGGCAGATGGGTTGTCCAGAAATGTCCAGTGGAGAACCGATCGAGTCCAGTTGTCAGAGAGGGGAGAATGGGAATTGTTAACTTTGCTATTAGGCGGGGTTTCGTCGAAGAGAAGGCTTGGAAGGTGGAGGATTCGATAGTTTAGGTGAAAGCTGCCTATAGAGCATAGGGCCTAGTAGGCTAAGCCTATGCCTATTTGTAAAGTAAGCCCCGATACCGTACAAAAATGTTGTTTAAGGAAAATAGACAAACTGAGATCATGATTAAGGTTGCAAAAACTAGGGCCGATGCAAAAGCTGGATTGCAAGGACTAAAAATTCGAGAAAGAAAAGGAAGAGGGCATGAAAATGCCACGAATTCAAACGAATTAATGTAGAAAGTCATAAACCTGTGGAGGAAATCGGCCCAACTTCCGAAGATGTCTGGTAGGCCTAGAGCCAACCAATATAAAAATTTTATGTCTTCAGAAATTTGGCGACTTTAACGGTTTAACCCATTAAAACCAGCCTAAAATTTGGCAACCTGAAAAGTCTTAGAAATTGTGACGATAGGGCCTATATAACCTCGGCGGCTCGGCCTCAGTGAAATTTCTCCTCCTTGTGTAAACTTACGAAACCCGCAATAGGCCTACCGCTAAGTGCAGGCTGTGTCTATAGGCCTATAGCTTAACGCTACTAGCTAATAAAGGCTGCCAACAGGGACTGTAGACCTGCCTGGTGCGCATCGGTCTAATAATAGCAACAACCAGCCAGTCACACAGAGGCGTTTATAACATTGTTCACGTTGTCCCATCAGTCACTCGATCTGGGTTAGCGGCCAATCTTCGTTGGTTGGACGTTCTTCGTATAGTATGCGTCTAATTCCTGCAACCAAGCCGAGACTTAAATGACAGGAGACGAAAAGAAGAACGCTGCCTAAATAGGATCAATATTGAAATACTATTGAAAGTTTCAGTATTTTCGCATCTGTTTTGTTTTGGCAAAACCGGAATCTCAACGATTGGCTGAGTGACGTCACGTGGTTTCAATGATTTTTTGTCTGACGTGAGCGAAAAGGTTCGTGTAAAGCAAAGATAACGAGGTAATTACCAAGTCAATTGCTTATCTCGAACGATACCTGACGATTCGTAATTTGTTTCATGTAACTTAATTGTTTTATCTTGTTAAGTAGCTTGGTTTTGGGCGCACACTATGGACGCCTTCCTCCTCGTCGTGCCACCTAGCGACTTGCAATGACGTTAATGACGGGCTCCTGTAATCTTGAATGCATTATTTTGTTTTATTTTATGGTGCAATTATTAATGAAAATCATAATTTAAAAAAGAATAGGCACTGGATGTATCGTCACTGATTAGCATATGATTTCATGATAGTGTGTGGTTATTCTATAATTCTCAGAAAAATTCGTATAAAATTTAGTTTAGACCGACTCTACGGGGATTAAGCGTGATTCAGTTCTATAAATAAATCTGGAGATGGTTGGTGTTTTTGCAAGTATGATCGCTGCGAATGACTGAAGTCGGCTAGATGTAGATTTTAAGACAGCATATTGCCTATACATAGGCCTATTTCAGGTACCTCGGATGAATTAAGTGTTGAATGTCTCTTGCAGTAATTTCATACATACCTCAATTGGAGTAGGAGCCGAGGATAGCTTCCTTGATCTCATGACTAACAGGGCAAGATCCTAGATAATTAATGAGGATCTGTAGAGGGACTAAGATCAACATCCACTTATAGGCCTACAATTTTAAACAATATGTTCTCCCCAGATTGCAAGAGAAAGTAGAGCGCTGCACGCTACTGGAAGGACTATCGAATAAATAAATAACATATCATTGAAAGCGTAACTTAGCAGTGCATTTCTTATAAGTTTTATCTGCACGAACAACCACAATTTCGTACCAGATAAATGTAAGTAAAGCTTTTGCATTGTCTATCCATCCTCATGCAGCTGTAAGGTAATGAATCTACAATGAAAGTTTGTGGCATAGTAAAAAAACATTAATATTACAACACTCTTAGAAAACATAAGAAGAAGAAAGTGAAAGTGCAGCTTTTCAGTATGTGATACTCAGAACTGTTAATTTAAGACTTATGAATAGTTATGATGGCACTTACAATTTGCACACTGAAAGTTTTTTTTAACAAATTGGAAAATAGGTGAGATTGCATATGAATTAAGACCATCATGCAAGAATTTTATATGCAAAATTCAGAGTTGAGTTGTGCCTGTAATTAGAGAGGGTGCCAGGCTCGAGAGAACGTTGGTTAGTCTAGTAGGAAATGAACTGTCTGAGAAGCAAAGGTAGATGGAAAAGATCTTTTTTGCAATGACTTGACATCAAATCACTCTCAGGAGAGATGTAGAACAAGTGTCAAGACAACTTTAATTAGGTAAGGAAATTGTGGATATGTGAATCTTAGAAGTGTTGCTGGCTCAAGATATATTAAACAGAAGAAATAGAATTGGGTAGAAAAATTGTTCAGGTGTAGAGGAACAAGCCAACTTTAACCTGCTACTAGAAATTTTATATCCAGAATTTACTGGCAAGCTCATAATAAGTCGAATGCACAATAGGTGATGGAATTTGAAAGCGATAATGGTCATGGAGATGCATTTTGACTTTTCATGATCTAGTAAGTTATATAGAGCAATCCACATGATCCGATGTGAAGCAGAGCTCTCAGGTATCATATCAGTTTAATATACATATTTATCAGAAGAAACAAGTTTGCATACAAGTTTGCATTTTTGCTTAAGCCTAATATGATCAGATAGAAGACAAGAGTGGTACCACCAATGCTCTAGCTGACTTCAGTGATGCCTAGCTTCCAAAGTAGTAGAGCTACCCCAAGTAGTAGAGCTACACCAAGGTTATGGCATGCAACTTTCATATTTCTAAAGGAATTTGCCTATCAAGGAGCTTAGTTAAAATACACTGAAACATATGTATTTGTGCATATTTAGTAGGTTAACTGCAGGGGCGGCGCTACACCAGGGTGCGCCAGGGCAAATGCCCTGGTAAAAAAGCCTTTGCCCTGGTCAATGCCCTGCCAGAATTTTTGGCCTGTCCAGAATTTGTTCGGGCATATTTGTTATATCATAAGATATAAATTCACTTAATTCACTTAAATGTTAAAATTTGTTTTACAAATTTATGTCAAAAAGAGTTCATCTTCCGGGAGGCTTCGCCCATATGACCTTCTGACTATAGACAAATATAATAGCGCTGGGGCAATTTATGGCAAGCGCGGTAGCACAATCTTATATGGTCACCATTTAAGCTCGCGTTACCACGCTCTCCATAAATTGCCCTCTGCACTGGTTACTTGTATGACTGCCCTGGCTAGGCTCTGGTTACAAAAAATGTCTGGCGCCGCCACTAGTAAACTGTATATGAGCATTGTCCAGCACCTTTCAAGAACCATTCAATGACCCTGCTAACTCTGCCATATGGCATTTTATCTAGTCTGTGACTGTGAATAATGTGACTAATTTTTTTAGCATGTCACGCATTTTACCTTTGACTTTTAAAGAGTTGCCTTTCTGTAACATTTCTGTAGCTGTTGCGGAAGTAGACACGTGCAAATGGAGCGATCAAGTAGACCGATGTCACTGAGCGTGCGATTGAAGGAGCACCTTCTGGGCGAGACTTTTCAGACTATGTACCACATCTTGTGTCGAATTGCATGCCTTGCAACATTTGTAGTACAGTTTGCAATATTAGATGTCTACTTGGTCGTTTACCACAATATTCTATGGTGCCTGTGGATTATCCCGGACCTGGTGGTGTTTTCCGCATTTCTGGCTACAACCATCATGTCCTATCGTCATCTGAAGCATAGAGCAGCAACCGTGAAAAAGCAATGGATGGGAGAACTGCCCATTTGCTACCTGACATGGCTGCTGTATGGAGTGATCCTTTCAGCAAAGTTTTGCATAATATTTGCCATTCCAGACATGGCAAGCAACAGCCTAAGCATAGCACAAAGCCTCCACGAATCCAACTTCTTTGGACCAAACATGTTGCAGACTGCTCTTTCGCTTGCAAGCATCGTTCTTTATATATACGTCTTGACAAACCACGACACAAAGTCTCACTCTCCTCAGAACGACTTCATTACCGCAATAGTTGGGACTGCCTACGTTGACTTGCTTGACACTGTCTCATTTACTGGGATTCTTCTCAAGGAAACTGCAGTCATAAAGATGAATGGTTTGGATCGGATATGCATGGCCATTATCACTTTCAATTTCATCCTCCCGACGGTAGCATTGCTGATTGTGTCGAAGTCATACTTTGGGACATTTCCTTTGAGTCGCCGAAGCCATCTCATTTACAAAGTGATGTACTATGTTGTTGTCAACCTGCCGATGTTTCTGGTGCGACTGGTAATCTGGCACCTTCACGACCAGAGTGTGTCAGTTTTTCTTGTTAAGAACATTCTAGGACTTGCATTGGCAGTCAAAGACGTACATGAATTTACACTGCAAGTGACAAAGGTCATTATTGACGATCACGATGGGGGTCCAAATGACCCAGAGGCAAGGGAGTTGGAAGAAATCAGACCAGAATTAGATATCGAGTCGAAGGGAAATATATCTGAAATGCATATGTTGAAAGAAACCAAGACTTAATCCATTGCCAAGTCAACTAACGCAAATCTGTACTATTTTCGATATTGATGAAGTAATAGGCCAGACAATGAGCATTGCCTCATTTCTAGTAAAAGTTTTACAAGCTTTAGGATGCTTCAATGCTATTCAGGAAGTTTCTACTACACAGGTATTCGATGCACTGTTGTTTTGTGCAAATTAATGTGTTGGTGTTTCCTGTCCTAGTGGTTTTTTTATCAACTACTTAGTATCTCTTGGCTAGATTGCAGTGACTGTCAGCTAATCCGTAACAAAGTTTCTGTGACTGCTACTTCTTGAGCATTGGTTACTGATGTTGCTTCATTGAATATCAGTACAAGCTGTTGCTGTGGTATTTTAAACTTGTTGAGTTATGAACATATGAATGTATGTATGTATCTGGCTATTTTAAGAATCTGACAACGGTGATTAACTTGGCAGTCTAGCAGATCTTAAAAGGTGTGTCTTAAGATTGAAAATGTTTCTTGAGCCGTTTGTGGCAAAATAGATCATGTTTTTAATGCACAATTGCTGTAAATTTGACATGAAACGTTTCCTAAGGAACTGAGGCACAATAGCAGAACTTACATAACTATTGTTATCTTTAGCTTGTAACCAGTAGCCTAAAACAATTATTGTCTGGAGTGTGAATCTCGCTTAGTTGTGCCATATTGGCAACTTACGAAAAGACATGCAGTTGATGTGTTAGTGTTTCTTGCAGTTGAGCTTAATACTAAAGATATTTTAGAACTGGATCTTGAGAGATAGTAGTTGATGAATATGTCCAACTGCACATGATCTGGTTACATGCAGAATGTAACTTAGTTTTACCTGACCTAACCTAAGTTAACCCAACTGTGAAGTGCCACTCTAGTATGTCCTGAGTAAACTATAGCAATCATTGGTTTTTAGGAAAAAGTTTCCATTCGAGGCAGAGTGGATTTGCTCTGATACATTCACCATTAGCTGTTGTTTTGTATTGTACTAGTCCACTGACATAACCTATGTCGGCCATGAAGTCCAGGACTGTGAAGAAGCTTTGTAGTTAGTCTAGTCCACCGTCAACCAAGATTTAGTATAAAACAAATCATGTTGCAAAGTGAAATTTTATCTGAAATTCATTTGGAAAAGTCATATGAAAGTAAGGGTAATGGATTGAAAAGTTAGATTTTTTAAACTACCAAAGACAAGAGTCTAGAATGAAAAGTGACTTTGGTCTTCTATTAGATTTGTCACTGCTCGTAGACCTACTGCTCAAATAAATATTCACATCTCATGCTATCCACTGAGACTTATCAGTTTTATTTTTGTGTGCATTTATGTTGTTTCTTAATCACAGTATCTTAAATTGTTGAAACAGAGTTTTATTTTATATTTGTTGAGATTTTACTGCTTTTTTCATAAATATTAACTGCAAGACACCAATGTGACTGGAATGTGCTTACTTATGCTAATGTTATGCTAAGAGCATCGGTAGGGTTTTGAGAGTGGGGAGACAGTTATTTGTAAACAAGAAAATTGTTTTAAATTTTGATGTCTTTTATTGGTTGTCATCCACATTTTACTGCTCTTTTTCTCTTCCAAAAATTGTCTCTTCCTAAAGTTTTACTGCTTTTTGCATGTTGTTAACTGCAGCGTTTGCAAAAATTAACTGCAGCATTTGCTAAAGATTTGGCTGCTCTTTATCTCTTCTTAAAAATGCTCGATCTTTTTTTGTTGTCATTGTAACTGCCCACACTCTTGATGACCACTTTTTGCTTCTACAAACCTTTCTGAGGATCTTTGAGCTCTCCATTTACCTTTAGCACACCAGTTTCACCAAATGAAATCTTAGGGTCAAAATGTAGAGGGGCCAAAAGCATCTTTGCCTTAATGAGTAAGAAGCATGATCTTTCTGCCCTCTTGCAAATACTGTTATTCATGGCAGCAAATAACAATCACTGTGGCAGATAGCTAGGCAGTGTGAGCCAGTGTTTAATCTAGTCCCCCTCTTCTGGGAGGGGAAACCAGGTTTCTGGGGGGACCAACCAATTTTTCAGACTTTTCCAACTTTCATCCAGACTTTTTACAACTTTCATCTTCGAAAAAAGTTGATGACCTTTTTTTTTTTAGTCATTCGTCCCAATTTTCCTTTAAATTGCTCTCTCAAAAAAGTTGATGACCTTTTTTTAGGGATCCGTCTCTCTGGGGGGGGGGGGAACCATGTATCACCATGTATCCTGGGGGGGGAATTGCCTCCCCAACACTTCTCTACATTATAATATTGCCGGCCTCTGGGGGGAAACATCAATCCTGGGGGGGACATTTACCCCCCCAAAGACGTCTAGATTAAACACTGAGTGTGAGCTGTTTTATGCATGTATCTGAACACTTGTTTGTGCCTGTTGAACTACATGTAGGTAATGCAAAAGTGTCTGTGCTGATAGCATAGGCCACAGAAATTATACTGTATTATGATTATTTTGGTAGCATTTGACAAGAATGTGTGCTGGAATTGTTTATTGCTTTTCCTTCTGTTGTTTCTGATCCTGTTTCTAGATGATATGTACCGATGAATTCAGATGCTTTATTATATTCACACAACATGACTTATCTTTTTCTAAGTTTGTCATAACTACAGGGGCGTCCATCCCCCTTACGTCTATGACGCATTCCCCCCCCCCCCCCGTGTTCAGATGCCCCCCCAACGACGTCCCCAGACGATTGGCCGACTGTCGACAAAAGAGAAAATAGGCCTATCGATTACCGAACTCTGAAGCACAATTTTACTCTTGAATTCTGTAACTTTCAGTTCGCTAAAAAAAGCAACATTATGCATTATAAAATATGAAGGCTTGACGATGATGACGAGCAAAAGACACATGTGTCGAAAGGACAGTGGATTGAAAGTACATGTAGGCCTAGTTACGTTAAGACAGAGGCATACCGCCATAGCGGCCAGACAGTACAAACGTAGTAACACAAGTACTAAAATTACAACAGGTGCCTCTTCAGAGCAGCAGAGTGCGTAGCCAGGCGATTAACAATTTCGTCTAGTTTTAGTGATGGAGTAT
This sequence comes from Allolobophora icterica, assembly GCA_963556255.1. Lineage (NCBI taxonomy): Eukaryota > Metazoa > Annelida > Clitellata > Crassiclitellata > Lumbricidae > Allolobophora > Allolobophora icterica. The sequence continues at coordinate 73,167,000 of OY744606.1, read as the reverse complement.
TGTATTGTATTGTATTGTATTTAAACATTTATAAAGCGCCTCTAGTAGGGTGAACCGTTCAGAGGCGCTCATAATGTAGCGCAAGGGAGATCAGGATTTCAATCCACTGTCCTTTCAACAGATGTGTCTTTTGCTCGTCATCATTGTCACTGTCTATAGTTGAATTAGGCCTAGTTCCAGTTTTCCGTCGTCTGGAATCAATTCATTAAGAGGCACAAGGTCTTGTACGGCGCGATATGCGTGTCGAAACTCCTCGAGCTCGGTTTGCACTACCTGTGGGTATAGTGCGAACCGAGCTATAATTTATATATACCTTGTAGTCTTCCACTTGTGGTGTGTAGTACAATGTATGCGCCATTTGTCACTACGGATAAGCATGCCGCATAACGGCTCGCAACATTTATAATTCATTAAAACATTGTCTCTGGGCATGATTAGGCCTACTAGTAAAATGAAATTGCAAAGTATTAACACATCAAAATTACGAAACGCTTATAAATCAAAGTATCTCATCTTGCGGGAGGTCACGTCAACCAAAGAGCACCCCTCCATTCACCCCTTCGCCGCAATCACCCCATAGGCGAGGAATCTGATACCGGTACATATCAAAATTACGAAACGCTTATAAATCAAAGTATCTCATCTTGCGGGAGGCCACGTCAACCAAAGAGTACCCCTCCATTCACCCCTTCACCCCTTTAGTATCCTAGAAGTAGCTTGCTACCAACGATGCTATACAAATTGTCGTAATTACAATTACAATTACAATTACAATTTAGTTAAGAGGCGAGGAATCTGATACCGGTCGACTTGTGTGCAGCCGGGCTGCTATCTGCCTTTCTCTCTGCCTGCCTGCTTGTGTTCCACCCTACCGGCCTGGAGTCAGCTCTGCAAGGTTGATGGGGCTACAAGGGAACGTGGAGGAGAAGAGGGCAATACAGGGCTGTATATGTGGGCTGTTACATTAAAACACTGGAAACCTCCTTTGGTCTGAGATTGAATATGCCGCGTACGATATGCCAACATTATGAAATTCACTAATCGATTAATCACTGAAATGGAAAGAATGAGCAGACGTTTAACTTTAATGTACTAAAAATTTCTTCTTTCCCCCCCTGAAAAGGCTATGAAGATTTCTGCTTCATTCCCCCCATAGGATGGACGCCCCTGCATAACTATATTATGTATTGGGCATATCCTGAGCGCTAGCTTAACGGACTGGTCTAGCCTTCACTCAAAATTAACCTTACATAAGTTACATGTAAGTAACCTATACCAGAGGATATCTATGCAGGGGGGAAAGGGACAGGGAAGTTCGTTTACGAGTGGGAGAGTAATACCAAGATATTTGGTAATAGAGTGACGGATTGAAACAGCTGTGAGTCGTCACTCATGTGGTTTTAATAATAATGATTACGTTGATGGTGTTAGATCTTTCTCTCTGTCGTGACCGTACAATCTACCCAAGCAGGTCGTTCCTCGTTGGGCCTACCTGCATGTATTGCAATTGCAAACTATCTCATCAGCTAGAAGCTGAAGTATCATAGCTGCTTAGATCTCTTCCAATCAAACAGTGCGAAATAGGCCATATTTTTGAAACACTAGGCGTTGGTCTCTAATTGTTCTCATCATACTTATAGCTGCTCCTTGTTTTCTGATTATTTCGATCCCCTCCCAGGGGCGTAACTTTGGTCTTAAAAGTGGGGGGTACCAATTTCTTACACACGCGAAGCAAGCTGAGACTGCGATCTCTGGGAAGGCACAATAATAAAATATTGATTGAAATACAGTGCCCCAGTCCAAAAAGTGGGGATACGGGTACCCCTCGTACCCCCCAAATTACGCCTATGAACTTGAGGCATTAAACGCCCGTGTAGATCGGTACATGATTGAAGTGACCGAAATACACAACACAAAACACCAAAAAAGTATTGGTTTACGGGGTTTTACGCCACGCCAGAGGCCCTCCTGCCAAACAAATGAGCTTACGGGGTTTTACGCCACGCCAGAGGCTCAGCAGGGAAAAGTATAACAAACTACTGACAAAGTACCGGCTTACGGGGTTTTACGCCACGCCAGATGCCCTCCTGCCAAACAAATGAGCTTACGGGGTTTTACGCCACGCCAGAGGCTCAGCAGGGAAAAGTATAACAAACTGACAAAGTATTGGCTTACGGGGTTTTACGCCACGCCAGAGGCCCTCCTGCCAAACAAATGAGCTTACGGGGTTTTACGCCACGCCAGAGGCTCAGCAGGGAATTGTATAACAAACTACTGACAAAGTATATTGGCTTACGGGGTTTCACGCCACGCCAGAGGCCCTCCTGCCAAACAAATGAGCTTACGGGGTTTTACGCCACGCCAGAGGCTCAGCACAGTCAGCAGGGAAAAGTATAACTACTGACAAAGTATTGGCTTACGGGGTTTTACGCCACGCCAGAGGCCCTCCTGCCAAACAATGAGCTTACGGGGTTTTACGCCACGCCAGAGGCTCAGCAGGGAAAAGTTTAACAAACTACTGACACAGGCGAAAGCTCCGTCGTCGAAACGAGAAAGCGCCTCGTCCACCGCAGACCTCCGTCCCCGAGAAAACACCCGGAGCAAAGTAACAATATTGCAACAAAGCCGCCGAAACTATAGAGACGATGACGTCATCGGAATATATGAACAAACATTGAAATGACGTCGTTTATATTTAAAACTTGAAACAACCTGGGTCAACTCAGTTATAGGCCTAAATACCGATGACAGCGCTTATTAAAATAATAAAATAAGGTAGCGCCATAGCGGTAATATTATTAGAAATGAAATATCCAATATAATTAATTAAATTATGTTTGCGACAGGTATTTTTACGGGACCGTTTGCTAATTTGTATAGCACCACAATATATTGACAAAGCACCATTCATGATAGTTAATTTAGATATATAGGCCTACAACGATGTAGGCCTACCATTATGTACGTCATAGGCGTAGACTCTGGGGGGGCAGCCGGGGCACGTGCCCCCCCAATAATCGAGGAGCCGGGGCAACGCCCCCCCAATAATCGAGACGAAAATTAAAAAAAATATGAAGGTATATTTAATTTCACGAAATTTGTTCGAGAGGAATCGGTAAAAAAAAGTTAATGACAGTGTACAGTGTGGTGTGAGGACAAACCGGTGAAAAGTTTATGATGGTGTTTAGTGTTTGCTATGAGGAGCTCCTGAAACAAAGAAAAGAGGCGAATGACTAAAAAAAAAAAAAAAAGGTCATCAACTTTTTTTGAAGATGAAATTCCGAAAAAATCTTTTTCGGAATTTCATCTTCAAAAAAAAGTTGATGACCTTTTTTTTTTTTTTTTTTTTTTAAATTCTGAAATTTGTCGGGAAAATGCCCCCCCAATATTTTGTAGAAGTTTACGCCAGTGATGTACGTTGTATATAAACGTATAGGTCCTAAATGTAAATCTTGTCCTTCTTGTCCTCTCTCCTCTTCAGTTCCGTAGACGCTTGATAACCTTTCTTTTTGCTGGTTTTGGCAGTGGTGCGGGTCGAGAGCGCCTCTGATTTGAGTGGCGCTATATAAATGTTCAATTACAATTACAATTACAAATCATCTAAATTTCTCTGCGCCATACAAAAGCCACGTCAGAGAGGCCAGGTTTTACATCACTAGGCCCTATAGCTTTTGTGTGGGACAGTTGGACTGAGAAATTTAATAATAATAATAATAATAATAATAATAATAATAATAATAATAATAATAATAATAATAATAATAATAATAATAATCAGGGGCGTAGCTTTGGTCTAAAAAGTGGGGGTACCAATTTCTTACATACACTAAACAAGGCTGAGACTGCGATGTCTGGGAAGGCACAATAATAAAATATTCATTGGCATTGTTCAAAATGTGGGGGGTACGGTACCCCCCCAGTCCAAAAAGTGGGGGTACGGGTACCCCTCGTACCCCCACAAATTACGCCTATGTCCCCTCCTCTTGAGAAGACCATGGTTACTCTCCGGTAACCATGGTCTTCTCAAGAAATCTCCTTTTGCAAAGAAATCCTGTTGCTCTTTCTATAATTATATACATATAGATCCTTCACTATTCTACTCGACTCGCTCATTAAATGGAGGCCTAATTAGGCCTAATCGTCTCTCTTTCTCTGAACTGTAAACCCCTCTCACCGACTCTTCAAGAGTTTACATTGGCATATTAGATCCTCGTGTGTTTACCAAAACCTCTTCTGGATTATATCTAATCTCCATGGCAGTGCTTGAACCCATCTAAACCAGAATTCATAATCATTACTTCGTGATCAGCTAAAAAATCTCTGATCAGCCTGTTTTCTTCAACCTGGACTCCAGCCATACCTTTACTGCTAGGGTGCATGTCCTTCTCTAACCACATCTCCAACCTCTCGCGCGCCTGATTCATGCATATTCGTGACCTCCATACCGCATGCTCGACTTTAAACCTGCCTCCACCATTGCTACCTCGAGCTATAATTTTATATTATATTGTTCATTCAATGCTTGATTACCGGTACTGTGCATGCGCAATGGTCCCCCTTCCTCAACCTTGAATCCACCCAAATCAAGCGTCTGCGGCTTATCCAAAACTCACTAGCCACCCATATAGGCCACCAGAACGCCCAAACATCATGTCATATCACTCGATTCCATCCTCAAATCACTCATTTGTTAAACATCCCAGAGCGAATCCTCTGCAAAGTCAGCTATCACTAACAAAAAGATTAACTCCTCAAACTATTCCCAGCCCAAGTAGGCCTAGGCCTATCTCCGTCACGTCCGTGATCCCTTCACCATCCAGGCAACCCGCTCCACCTGATCCTCCTCCTACTGGCAGTGGTTAAAGTGGTTTGGGTGAGCAGTGGGAACGCCAAAGAAGAGTTTCACTGGAACGCATGCGTGAGCAGTGGGAACGCAAGCAAAGAATTTCGAGAGCAGTGGGAACGCCGTTCCCACCGTTCCCACCCCACTTTAACCCTGCCTACTGACTACCTGGCTAAAACGATGGGTCGCTGTACGTGCCTCCTCGAGCTCTTTGGTCTCTGAGTCTCTGACAACCGGACTCGGACCTCCACTAGTAAGTACATGGATCTCTGGGCGGGGTTGCCCAGAGATCCACGTTGATTATGACGCAACGCTCGTGAATAAGCTGGTACCCTGCGCTTAGTTTGAGTAGCGCTATAGAAATTTGTAGTTTACGATAACGATTACAAGGCCGACTACATTACTGACAAAGATTTTAGCGTCTTTGTTATTGGTACAGATTATTGGTATACCTACCATCGACGTATTCCCAATATACGTCGATGATACCTGCAGACAGACCAGAATGCATCACGGGTCCTAATTACGCGGTTTCTTCATGAGTGATCCACTTGTTACCTAGTTAAAGATTTGGCCAATAGAATGCCTTTGCATCGCGTAAAAACCAAGTGTCTGTTTATAGCTCACAATTGTTTACAGGATATAAACTCTTATGACGGGAAAGGAAACATTAGTATTATAATGGGACTTATTGCGATGTCTGCGTAATATTGGTAAAGTAAATTAAGTTTTTACGGTTATTATGATGAATACTAAAACTTAAAAGCATTTAGTTGTGTACTTCAGATGTGTCTGGGAGCAAAACGGTTAAGTGGCTTAAAGGTGCGATCAAGGTCCTCACCTTTACTAGTGTACAAGACTTAGCAAATAAGCATAGCCTGGGTTTTATGCTGTGTTTCCCCGCTCGATCTGACGTTTGAATTAGGTGTATTATAGAAAATGCTAGTTTAAGTAAAAAAATATTTTAAAAGTATTATTCTGTTTTATGATAAAGTAGAGGTTATGAAGAGCATTTTGTATACCCATATTGAATATATGATTGAACTCAATATATCGTCTTATATTCGGTTTTTAAATATGGAAATATGGAACAGTGTTAAATATTTTATTAATGGAATGGATACGTGTCAAGATCTGACCACCTGCAAGATAAACAGTATGGCAGCCCCAGACTCGGATAGATAAGAGTGCTGCCACCTCAACAGTGCCACATAAGTAAGTAAGTTACCAGCAATATTGACGAAGGTTTACATAAGTCTGGTGGCAACCATGACCATGATAAACAAATTATGTCCACCCAGACTTGGACAGAATAGGATGATGTGACTCCCAGTCTACTACTTTCACTCAGTAAGCAAGTAATGGTTCACAAACACAATATTTAAGGTGAAAATGAACTTTAAGTAAAGCTAACACAATATTTACAAAGTTGGCATTTCTCTGTGATGTTTTAGCGCTATGCAGTTAAAAGTTTTTTTATGAAGCTATTAATTCACTTCATTCACTTTGTTACTCAGTGCTTGCTGATTTACTTACTTGAGCAGAAGTCATAGACTGTGAGGTTGCAGCATTCTATTCTATTCAAATCTGGGATGGCAATATTTGCTTATCATGGTCATGGTCACTATCGGACTTATGTAAACCTCTACCTTCATTAACTATATAATTTATCATACCAATAATGGCTAATTAGAACTCAAACATCATTTTGTTTACATAAGAGAGAAATGTAGTGATTTTGCTTAAAATATTTGAAGCAAATGAAAGGCAGGGAAAGCTAGAATTTTGTGTTGGAGGAAATTTTGTTGTTGCTTTGAAGAATGTCTATGTACGTGTTTATCTGTGACCTTAATGTGATTTTAAAGTCAGTGTCATGTTAACACTTGTAATTGTAACATATTACATTACATCAATGCATGATAAGAAATGCGCTGTACATTTCTATCAACGAAATATTGTACATGCTAGAGGCTCTACTCATATCTATAGTACTTGATACACAAAAGTATAAAGTGTTTCATTTACTCAGTTATAACTCGTGCACTATGAAAGTGAAATGTGACTGAGAATATTTTTTTTATTTCTCTTAATTTCCTGGTGGCACAATTCATTGACTTTCATGTCTGTGTTATTGTTTGAATTCTGGTTGTTGTTATAAGTTTTAGTAAATTCAAACTTGTACTTAAAAGTCAATTCCTTGTTTATACTTGTGACATATATCAACATAAATCTACACTTCAATGACGACTTACGACAACACACGTTTTTGACCTTCCATATATACTTAGTTATAACTTTTAGCTAAATGCACTCTTATTTAGGTGATCTTCTTTTTCTGAAATTCAAGCAGTTTGCACGCAGCTGTTGAAGTCTACCGAAAGCCATGCTTTGATATGGATATAGCAGAGCAATTAAGGTCATGCGTACTGTTCACAAGATACCCCTTATTTTAACCAACTAGGCTGTGATCAGTCTTATGACAGTTTCAGCAGTACTGGATTGAGAGCTAAGTAAGAGATACTGATGAACGTAGTAGTCATTAAGTACTAATTAATTTTGCAGACCGTTTTAATTTATCTTCAACACATAGCTAATCACTGATGTCAATTTAGCATCGTTGAAATCGAAACAGCTATGACATAGACTTAATTATGTAAACAAAATGATGTTTGTGTTCTAATTAGCCATTATTGGTATGATAAATTATATAGTTGATGAAACTTTCATGGATGTTGCTTTCTGATAGTAGTCTAATTATTGTACTAAACGCACCCAATACTGTGCGCCATTAATACTGTACCTAACGTAGTTCTGTGGATGACATGCATCAGGCTCATTTTAGCTAATCTGTGTACCATTAGATTACTTGTTCCCCTCAGCTCTGGATATGGTGTTGGCTATCTACTCTGGATTGAAATCTTTTGGATGGGATGCGTGTGTAGAAACTGTATACGTGTTCGTGTGTTGGAGCATGTGAGTGATGACTAGCTGCATGAATTCTTTTTGCTTACTGATGAAGTTTCTGTTCGTGATATCGTTAACACCATTTAGGCTCGTGTACGCAGAGCTTTTTTGAGTGACTTAAAAGATGCTAAATTGTTTAGATAGATATGTTTGAAAATATACCTTATATATTACCGTTATATGTTGTCATTCTGGTGAAGTATTTTTTATGTCCGTGGTTAATTTGATTGTATTTGCAAGGAATGGCGAAGAGCGTAAATCAGCTGCATGATGGATTCTACTGTACTCAACACTGAGCTTATTCCATGCGGTTCAGTTCCGACTCAAGCTCTGAAAGCGTCTCGGAAATTACCTAACTTGGATCTGCAATGTTACTTGGACGACAAACCGGAGCGGAAAATAAACCTTTACACAAAACACGCTGTATCTCCAGTACGCAGCCAACGTAAGGTTTCAAAACGCACGTTGCCACTGGTATCTCCAACAATAGAGGACCGGTTTGTTGAAACATCTCCAAGAGCTGAAGTAGAAGGTGCGAAAGACGATCTGGAATCGGGTTTGAACAGTGAATATTTGGATACAGAGGAAATGCCTAGAAAGTGCTTAACTCCTGTCCCAGGGGCATTCATTCGGGACATGGTTGAACAGTTTGATAACCAGTCACAGTCATTTAACGGAGTACAAGTCAAAACTTCTGACAGTATGTCTCAAGAAAGCTTTAAAACCGTCACTAAGAAATGTACCGACAGTTTACAATCAACTGAAAATGATAGTTTGACGTTTTGCCGCGATAGTCAAAAAAATATTTCTCAGCGTGCTCGTTCACAGTCGGAAAATGTTGGGAATACTGAAAAAAGGGTTCATCACTCAAGATCGACAAAGCCTACTACCGCTCCTAAACCAACATTCTGCTTGAAAAACAAATTGCATGTTGCTGATTTCAAATCTGAGTCTTTAGGTTCAGCGCTGTTCAAGTCAAAAGCAGATGAGCATTGTTGCACAGAAGTAGCAAGCCCCTGTGCTTCTGAGAATGCGGACAATTCGACCACAAATGCTACCTCTTTAACTAATTCCATTTCGATGTCGATTCACGATGACGCCAAGCAAATTCCAGCAGGAAACCGTATAAGTGGCTGTGATGTGCAGACACTATGTAACTCTGTGACGGATGTTGATATTTCGAGTGACTCCAAACATTTAGGTGAGTTATAATACTTAGGTTGGTTTTACAACTTGTACCATATAGCTTATATAAATAAATATGGTTTATTGTGGCAACGTCAGTTTGTTCAGAGTCACGGGTAAGGGTTCTCTGCTTCTAGAGTGCTTGATATATGCTTCTGCGGGGCTTGATATATTTTTCTTAAATATTTTTTATTGCTCCTTGGTTGTGTGGAGAAGCTGCAGAAATTAACATTAATTAGGACACTCGTTATGAGAACTTATGACCCATGCCTCATTGTAACATGTTTTCTGATGTATTGAGGTCAAGGCGTTGGATCCCAAAATTAGTTCAGCTATTGAAAATAAGCGTGTTTTATAACTTGACCTTGTTAAGGATGATTTTGTGATATGGTGTCCAAAGATGCAACTTTCCAGTGGAGTTAAGTTCTGCAATATTTAATGCTTAGGTCACACGTTGCTTGAGTTTTTTCAAATTTGATTTCAAATGTTGGGATGTATTTCTTTGTGTTACAGTGATTGCAGAAATTGATTACCTAAGGCTTTTCAGATCAAAGACCTAATTTTAAGTGACCTGGTGCCAAACTCAATGTTGCTGGCCCCATATTTTTAAATTCTTACATTCATATCCCAGTTAGACTGTCCAACTGGTGTTGGAAAATGGTGTCCTCCCACTTGCAGATATTCTCCTTGACGGTACTGATACCACATAGATGTTTTTTGTATCATTCCCAACTGTGTTGTCGATGACATTACTACTGGCACCAGAAATCGTGACTCTGAGAACCTCTCAGAGGCACGATTTCTGGTGCCAGTAGTAATGTCATCGACAACACAGTTGGGAATGATACAAAAAAATCTATGTGGTATCAGTACAGACCTGTACCTATTGACACTGCAGTTGGTTTTTATAATTTATTCATAAACATTTATACAGCACCCCTTAAGAACCTCTTAAGGGGAGCTGTATAAATGTTTTATTACATTACATTTGATTACATTACATTACATTATGCTTAATACATGATTGGTAGGTTGCTCAGAGCCTAAGGTTTACGAGATATACTACTGCTTTGTACTTCCAATATCAAATGCCCTGCCATAGTACGGTATCTAAAATTCTGTGAAGAGGTAGTTATTTCCAACCACCCGTCCTTGCAGACCAATTTCAGTAAATAAATTTTCACCTTGCTCTTTGACAGTTACCAGTATTGTGCCTTGATTATGAGAAAGTTCGTTATTTATTTAATTGGTGAATATGAGTCTGTCAGACTTCCTCAGTGCTGCTTCAGACCTGTATCTATTGACACTGCAGTTTGTTTTTACAATTTATTCATCTATCTTATATGATTAAATTATTATTATTACCTTGAATTAGGACAGCTTGTCCCTGATTTGACTTCTAATTAACTGATTTTTTCAAAGTAAGTCAATAGGTTATGATTTTTCCATCCGTACGTATATATTTGGCATGGGTTAGAGATCCATGCAGCTTTTGATGTGTGCATTTGGCTGAATTTTCCTGTTTGAATTTCTTTGTTTAATTTTTATGATAACGAACGTTCATTAGTATTTAATACTTCCTTGTTGCTACTTTAGACATGTACCTGTTGATACAGCTGCATGTTTTCATCTAATACGTACTTTTCTAATCATTATTGTCTTGAAATTTGGAATAGACCAGCTTGTCTCCAACCTTTGCTTCTAATTAGCTTGTTTTTAATTTAACTTCTAATTAACTTGAATATTAATTAGTCTACTTCTTGGCGTGACTCGGCAGGTTATGAGTTGGCTAACCATGTCTGTTTGGCGTGAGTTTTATAGCCCTCCTGCCATCCACATGGTCTTTTTACTGACGGAACCTAGGTGGCAGTACTTTACACCCTTAAACAAAACGTCACATGAAGGCAATTATAAAGGTTTTGGTCTGGCAGGTTAAGCAGCTGGTGATCTCTTGACCCCCAGATAATGACGTGGGATGCTAACGCTTCTTCCTAGTCTGAAGCCACGGGGAAACTGAGGCTGACGTTGGATTAGGATGGGTCATGGACTTAATATATGTGCTTGTACATTGGAAGTTGAATTTGTAGAGAACAGGATGAGCTGCGGTAGTAATTATAAAAGAACTCTTGAACTTTGACCTCACACTTTAATTCTCGGTGCAATGCTGATAAGGGATGTGTATCTGTAGGGTTGAATGAGTCATAGCAGATTATTTGAGTTTAGTAGGGTTGTATTGGAAAATTGGTTCATTATAAAAGAGGACTTACATGTTATTCACATTATTGCAGGGTTGCCACAACCCGGTAGTTGTTATTAACGCTTTCTTTGTGCTCCTACTGCTTGAGGAAACATGGTCTTAAATCTAGACTTGGTTGTTCTACCAGTCCAGACTTCCATGGTTTAGCATGAAGGTTTTGCTGTGGTTGGCCCATTCTCCTGGAACAAAATGCCTAACAACCTGCGACATGAACTCCTGGACATGAACTCCTGGGTCGCTGTTTCCCGCAAACGCTTGAAGACCATTTTGTTCAATTATGGTTTCATTGTGTTAGGTGGGAGCACCTGTTATGAGTCTCTCTTGAAGTAGTGCTATATAAATTTACAATTACCATTGCCATTACCTCTTTTAGGTAAGGTATATAGACTGTCCTGTCTTGCGCATGATAAAATTTCATTCATTTGCATGGTTTTAGCTGGTTCGGGTAGTTGCTAAAACGTTTGGTGCTGTCCCCCCCCCCCCAAGGAATCCCCAATTGCATCTTGTTCCCAAATGAGCAAAAGGCTGACCAACTAACACATGTAATATAACGTTCCAGTCTGTATGTATCTAACTTACTTATGTAGCATCTTTCCAAACTGTTAACGGTGCTGTAATGTATGGTCGTGTAACTGGACATGTAACCATCAAGTTATTGTACGTATGTAGGCACATATGTATGTTTGTATGTTTGTATATAAATTAGGGCATAGTATATAGGCCATCATTTGCGGATTCCGATTAGTAATAAATCTATGCCTAGTTCCAAGTTAGTAATTCCAAGTTAATGGCGGTAAGGTGGAACAACAGCCAGTCAGTCACCCCTTCCCTATACCCCAGTATATTTCTTCACTAATTGACAGGCCTAATGGTCAGCCTGTAGCAGACAAATTGATTTAAGGGCCTGTGTGGGACCCTTGGCAAAATTATAATTATATGTGAGTGGCCTATAAATTGCCCCGTTATTCTGGGGCAGTTCACAGCCCTAGTAAGTAGTACCAATGAAAATTATAATTAAGTGTGAGTGGCCTATAAATTGTCCATATCAAAACCATTGAAAAAACTGTTATTAACCGGAGGTTAGACATTCCCGATCCCGATAATTCCGGATAGTCCAAAAATCGGCAGAATTGGTTTACCGATCCGGATTTTGGTTATGCCCTAATGTGAATGTGTGTGTTGTTCAGTGCCAGGTTTAGGTACGGGCGATATAGGTGGCTGCCCAGAGCGGCATGTTTCAAGGGACACAAATTCCGGCAAAAAGGAAAAGCATATTTTTCTTGAAATTGGCTATTAAATATAAAAAAACTCAACGCTTTTATAAACTTGCAGTCAAAATGAATAGAACAATTTTTTCTCTTAGAACACTGAAAACGATTCAAAATAAATAATTGATCAGCATTTATGAGTAAGGGGCGGCATCTTTGTTCTTGCCTATAGCACAAAACTGTCAAAGGCCACTTCTGGTGTTATTATGTGTGTGTATGTATGCTTGTATATTTATAATATGTATGTGTGTTGTTGACGTTCCACTGGATTCATTCTGGAATTTGGTATGCATACCAACTTTAATAGCAACCACTGACTAAAGAAAGGTTAAGCATTTTTACAGTGGTCTATAGAAGTTTTTTACTCTGGCTTATTATTATGTAGCTTGACATTGTTCTATCTGGGGAAATTCTCAAAAACAATTATAAATGCTGTTGTTGCTGTTAGAAACATAAAGATGTTGGTCTTAATTGAAAGTGATGACCTTGAGAATTATTGAGGATTATTACAATGGCCCTATGGAAGTGGTGGGATTATTATTTATTAATAATAATAATAATAATTATTATTATTATTATTATTATCTGAGGTTATGTTACAATAGTAATATTATTATCAGTTATTTTTATTTATTATTATTATCTGAGGTTCAGATAATAATAATAATATTATTGTTTATTATTATTATTATTATTATTTGAGGTCAGATTATAATAATATTATTTGTTATTATTTCTGAGGTTAGATTAACTACAGAGTCATTAGTTTACACAACCATTTACTTGTGGGTTTCCTCCCTGGGCTGTGAATGATTTGTTGTTTACATAGCAAAGTGGCTGATAAAAACCCAGTTGATGTTCGCCTCTCTACCCGGATTCCAGATGCCTTGTTCAAAGAAGTTGGGGAGGTAGTCCGAACCCCTACAATGCCTTGGCCAGGTTGTGTTTGGTTGAGCCCTTCCCTCTAGATGTGCTTCAGTTGTGGATCAGAACCCACACATCTGAGGGGACTGATATTGATAGAGCCATGTAATTAGTAATTAGTGAGCTATGTATAGTGTAGTGGTTAGCATGACAGACTTTCAGCCCAGAGTTTCAAGTGCCCACTGCCACAGTCATTTCTTCTAAGATGTCTGTTCTGCTTGTGCGGCTGGAATAAACTAGGCTACAAGCATAGCACACTGACCGACCGTAGGCTGTTCGTGAGAAGATCAGGTATACTGTTTGGTTACATTACTGTCTGGTAACATGTAACCATTTGTTTCCTCTCCAGACAACAGTAATTTTTCTGATCGTTCTCGCTGTATATGGCTTCTAATATTGTCTGCTTCTTCTAGAGATTAAGCTCTCAGAGTACATTACCTTATACCTTATCTTACTTTACCATACCTCTCCATACTTTGCCGTACCCTGCGAAACCCTACCGTACCTTAACTCACTTAACTTACCTCACCTTGCTCTACCCTACCCTTCCATACCTGCTATACCCTGCCCTGCCTTACTTTACTTACCCTACTTTACACCTTTCATACCATGCTTTACCTTACCATGCACTACGTTACCTTGCATGATGTGTTTCAGGTGATGATCAAGAGGCTGACGATGGTGATTGGGAGGACATTGAGACTTCGGAATCTATCCAGAAGCAAGTGAAGAAGCAAACACGACGCACTGGTCACCGGTAATTCTTCTCTTTGATATTTAAACACACTCACCTGTTTGCTGTTGTTATTTTGGAAGTAAAGTAGACCGAAGGGGGGCACAGGGAGCTGATGGAGTTTGAGATGATTAGTTACTCGAGGTGAATGGTCCCTTGGTGTTGAACTCATTGCTACTATGCATTCACTGTCCATCTCATGCCAGACTGTTATGGACTGATCTTCTGGATATTGACCTGATTACGTCTTTGTTTTGGTGTGCCATCGGTTGATGCCTTGTGCATATGACACTGGCACAATTAAAGTTACTAATTAGAATTACTGTACAGAAATTACTGCTTAGGGAGAGTAGCAATCATGTGTTAACAACTTGCCCTATATGTTTTGCGTTTAGTTGATGTTACATAACAATTCCATATCTATGAGTTTTCACTTTATCTGTGAACTCATTTAATTTGAAGGAGTCAATTTCAAAGGTAATCAAAATAGTAATAGTAATAATATGAAATATATAATAGTAATAGTAATAATGTTATTATTATTATTATTATTATTATTATTATCCGTCTCTTCTTAGCCATAAGAAGCTTTGATGGTCATGTCCTTCATGGTCTATTGCCTCAAATTAAATCGACCGGTTACCTGTTGCGCCCCAGAGGCCATAATCTTACTTTACCCCATTCTGATAATCTGGTTAGAAAAAGCTTTATTATTAGGATGCTTTTTGATGTTGTTTAATTAGTAAAACTTCTCAAATTCTGCTACCCTTTTTAGATAATAGTAACTATTATAGATTTAAATTTTCTCTCTTGTTATGATGCTTTGATTTAGTGTTATTAGTAATTTTCTACTTTTTAAAAATTTAAATTTCAAATATTATTATCTTCTTATTACTTCTATGTTTTATATTTTTCTATACTTGTTCACCAATGTGCGGTTCGCTTTTGGTTTATCAATAAAGAATATTAATAATAATAATAATAATAATTATTATTATTATTATTATCAACAACGACTTTAGTATCCAGGTCACACATCCGTGTTTACCTATGGGGATGACTCGATAAGCAGTTCCTGCTTCTTCTCCTCATGAGTTTTACATTTAGGATATGAACTAATTTTCACCTTATAATTATTGCATTATCACTTCGAAATATTGTTTTTGTTACCACGCATAACTGTATTGTTTTACTATTTTTTTACTTCTTATTTCTTCTTTGTACTCATTGAGTTCTTGCTGTTTTGTTGACTCAGATAAATAAATAAATAAATAAAAATTATTATTATTATTATTATTGCACATTTTTAAGTGCCACTATCTAATGACCAAGCATCAATTGATGGTGCTGAGTAATTGTGCTGAGCAATTGTAAGTGAATGCCTTGCTCAAGATCCATACACTCTCAGAGGAGGCTCAAACCCATACTCACAACGTTGCAAGGCCAGAGCTCTAACCAGCTGACTAAATATATTGTGTCCCCCCAAATATTTTGGTAGTATATAGAGTCTATGTATATACTAAAGTTCTGTTACTGTTTTTCAAGTCTCCCAGTAATCTTAAGACTCGAGTTTTTCTACTTGCTTACCTGGCGTCTGGTTTCTGTGACCTATCAAATTTCAACCAGGTTTCTCCCGTTGATCATAATTCATGATAATACAGTAGTAATAGTTAATAATAATGATGATAATATGTTGACAATAGCTAATAATGATGATGATAATATATTAAAAAAATAGCGAATAATGATTGTGATAACATATTATTAATAATGATATTAATATATTAATAATAGTTCTGCTCCTGTCTGGGTTTTAGTCATTCGTCGAGTTCATCAGTGAAGAATTTCGCATTGAAGAAGTCGTTGAACGAGAAGGTGACGAGAGTTCCATCGTCACGCGAAGGGCCGAATTGCGTGACGGTGATCTACATTAACGAAACTGAGTCCGAGAAAGATCAGGTATTGCTGTCAATCGTGATGTCAAATCATGGAATTTCTATGAATGACTCATAACTAGTCAGCCTGAGTTGGTGCTTGACATGAATGTTTGTGCAATACGGTGTTTGTCATTAGTTTCCATACAGAACAGAGATTTATGTCGGTCAGCGACGTGTGTGAATTGGCCTGACCGCAAGCAAAAACATGCCTTTTGTCACTGTTGTGGTGAAAACTTATAAGTATTTTTAGTAACAGTTCTCACTGTTCCTTCTGGCTTTATCTGGGCAATGGTCAGGTCAGAGAGGACGGCTTGGAGGGTTTGAAATCACAATCACCTCAAGGTCATCCGATGGGTTTCGTGTCAATGTTAACACTTAAACAGCGAGCTGTATTGGTTTCCAAGTCACTTTTAGTACACTCTCTTCATTAAAGTGTCAAGTTGTGTAAGGGATAGGGGCCACTTGTAGGGTGGCATTCGCACTTGTGCCACCCAGTCACACCCTAAATTTGTTATTGGTAACCCTGCTAGATTTTCTAACGCTGAATTAAATGTGGATGCCATGTCTCCAAACATTTTTATATCAGAATTCACTTTCTGACAAAGCGTGCTATAATGAGTTTTTTGCTGGTTTACAGTGTTTCTGTTTTATTCATGTACATTTGTCTGAATATATGGCAACGTAATGTGGTGGAAAATATTTTCTAGTGCATGTAGGTAGCCTAGTCACAATTGCTGAGCAAGAGCAGACTCATCCAGCTCACCGAACTGTACCAATTGTACCGTTAAATAGGCCTATAAAAGAAAGCTCCATTGTGTGCTTAGGTCAATCGTGTTGATACTCCGGGCATTGTATTAAGGTAACCAGTTTAAAATCGGCCAAGTGAAGAATTAGTCATGAGAAAGGGTAACTAGGTATAAGAGTCAAATGACTTCCTCAATTATGGTTGATACAGGATATGATTTTCAGTTATGGATGGATGGATGAATGGATGGATGGATTGATGTATGGATGGATAGATGTATGGAAGGATGGATGGATGGATGAATGGCTGTACGGATTGGGTGGGTGAGATGGATGGATATGGGTGGGATTCATGAGGGTGGATCGATTGGGAGGATGGGTGGGCGGGCTGGAGTGGAATTGGTAGTGTGTTGGTTGGGAGGATGGATGGATGGGTGAATGAATGAATCTTGATAGCTAGAGCTAGTAGCACTGTACAAAGCAACCAGATAAGCCATGAGCAGTTTGTATCCATGGTGAAAGGTTAGTCAGATGACGTCAGTTCATTGTGGTGACATTTATATAGCACCTTTCTACGAGCGTTGCAAAAGTCGAGAAGTTTTCGAGTAGTGTTTGGCTGAGTTCATCAGTTAGGTATAAAAATTAAAAATGAGACAAAACAGAACGAGATAAAACAGAGAAACACTGTAAGTTGAACTCTTGTGTTAGCTATTAATAAGCCAGATGAAAGTTTTTAACAAATTAAATTAATTAAAAAATTTAATTTGTTTAAAACCTGTTTCTTTGTATTTATCCCAGATGAAAACATCTTTGTTGTAGGGAGTGTATCTATAGTCACATAACGTGCATGGACTTGTAGACTTGTTAACTTGATGTAATTGAGAGACTTTTCTTATGATACAGCGTGTAAACTGGGGTGCACGTAATAAGGGATAATGCTGAAAAATTAAATATTTAACACTACACTGCTGTTCCTGTATGATGCGCTAACATCATGCTAACTTGTTAGCCTTGGAGGACATAACAGTGTGCGACCATACGTACGAAACGTACGTTATGTTTTTCTATAGCGTACATACGGTACGTGTACGTTATTCCGGTAAGTAACGTATGGTCGCATTTGGGACATAACACCACTTGGTGTTAGGCAGAAGGGTCTGTAAACCGAAAGCGTGTAAACAAGAACACACTGTATGTAAACATGTATGCATATGTGTAAATATATATATATATAATACATATGCATAAATGTTCATGTATATATATGTGTATTTGCATGTGATAGATCAGTAATTACTGCAGTAGTGACTATATTTAAGTATACATGCAGTCGTGCACCATTTATTGGATGAAGATTTATAAGGCACAAGTTGATATATAACTAAACACACGGCTAATGCGATATAATGGCTGCTGATATTATTTTCATAATTATGTACTATTTATGGTCACTCTGAGCCAGAGTTGAATCGGTTGATTGCTATAATATTGGGTGGGTTTGGGTTCCGGTAGTGGTGTTGTAGGTGATTGTAAGGTTGTTATCTCTATCCCACATATATTACCCATTATATTTATATATATTAGATAAGTAAGTCTTATAATTTATAGTCGGCCTGTGACTGTTGATAGCTAATTAATAGCGCTTCTGAATTGCCCTCCCGCTAGAAGCGCTTTATAAATATCTGAATACAATACAATAATTAGATGAGAGCAGTTGTCAATAATGCATTAGTATTTAAGTGACCAGCAACTGTGACCAACCAAGTCAAATATAAAATCTGAATAGATTTGGGATGTTTGTTGCGGGTTTGAGGCTAAAAAAAATAGTGTTGTCGACAGATGATTGGAGCAGTTCAATTTCTAGCTGTCATCGATTCCTGTCAGCTGCTGCGCATGCACAATGGGTGTTCCTAAAAGTGAACAGTTGTGATATTAGACGTTGGAGGCGATGGCTGCTTACCTGCGAGAGCGTTAACGTCAAACTCCTGATCGCGTGGGTATTATGTGGCAAAGCATAAAAATGATCTGAGTGTTGTATTGCAAAGGTCCAGACGAAAGGATCTTGTTGAAGTTTTAAGACGATTGAGTTAAGCATTGGAAGATGAAGTCAACTGAGAGAACAAATCTCTGTGTTTAAAGTTTTTAGATTCCAAAGATTTTTGGGTGCAAGAAATTCAATGAAAGAAACACACGTCTGCATTATCATCCGAAGCCGTGTTATTTAGTTTTGCAGTATAAACCAACATTTACACACTTATAAAACCCACTTTCTTTGTAGTCTTTAATTTGAGCCAAGCAGGTAAAACTAACTGATCATGAGAAAAGTTTTATGGAGTAGCATAGGGAAGTTGTAGCACAGCCATGGAGTTTCATTAACTTGTGGTTATCACAAAGGTTTTGCTATTAGTTGTAAGGTAAGGTAATGTTAGTAAAGTAAGATAAGGTCAGGTCTGATAAGATAAGGTAAGCTTAGGTAAGCTTAGGTAAGATGAGGTATGTTAAGGTAAGGTAATCAAAGGTAAGGTTAAGTAAGGTAAGTTAAGTTAATGGAAGGCATGAATGTTTTTTATTGCATATACACCTCTATAGTTGAAAACAGGGTAACTGCTTCAATGGCCACCTAACTGGCTTCTGTGTTCATTGACAGATGTAAATAAGTGGGGCTTTTGTCTCAGTTTAACTCTCCAGAATTTCTAAGCGCTATCTTGGCTCATAATTGAAGCATGGTTCTTGTGCGTCTCTGATTTTAATTGGCGCTATATAAATTTTCAGTTGCAATTACAATCAAACGTTGCTTTTGTTGAAGCACAAATGTGAATACACTTGTCTAAAGAGTACATATGTGCTGTTGACAGATGTTTGGCTAAGAAACAGTGTCTTCTTTGTTGGTCGCTGCGGTTGCTATACACAACACAGGCATGTTTGTGTTTTTTGTATCTTAAAACGGTTGCTCTGTTGTGATTTCATGAAAACCAGCCAGGCAACGTTTATGTATTCAGTTGAGTTGCAACGTTATTAAGAGTCATGCGAGCGTGGAATGTGTAGTGCCCTGGGCATGTAGCTTGCCACCTTTGTGTCATAATTGACATGAGTAAAATTCAAATCATTCTCAGTCATGTATCAAATGCAGACAAAAGACATATATATCCAAAACTTTCCCACAATTGCCAATTTATGTCAGATAATAATAGCAAATGTTGATTGTGTTTGTGTGGTCCGGTAGTATGTATGTTATGGTGAATGCTGGAGAACAGAAGAATAAAGGTTGTTTGGGAACTTTAGGTGGTACACTTGCGTACTAAAGTAAAGTTCCCAAAATTAGAAGAGTTTCTGATAATTGCTTTCACGGCCCATAGTTGTCAAGGGGAGCAACAGGAAGTTTTCCACAGGAGAGCTATTTTTACCAAACTAGCATGCA
The DNA here is from genome assembly GCA_963556255.1 of Allolobophora icterica. NCBI lineage: Eukaryota > Metazoa > Annelida > Clitellata > Crassiclitellata > Lumbricidae > Allolobophora > Allolobophora icterica. The sequence goes on along the minus strand of OY744606.1, from coordinate 73,146,727 downwards.
GTTGCTTTGCATGAGAGAGTCTAATTTGTTGACATCTGTCTCTTCATGTTCTGTAATTTAATGGAGAACTTGGTAATTAGTGTTGTGTATTTCGTATTTATGCCCTGGAAGTAGACGATTGGATTAGATGAACTCAAACTGTTCTGTTTGGCCTTGTTTTGTGTGCTGAGGGTCCAGGTGTGTCCTCTGAAATTGACCTTTCCTATTGGCCTTGGCACTTGTAATTATAGTCATTAACACTTTAATGATTCAGCAAGAAGAACCTTTAATTGTAATTGAACATTTAACGAGAGTGTACTAAAAGTGACTGGCAAAGCAAAACAAAAACCAAATCAGCTTGTCGGTAATATGTGAAGTTTGCTAGTTTTGTGTTTGGGCTTTCGCTGGGGTTAAGGATTTCTGTGAACATCCCTCACCTCTCCAGTTGCAGGGTTGATGCCCAAGGCGCTGCACAATCCATGCTCGACGGACTCTTAATAATGTTACAGCTCAACTGATTGCATAAACACTGCCCAGCTGATTTTCATGAAATCACAGCAGTATAACCGTTTTAAGATGTATAAAACATCAATTGCTTGTGTTGTGTATAGCAACCACAGCAACCAACAAAGAAGACAGTGTTAAGAGCACCACTGATTAACCCTTTAACAACAAAAGGGATTAGTTAAATTCCATACATTTTATTGCACGCTGGTCCTTAAAACGTTAACTTTTCCATTAAAATTTCTAATTATAATCACTGCAGGACTGCTTTTGAAGGTTTGTCATAATGAGTGATTTCCCGATCTTATGACTGTTCCTTAAACCTGATACCTGCATTGAGACCCCATTGAAATATTACTAATAAATGAAGTGTCGCTTTTACTGGGTCTACATCCAGAGATAAAGAGTACTTTTTGTTGACTTAGAGATAGTGCAACTGGCCTAAATGCTTTTGAAAGAGACAATGCTTGCATACATGGAGTGTTTGCATATTTTATATATTTGTCTTTTGTCATTATGTTTCTGTTCAGGCTGGAGCAATTGGTAACTCAGACAAATCGGTCTCTGGTGCTGCACTTGACACTGAACTAAAAGTCGTTGTTGAAAGCATGCATGATTCATCGCTGGCTGAAGAATCGAGTGTTGCTGTTTCTGAGCAACAACCACCCATGACAAATGACCGAGATCCTTCAGACTTATCCGGAAGCATTCCTTTGCACGGAACAGCTGATTCAGATTCTGATGAACTTGCGTATGAAATATTGCCCATTCGCTGCAGCCGTAGGGAAGTACTAAGTTCTGACTACAGCGAACCAATGTATGAAATTTCATCTGCGCTGGTAAGTTCAGGAGCTTCAACACCACAGGTGGTGCCAAATTATACCAGTTCTGTTCGGCCAGAAGCTGATGATGATTGTGATGACGTTCCTCAAGTTCCGGCTCGCCCGAATATGAACCCAGGTGTACCATCGCCTATCGGCAGTCCAGCACCAGCGCCGAGAAAAACATCCAAGGGTCATATCGATGTCAGTAAACTGACACAGGTGGTCTTACCACCTTCGCCTGTCCCAAACTTTTCACTTGGCAGTTCACCCACTCCCCCTGTGACGATTCCAAGAGTTCCTCCTCGTCTAGGCACTTCCCAGAGTGTAAGTACGCCTTCGACTCCAGTTCCGGGGGTTTTACCACGGAAGCGTAGCGAAGGGCAGACAATTCGCCAGACGAAGAATCGACGGCTACCACCTCCTCCGATGCCGCCACCTGTTCCAGAGGCTTCTGTCTACCATGTCTTAAGTACTGATGATCCTACTGTACCAAGAACAGGAGGCAGTCCTGTTTTACCTCAGAGGTGTGTCAGACACCAGAACTCTGCTTCTGCTGATCGATTTGCCACTAGTCGAAGTGCGGCAAAGCGTCCCTCAGTTGGTGCGCTCAAAGGATACGAGGATAAATGTGTCGAGGTGGATTCCGGAAATCCTTCAAAATTTACTTCAAGGTCTTCCAGGTATGTGGAGAATAGAGTTTTATGTTTGTTTAACAATATGCAAAATGGAATTGCGTTTTCACTTATTTGTTTGACAATGTGGAGAATGGAGTCTCATTTGTTCATTTAAAATGCGAGGAATTTTGAGTCTTGTTTTTAAAAATGTAGGGGATGGGGTCCCATTTACTTGCTTGTTTAACAATGTGGAGGATAGAGTTCCATTTGTGATGTATTTTAATGATGTGAAGAATTGAGTTAATATTTTTATTGGTTACTTTTCTGTGTAAGAATTTGGGATATGGAGTCCCATTTGAACAAGTTTTAATGATGTGGAGAATAGATTATCCCTTTATTACTTTTTTGTTTAACAGTGTGGGGTATGCCATGAGTCACATTTTTATAATTGTTTTTTGAAAAATGTGGCGTACAGATTCTCACATTTAGCTTGCATTTTTAACAATGAGGGAACAAAATCTCATTTCTTTGCCTGTTAAATTAAGCTTTCTTACTACTCATTCGAATTGGAAAAGGCCATATTACTCAGATCCTGATGATTTGCCAAAGATACGACATCTTCTAAGCGGAGCATTAATTTATTTCTTGTCATATTAAAATGACTGACTGAAACACTGGGTGTGCCAGTAATTGCTGCAAGCTGTTGTTGTCCCTTGATTGCAACATTATCATAACACTTCTAACTCCAACATCTAAGTTTTGAGCATCTCTGATGAGTATCTGTTGAAGAGGGGCTATATAAATACATGTATTGTGAATACAATTGCAATTACGACTCGGGTTTGCTTTTGTGTGTTGCCAGATCAGGTATCAAAGAGAGCAGATGATTTACCGATATTTAGTTTTAATAGTTTGTATTTTGTACCACTACACAAGATAATCTATAGTATTGACAGAATTGTATGTTAGGGAATGGCATAATGTTGTTTCTGAGTTGACTGTTGCATTCATTTGAGAATAATTGGCTATAACATAACGAAGCTTCAAGATCTACACAGTGGAAAAGGGGCAAGATCATCACATTGGCACAGGACAAGATCATCACATTGGCACAACACAAGACCATCACATTGGCACAACACAAGACCATCACATTGGCACAACACAAGACCATCACATTGGCACAACACAAGACCATCACATTGGCACAACACAAGACCACACTTTAACTACAGGATTATAGATCAGAGAATGAAGTTAGACCATCACATTGGCTTAAGGCAAGATCTACACATTGGCACAAGGCAAGACCAAAGCATTGGCCATAAACCTATACCAACACAATAACCCTGGTACAAAGGCAAGTCCAACGCATTGGCAACAGGGCAGGTTAAACACCTTGGCAATAAGACATACAGCAACATATTGGCAATGAAACCTGTTGATTGCTGTTCGATACTTGGTGCTTGCTAAATTACCTTTAAATTAATTTGTTGAAACTGTTGAAATTCTTTCAGTCGTTCAATGAATGATCTTCTGAAGACTGCAACCAGTCGAGGTTCCACCCTGAGTCTCCACGTGCCTCCACCCTCTGCGGGTGACAGCGGTGAGGCTTCTCTTTGAAACCTTTAACCAATTTCTTTAATGGAATTTCCTCAGAAATAAAGTTTTAAAATCTGGATAATTTTCAACTCAGTCTAAGCCGAATGTAACAGGCAGTTACTGAAGTGGACAGCGGTCGAAGGCAACTTCCTGTTTGGAAACAAGTCTGTGATCTGTTCCATTCCCAGGCCTTGTTTTAATGAGACATGTCTGGTTTGGAATACCAAATTTCTAATTTTAGTGACTGTTGGTGTTTCTGATGCAACACAGGCAGACACAGGGAAGTTAAGACATATCGAGTCTGGTTAGTACTTGGATGGCTGACAAGTACCACACCACTTGACAGCCACTCAGTCCCCCGTTGTTTGTTGGTCTGTAAATAAGTATAGTGTGGACTCATTTTCAACTACCGGTTTACGCACCATTATGCTTAAAGGAAGTGGTGTTATGTCCCCAAAGGTGTTAACTAATGTGCTATATTGGTTAACTTGCCATACAACAGACACAGTGTAGTGCTAGATATTGGCTCTTTTGGCATTATCTCTTTTACGGATGACCCACTTTACATGCTGTATCATAAGGTTAGGCACATCCTCTGACAACTTCTTGTTAATGAGTCCACACTGTACTCATTAAAAGGCACAATACTGGGGTAAATTTCTTAAAGTTGGGACAGTTTTAGCAAAGTGCTTTGATAGGCTATGGCTAACAGGTGGACAGCAGCCCTGGGATTTTGCACAGAAGGGACATTCAGCTGAACTAGTGCACATGCTCTGTGTTGAAAAGGTTGGTTATATTATATTTGACTACATTATTGGCTTGAATTTTTAGAGGGACAGATCAGCCCAAGTCGGAGCGAAGGGTACATAAAGCAGACCAGTGATGGCTACCTTCCGATGGGGTCTCAGCGGTCGTCTACAGTTTCGTCACAGTGAGATACCATTTTCTCCATTTCGGACCATAGTTAGACCTGGATTTTCCAGTGGATTATGATTTCTGATTGTGATTTCACTTGAAGTGACCTTCGACCTATATCTTGGGCATTATGCTCCAGAATGACCCAGATAAAAGTCCATATACATCTATGCATAGTTGCATACAGTAGTAGGATAACATTGGTTTGCTATGGAAGTCATTAGGATAGCTTACCAATGTGTGATCGCTTGGCTGCCATCTGTGACTTTGTAGTTTCCATTTGACTTTGAGCCAGTTCCACATGCACAGCTGCTTATCAGTTGTTGCTTTGTCATTAGTTAGTGTCATTTGATAAATAAGAGATGTCATTTATAATTAGTTTTTCAGTGCAAGAGGTGACATTTGGTATTGTATCTGGCCAAAAACCTCCTCTCATTTGACAACAAACAACAAGAACAAAAGCAAAACAGAGAGATCAGTTTTTTAGGCTAACTTCAATAGATACCATAAGTATAAAATATTAGAAGGACAGTGATTAGTAATGACTATGATTACAAATGACAGTAATTAAGCACGGCTAGAATTTGGTCATTTGCATTTTGTTCTTTATTAAAATCTCAACTACTCTGACTTTTAGGCTGAAGGCCTTTGTTACGTACTATATCTTTTCAAATATATTTAGTCTAAAATCTTGATCTTTCATGATTTTGTTCATCAGCTGCATAAGGTTGCTTCTGTGAAATTCTTCAGTGATGCTGATGACTGTATTATTAAATTATTAATAGCTAATTAGTAATTTTCTGGGTTGCGACTGTATTATTAAATTATTAATAGCTAATTAGTAATTTTCTGGGTTGCGACTGTATTATTAAATTATTAATAGCTAATTAGTAATTTTCTGGGTTGCGACTGTATTATTAAATTATTAATAGCTAATTAGTCATTTTCGGGCTTGCTTTGGTTGCAGATTTTCACCACCTTCAGAATCAATGGAGCAAAATTTGGCTGTCGCTTCCAATGGTACTCCGATTGTTCCACCTCGACACACTCGTCGTTTCTCTTCAGCAGTCACTCCACAGGATAGATCAGACACGAGGGCAAACAACCTGGAAAAAGTTGTCAAGAGGGACAACTCCTATCTGGAATTGGTATGACGCATAGGCAATTTGTTAGGAATGGTGAATTTTTATCAGATAATTATAGGCAAACGGTTATGATGATGAATCTGGTTAAGGTAGTTAAATGCTGATGAAGAGAGTGAAAAACAGTTTATGAAGTTACAACTTTTTCTTCTCTAAGTGTATGGCTCATCACGTGCTGGTCTTGATTGCATGTTTTACTATATTATGTCTCCACTTTCCATTTGGTTCTGCCTTGTGCCAATGGACTCAGGTTTTACCCATCCAACTTGCACCAATCCCTGATCTCATCCAGCCATCCTGTGCTCGGTCTGCCTCAAATAAGCTATGCTGGTGTTATCCATACCTTTCACTATGTGCTGCACAGGTCCCAATCGTTTATCACGGGATCCATAAAGCCTCAGTAAAAGGAACTATAACTATAGAGTTTTGTAATTTAAAAATTTGCATTTTAAATATATTATGTTGTACATAGAATGCCTCAGTTTGCATAGTTGTCCTGACATTTTTTGCAGACCCAAGATGACGATTATGCTAAATATGCTTACCTCAGCCTTTACGCAGAATGTGAGCCGTATCAAATCTACCACCAGACGGCAGTAGTGAGGCAAGTCATTGAGCAGAACATGGACACAGATTCTGGTAAGCTAGTTCACTGTCGTTATGACACTATTCCGAATTTATTCTTTATTGTAATTTTGCCTATTGTTTATTATTCCTTCATTAAACTCGTTAAAATAAAGAATAAGGGAAAGCACAGTCTCTGAAGCTATCTCTTGAGAGGCAGCTATAGGTGCAAAGTGTTAGCAACTTCATTTTCTTGGCCTTGGCAATTTGAGGGCAAGTGGCCAGGCCTCTCCCTTGTCAGCTGATCGGTTTACAATAATAGCAAACATTTATAGCTAAGATCTCTTGTGAAAGAGAAAATGTGTAAATATTATTTTGTGCTGGACAGGATACATATACTTATATATGTATAGAACTTGATTTTAGATATATATATATATATATATTTAAAATTCAGTAAAGATTGTTTGTGTTATTATTTTTATGTATTTATTAAGCTTCGTTGTCTATAATTGACCAACATGTGCTGAACATATTGTGAGTGAAGGACTTGCTCAAGGTCCCTGCACGCAGGCCCGCATTAAGGGGTGCGAAGGGTGCTGCAGCACCTGGGCCTGCACTTTTGCGGGCCCGCATTTTCGGAAGTACATTAAACTGTTTTATTGTACTTGTAATTGGGCCCGCGCTAGTGGCTCTATAGGTAATTACAGCTATAGGTGCAAAGTGTTAGCGTGAACTTGCTGAACTTGCAGACGACTATGATAACTACTACAGTCCACAGGAATACGTGGAACACGCCAAGTCCTGCGTAAATGACATTCTCAAACGCGACTCTAGCAATGAAGTTTTGGACAGCAAGAAAGTCATCAGGGGTCTGTCGACTCTGGAAAATGCGGTTCGACATGGAACAGGATTTAGAAAACTCTGGTGTGAGATGCCCAAGGTTTGAGCGCTTTTCCACATTTTTTACTTTTTAAACGGTGTAATGATGATTTTTTTAAATTAGCTGTTTCATTCCAAATTACATCGTTTGAGTATATATACATGTGTGTATGTTTGTGTGTGTTATATATATGTGCAACAAGAGCGTTTTTGTTTGATTTTTTTAAAATTGTATACAGTAAAATGTTGTAAAAATTCAAGGGTTTTCTCAGATTTACGTTATGTATAGGGGTCCACCGGAAAGACATTTTCCACCGGAAACCGAATCTGAGTATTTGGATGTACTATTTGCCGGATCCGGAAACGAACTGGGTACCATTTGTTCCATATGCGAAGCTTCACATTTTCATGTAATAAGAAATCATCGACATAAATTTGTGTACTTGTATTAAGTGACTAATACAATTTGAATTGTAGTCATTTCTGTGCAGTTGTGAAGTTTTCTGTGTAATTGTTTTAAGGTTCAACATTTATAATTTTATATACGTAAGTTTATTGAATAAGTTTTTAAAGAAAAAAATCTTTTTTAAATAAAAATTTTTTGCAACTATTTGCGTCTATAATATTTGCCGAGGCGAATACTTCCGGAAACGGGATTTCCGGCCGAGGCAAATGTCCGAGGCGGTTTCCGGTGGACCCCTAGTTATGTAAAAGAGAAATTTCATACCAACTTTCAATATCAGTTGGACTTTTCTAGTTCGCTTGTGACTTAATTGTAGTCTTGTGGTTGGCTCTGTGGAAGGTCAACCAAAGGTTCATATCCCTAGGGCAGAAAGACATTTCAAGTTTTCGATTTTGCTACCTCCCTAGAGCAAAATGGTTACAAAACAAGTATGCTGAATGTATGGTGTTGGTGGAAAATCAGGCGACCCAAGAGGATACTGTCTGTCCACCTTTACAGTTTGGGGCAAGCCTTTATCCAAGGGAGTCTAAATTGCTAATGCTTTCATCGAAAGTAGTCTGTCGAGGTTTCTTTAAGTGATGCTTTTCTTCTAATATTCATCTTCTTGTTCATTTTGTTTTGCTTACAGGTGAAGGACAGTGGACTTCTAGATCACATGACCCCAGATGAGCGAAGACTTCAAGAGGTATGCATCTCAGACAGTTGTATGTAATCAACTTGTAGTTCTTGTTTGATTGTTACAGTTTTCATATCCAGAAAGATTTGAATTGTTTTGGCAGTTACAAAATGTCTGTTAAGATGTTCGCTAAGTACTCGATACTGAACTAACAGATAAGAATTGGCAGAGGAAAAGCCATAATGAGTTTAACGAGTCCATCTAAAAGTTCATAATGTCTCTCTAATTTTGGGCTATTCTAAGAGTTGTATATGTTAGACGATGTTTGTTTATCAACTCCTGTTGTAGAGTTCATTTGAGATCCTAAGCTCTGAGGCATCATATCTAAAGAGTCTGAACTTGTTAGTCGGTCATTTCATGGAACCACTAGCCATCGATATCGAGGATAAGGACAAACATCACATCCTGACGAAACAAGACTTCAACTGGCTCTTCTCCAACGCCAAGGCTGTGCGAGACGCCTGCATCAAGTAAGGCTAATCCAACAAAGTAGCTGAGCACTTCTCTAATGCCTCTTAGTCAAAGGCATAATTTTGGGGGTACAAGGGGTACCCGTACCCCTACTTTCATACCCAGAGGAAACAATGCCCATTATTATTATTATTATTATTAGGCACAGCTCATAAACAGCACCGTTATAATTATTTGACAGTCGCGAAGGGGAAACGATGCAAAATGTGGTACCCCACTTTCTAGATCTTTGATTGTAGTTAACTTGCAGAATGCTTGTAAATAATTATTTATCGTGCTGGTATCTAATGCACAAGGTATCGACTGAATGCACACCAAAACCAAGCCGCTCTGAGGTCAATATCCAGATGGTCAGTTCGCTAAGACAGAGTCCATGTATGGTCAAAACACAATTCGAAAGCAACTGGACAGAAAGGGTAGATATTAGTCAACAAATGTGGACCAAATGTGTTGCATTTTCTTGTGTACATAGAATGGTGGACGCCCTGGAGAACCTGTGGCAAGACGGTTGCGTTCTCAATCCTCTTCGTCTGTGCAGCACTATCACTGAAGTTGTCCAAGAACATTACAGCGTCTATGTTACGTATTGCAGCAATGCCAGCTATCAAGAACGAAAACTCCGGGAACTTACGTATGTTGCTGACTTTGTATGTAATGTAGCTCAGCTTAAGTAGTTCAGCTGATTGCAATGTGATGTAGCTCAGCTCAAGCTACATGAAGTAGTAGCCCAGCTTCAATTACATGAAGTTGCTGAGCTACTATTTGCATTAGTGTATTTGGTATAATTTTACCATTTGAGATTTTTGGAGATGCTTAGGAACACTGTATAGTCACGATATAGGAACATGATAAGTTTTATTGCTGTTATTATTGCGATTATTATTTATTTAATTATCATCAGTCTTTCTTTCTAATTCACAAGGTGTTAATGATCCTTTAAAATAGAAAACAATAGTTAGGGGAATAATTATTATTACATTTATTGTTATTATTATTATGACAAAATAATTTATGCTTTAAAATTTAAAGGCATCCAGAAATTTTGACCATGGTGGTGACTGCCATTTGAATGATTCTGTTCTTTCACAGTTTTGTGTATTATTATTATTTTTATTGTGGGAGGATTTGCGGAAAAATTGCTATTATTATTTAGAGTTATTTGTTTTCTTAAAGAGAGAAGAGTGCTGAGTTTCGATATGCGATCCGACGTCTTGAGGATACGGCCGATTGTCATTCGTTGCCTCTGCCCTCATTTCTCGCACTTCCGATGCAGCGCATCACTCGAATGCCACTCCTTGTCACCGCAATGTGTCGCTACTTGAAGCAGGATGACGCTTCTTCACCTGAGGTCACTCGCTGCATTCAGACCCTTCAGAAGGTTGGCATTTATTGTCATTGTATGAAATTTAGTTGTGGTAAATTTATAATAATGATTCTTAGCCATTGTTATAATACGGATCTCCATTGCACAAGGCATCAAGCAATGGAACACCAAAAGCTTTTTTGGTCATAGAGTGTCACCACAGTAGAACGGTGAGCACCTATCCAAGAACTCTCATGGCCTTTCCAAATGGAGCTTGACACTGTCCAGTTAGTAACCTGAAACCCCTTGAGATGGAAGAGTCCATGGTGGCATGTGAGACCTCGATAACAAATGTCCAACTACCCTCCAAAATGCTCAGAAACAATGTGCAAGAGAGAAATAGCTCCAATAAAGCATACTAGGTCAGTGCTGTGGACCATGACCCAGTGCCGTGCAGTAATAACCGGAATCACAATTTTGATCATGCTAAAAAAATATTAAATTGTATAACGTATAAAACATGAAAAATGAGAACACCACACAGTGTTCATATATAATAAACAGTACTGTTTTAAACATGCAACAGTAACAAAAGTCTAGTTGTAATAAACAGCAACAATTTTATGAAATCTAATTTTAATATAACATGTTTTATATGTAATGTAAGCCATTGTTGAAAAGCACCGGTCCGCAGTAAGGCTGGTAAAGTAATTACCGATCCAGAGCATCAGAAAGTTCGAGAAGCACTGTGCTAGATTACCGGTACTTAAGAGTTCCGAACAAGTGAAACTTTTCTAGCAAAATCATCACTTGACCAAGTCAATTGATGAAGTATAACACACACAATGGAATATCCGGCCATTTTGACCAAGCCACATGCACAGGATTGTGGTAACAATTATTTCTGTGTTTCAGGTTGTAAAGCAGTGTAACGAAGGTGCAAGAAAGATGTCAAACTTGGAGCAAATGAGTAAACTTGAAAAAGTGCTTGACTTCAGATCAGTTAAGGTCAGCATTTTCACAGAATGTACATGAAATTTAGTCATAACTTGAATTTTAATGACACAGTTCATAATAGAGACTGAAGAATTTTAATGACACAGTTCATAATAGAGGCTGAAGACTTTTAATGACACAGTTCATAATAGAGGCTGAAGAATTTTAATGACACAGTTCATAATAGAGGCTGAAGAATTTTAATGACACAGTTCATAATAGAGGCTGAAACTGAAAATATCTTACACCTCACTACTCTTCTTCTCTTCTGTTCTTAGTGGTAATGGTTTGTAAAGGTTTGTGATCTGTGAGATTTTTGTGTTTGTAGAAAGTTCCTATTATTTCCGAGTCACGATTTCTTGTCAAGAAAGGTGTCCTCGTTCATATCACAAATCAGCCGTCTGGATTTCTCAAGAAATCAAAGCGATCGCTTTTCTTCTTCCTCTTCAACGATCTTCTCATCATCACAAAAAAGAAAAGGTACTGATCTAAAACTGACTCAAACTTCATCAGCACACCAGTACATCTTTTGCCAGATTTAGTACTGATACCATTATATTTACTGCTCGATTTATTGCTAACACCATTGTTTTAATTACCAGATTTATTACTGATGCCAATCTATTACTAGATTTATCACTAACATCATTACTTTTATTACTAGATTTTTTACTAATACAATTGTTTTAATTATTAGGTTTATTACAAACACCATTATTTTATTACCAGTATCATTACATTTATTACTAGATTTATTATCATTATATTTATTGTTCGATTTATTATCATTCATTCATTCATTCATTTGAGCATTTATATAGCGCCCCTTCAAGGGGGCTACTCAGAGGCGCTCCCGACTCCAGCACGAACGAACAAAGCAGTTTTTAAGGCAGTATAGAAATACTCAGACTGAATTTTAGGAAGGAGACGCAGCGCCAGTGGTAAGGCATTCCATACCGCTGGGCCAACCACCAGAAAGGCTCGATTTTGCATAGTTGCAGTACGAGCAAATGGGACCGCGAGTTCCCCCCTCTCTGCAGAACGAAGTAGTCGGCCGCGGGTCTCGCTGACAGGTTGGCAGAGGGACCTAAGATAGGTCGGAGCAAGACCCAACTGGCAGCGCCAGACCAAGGAGGCAATCCGATACTGGATGCGCAGAGCAACAGGTAACCAATGTAGGTCACAAAGCATGAAGTCAGACACGTGGTCAAACTTGGACAGCCGACCAATCATATATTTATTACTACACACTGGGTGACAAAACCGCTGAATGCTCTCAAGCAGCTCAACAACATTCTTGGCTTATCTTAAGGCACACCTTTTAAACCTGCTAAATAGACTGCTGCAGTGCCTTTGTGAGGTCTAAAAATGTGCTATATAAGTGCTTGGATTCATACATATATACATGCTTGTATGTCAAGGCTTGATAGTCTGGTGCATTGTGTGAAACTGATGATTTGACCATTCGTATATGGAGAGGTTCCCAGTTCTTGCATTGCTTTTGATTAGGCCAAATGATTCCTCAGCCCCAGGACTATGTCTCTGATTTATTAATTTATTTTTATATACTAATTGAACTGATTGTTATTTGTACAAGTTCAGTGAAACTGAATCCGAGTGTGTGAACAAGTCTTCCATGGTGGCTATGTATAGTAGTCTACTAACAGGCTGAAACTTACAGTCATTTGATTTCAGACTTAGATTGCTGTCCAATAAGCCATTGTGCCACACTGTGTTAAGATGTATGTTGTGAATATGCAATTATACCTTACCTTTACATTTTGGGCAAGCAGTGGCGGCGCCAGACAGTTTTTGTAACGAGGGCAAAGCCAGGGCAGTCATACAAGTAACCAGTGCAGAGGGCGATTTATGCCCAGAATAAATCATGGGCAGGGCAAAAATTGTGGCAGGGCAACGACCAGGGCAAAGGCTTTTTTACCAGGGCATTTGCCCTGGTGTAGCGCCGCCCCTGCCGGCGAGATGAGTCCTACAAGAATTCTCCGGTAGCCTGCCACTGTAATTATATAGTGTGTTGTTACTGTGTTTGTTTTATTTGATGGTGAATAAACTTCTTACTTACTTACTTTACGCATGTTAATGCTGTCGCCATTCAGCACAGGCGCATCAAAGCAACAACCCATTACATACAGATTAATGTAATGGAAGGGAACAATTGTACAGCACCACTTTAAATCTAAGAGGTTACTAATGGCTTTGTTTCTAGTGAGAAGCAATACGAAGTGCTTGAGCACTGCTCGCGAAGTCGCATCCACACTGAGACGATTGGAGATGAGGATATACCAAAGTTCCTGCCATACGGCGCTCCTAGCGGATGCAGAAACCTCTTCAATATGGTCCTGATTGACAAAGGCATCGAGTTTGTGCTGTCCTGCGAATCACAGTGAGTCTTCAGCTGGATTATTAAATGGCCGCTGTACCGGTATATATTTTGCTGTATATATTTTGCAGATACATATCAGCTATACATTGAATTAGCCATCAAACCTTGCGATACAGGTGGTGCTTTCACATGTTAGCACTGAACATGGCTGCCTTGGTGGAAATTTGTCTGTAAATGCACCTCTTTGGTTCTGGTTGACAGCTGTATTTGAGCAAGTTTTAGGGTCTCCAAAGGTGCTGTGTAAAATGCGAATTTCCAGATAAGCATTTTGCTTTGTGAATCAGCAAAAACTGGCAGAATGTTCTGCATTTGGCTTTCCATACCAACTGAGTTTCAACTGGACTTCTATGATAGATTCTGATCATTGACTGCGGTTGCAATTCAAGCGATAATTGATTGATATCTTGTGTATTGTGATAACAGCAATTTACAGAAGTCCACAGATTGAACGAGACTAGGTTGAATTGGAATGGACTAGATTAGAAGGAAAAGATGTGCTTTAGAAGGTTGTGTGAAAGTCTCTGAGACACATCAGCAGGATTGGGGACCTCTGATTAGCGAACACTGTGTGAGGTGCTCTATAAATGTTTAGATACAATACAATACAATACATTACAACTTGATCTTTAGTTGAAAAATGATTCTGGATTTTTCCTTGCATTGCCTTGCATTAGTATGTTTCTTTTTCCCATAATCCACAGGTGTTTGAGTGTTTGATTATTGGCCTTTAGTTATCTATGATTATAATCAGTAGATGTTTTGCAGTGGTGCTATAGAAGTTATTAGATTAGATTAGATTATATATGAGATGATACTATTGTGTACTTCAGGAGTGAGCAGCAGCGCTGGATTCAAGCAGTTACTCCAGTGGAGCATGCTGCTGGAGAGGATGTCATCTATATGGATTGGGGTAAGTTGTATGTTGAGGATACAGTATGTTTTATTATATCATGTACTTAATTGCCAACAGTCCATAAACTGATGCAGTGTAACCAATATTTTACTTGCTGTTCATGCATTGAGGGCTTGGCCCCTCCATTACCTGTGGAAGCTCTGCTCTCCCACCTCATATTCTCAGCAGCTGAGCTTGTTGTTTCCTGTATGCAGACAGCCATACAGCAGCGCCATGCCTTCTCTGTGGCTGCCCCCATGACCTGGACTGGGCTCCATACCACGCTCTGCCAAAAACGGACTGGTCATTTCACCTAGTTTCTTACTGTCCTCAAAACTCCGTTGTTTGACTGTGGTTGGGCTGGGATAGCTCCTGAGTAGGCAATCTTGAAGGGGCGCTATATAAAAACTGCTTTAATAATAGTAATAAATAAAAAACAGTTTCAGATGAGAAGCAGTGCACTTTTTCCCAGCCTGAGCCACAATTCTTTCAAAGTTTGATCGGTAATCAGTGCATGCAATCTGAAGCATAGTTTTCTCAGTAGGAACATCATCCGCACCTGTTTTTAAATGGTTGAAGATTTATTATTCTCTTTCACCAAGACTTGACTGAATAAACACTCTTATCAGATGATGGTTCTTATGCTTGTTAGTCACTCTTGTTCAGTCAGTTCTCATGAAAGTTTTATATTTTCAGACTGTCCACAAGTTCAGGCCGTGATGCAGTACATCGCCACCGAACCAGACGAACTATCCCTCGAGGAATCGGATATCGTCAATGTCCTATGTAAAGAAACAGACGGTAAGGTGGCACTGACATTCCATCCATCCAAATACAATTAACGTTCTGACCTAAAAACAGCTGGACAAATTTATCAATCCCATAAACATAAAATGTATGTATGAGTGTGTGTATATGTATGTGTGTATGTATCGCAATACTTAGTACAAAGCCTCTTATGCTACAGACATAATCTTTTGTAAAAGTCGGGTCCACTAGCCACCTCTAGACTTGCTGGCTAGTCCTGTCCTTGCTAGATCACATTTCTGGAATACTCTGCCTGTTGTGCTTCAGGATCCTGACATATCGCTGGAGGACTTTCAAAGGATATTGAAGACTCATTTGTTTATGCCATCTTATTAGCAGCAGCTTAAAAGCATTTGTTTTTAACTTCATTATCTTGCGCTTTACGAATCACCTTTTAATAATTAAATAATAATAATAATAATTCTTGGCAGAACGAATGCAGTTTTTGCTGATGTAGGGATTGGCTTGATAATTGCAGGGTGGTACGAAGGGGAAAGGATACGAGATGGTGAGCGAGGCTGGTTCCCCGCTCACTGTACAGTCGAAATACAAAACGAACACGTTCGTGCTAGAAATCTACGGCAACAGTATCAGCTGATGAAGAAATCCACAAACACGTTGCAGTAGCTGGCCAAGTTAATGAGAAAAACACAGTGGTAGTAACTGTTCAGTAAATATGATATATGATTTCTTTGGGTTATATCCAGTCAACGTAGGTTCGGCTTGACACTTGGATTGTCTTACGGTTTTCCTCGTGTTTTTTCGGATGCCTTGCCGTGAAAAAACTGATAATGTGATTGTGAGAAACTGAGCTCTGATGCGTTGCAGAATAAACCATTTATATCTGAATGTAAATATGTTGTGAGTTTTATATGCAGAAAAATTTGTTTTCACAGAGATTCATATTTTTGAATACATTTATTTAAGAAAATGAACTAGTTTTTATATTGTAACTAAGGAGTACAATTAACAGGATTTTGTACATTTTAAATTTGTTCTGCCAGCGGTATGTTGACATGGTTGACTTTGTTGACGTGCTTATGATGTATGCATTTGATCATTCCGTGTTTTGTTCGATTTCCAGTATTCCATATGTTTTTTTACATATTTGCCTTTTAGAATTTGTTTCATTCTGAATACTTTCCATGAATGTTACAGAAATCACTTGATGACAGTGAAGATGATGATGATGATGATGATGATGATGATGATGATGATGATGATGATGATGATGATGATGATGATGATGATGATGATGATGATGATGATGATGATGATGATGATGATGATGATGATGATGATGATGCTTGTACTCATAATGATGAGCATGTTGGATGTTAAGAGGTTAAAAAAAATTATTTTGATGAGGTTAATGACAAAGATGGTGATGATGATAACAATATGATGACAGTGTCGAAGGTGATGACAATGATGATGAATACATTGAGGATGATGACGATAAAACAACAAACTTGTACAGTGTTTATTTTATGCAATACAATATGTATGCAATACAATACAACTGTGACTCATATTCCCATCCTTCCAGAGTTCATAAGTGCACACATGATCATATGATTGAGCATTGATGGTGCTGAGCAACTGTGAGCGACGGACTAGCTCAAGGTCCTTACTCGGTGACCGCCTTGGGACGGGCACAAACCATGTTACAGGCCTAATGCTGTATCCATTCTGCTACTGGGCCTCGTTTCTTTCATGGCACGTGCAGATATGAAGTAATATAATGTGACTATGACTGTTTATATAGTTTTGTGCTCAATAGTGTGGTGGTTATACTCTGGACTGTCAAATGAGAGGTCGGGGTTGAAATCCCTGCCAGGGCAGAAATTTGGTTCGAGATTTCTGCTCCATCAGCACTCCTAGCCAACTCAGCTATAATGAGTACACTGACATACACTGTTGGTGAGAAGATGAGACGGCGAGGGAGAGAGAACTGGACACCCGCCATCATATGCCAAGGCTAAGAAATTGAAGTCGCTAACACTTCATACCCATGGATTACTCAGGGCTAGCTTAGGGGACTGTTGTTCTTCATTGTAAGTAGCAAGCTTTTACACTGTCAACTATCCGCGCAAATGCTACGAGTTACACAGTAAATAGCTTTTCAACTGTCTTTTTAAAACATTGAGTGTCTATTGTTAATGACTTCTGAAGTATGGTCGTGTATTGAATGTTATGAGTTCAGAAGTAGTAGGAGCTTTAACCGGTTTACTCTTGACCAGTTGTCAGAGCCTTTTATATGTGTGACCCTTGTCAAAAATCTTTTTGTCTTTCCAGTGTTACAAGTGTTTTGTAAAATAATGACAAATAATTCCAAATCAAGCACTTGTGAATAAGCTTTATTTTGTTCGTAAACTGTTTATATTTTATGTTTTGTAAAGTTATGGCAGATAATTCCAACTTGAGCACCTGTGAATAAGCTGGTTCTTTTGAGTTCTTTGGTGCTCTAGAAATGCAGCATTTACAATTTTTATCTGATCGAACTCCAGAAATTGTGTAATTGTGATTTCTTAGAACAGTGCTGTCCAACCTCATTGACACCATGGGACACCGAAAATTATGCTTGAAGCTGAGGGTCACACCAGTAAACTCAAAAGCAACAACTAAAATTTTTTGAAAATTATTAACTGTATGAAAATTTATAATGGCAATAATTATGCAATAATCATAATAATTAATAGCATGTACATATGCCTTTGTGTGCCATGCTTTATAATAGTATATCAGTAAATGCAAGTATCAAGTATGCCAGTGACTTTGTCCTTTACATCATTTTTACACATATTGCAAAACTTTAGCGAGCTCGGAGGGGCCATTTAAAATGAGCCTGTGGCCGCATGTTGGACAGTATGGTCTTAGAAAATAACAATACTGATGATCTTGAAGGTTTAGTTTGTATTTGTGATATGATCTGAAGTTGTTGATACTTTTGATGTAGGCGGTTTTCTGAGAGTACTCTTCTTGAGGTCATTGTTTTTTTTTGCAATGACATTTACAGCAATGTAGTATTCTTCGTATTCGTTTTACTTTAGAGTCATTCTGAGTGTGATTCAAAGAAACTCGAAACGGCATTGTATAATTGTATAGATGGCTTTGCGGCAACTGCAATAATTTTTAGTCATACATTTTTTAACTGTCTGGGACAGTCATTCACTGGGCAATACTTTCTTTGTAATTTTATTCTTGATTGGAAATTTATATATAGGCCCTAGTGCCACTTAGAGAAAACCAATCAGGGGTACACTTTGCAGTAGCCTATGTGATGCTAAATCCCATTAAGAATTTGGAATGTCATCAAGTGGCAAAACAGCGCTCAGAAAACTTGGAGTGACCATTTGCTGTGACTGTGGAAATGGTTGCTATATGGCATGTCTTTACTGTGTTTTCATCTAAATGTTTTTGTGCATTGGCAGAATGCAAAAATTGTCTAAACACCATAATAAATGCTTGTAAGTGTACAGCGATTATGTGCCCATAAATGTATTTGTAACATTCGTATAAATAATTAATTAATTAGTCTCATTTCTGTTGTTGTTGTTATTGGCTGCCTTTTCTTTTTAACACTAATTGGTGGAATATTTCTGTCAGCTTAGTCCCTACATTTGTTTTAATGCCATCATTAGCCATATTACAACAAAGTAAGTTTTGATGTTGTGTTCGTGATTTTATTAGCAGTAAACACTTGCATTATGAATAGTACAACACAACAACTGGAATTGCAGCTTGAGCTCCTCAGCCTTTCTCTTCCCTTTTCCAGGGAACGCGTGGAGACCATTTTGTTTTTTTAGTGATGGCACTGGTTTGGGTTGAGAGTGCCTGTGAATCGCTGAGTGGCGGGTGCTTTTATAAATGTTTGATTACCATTATGAACATAACAACATAACAACAACATGATGTAACAGAATGACTTAGCAACATTACATGTATAACAACATGACTTAACAACATGATATAACAGCGTGACTTAGCAACATGACGTAACAACACGACATAGCAACATGACATAATAACATGACATAACAATACGACATGACATGACATAACGTGGGTTTAAGTGGTTCAGTAGACATTTAATCTGTACTGCTGTCTTCAATGTTTATGAGTCACAGGCGGACAGACAGAGATACACAGACTGAGGGAAATGGAGGGAGAGGTGGAGACAGGGAGAGACAGAGACTAGACAGAGAGAGGAACAGTCAAGCAGCAGCTGCCTTGTGTCTGACTTTAGTTAGGGACTTCAGACTACGTATTAATTTCCGTAGGACTGCAATTCATAAGAAATGTTGATTGTTAGTTTGCATAAGCTTCAAACACAAGTGTTTGAGTGGCGCTGTAAGCTGAAACATTGAACAGATCGAATATCCTAGGATGCCCTTTGGACCCAAAGATCACTGAATGACCACACGTGACTACAATTCAAGGAAGAACACATAAAACGACGATGTAACAATAATCATTGTTCTATGGTCTGCATCATAAATGTCAGAACAGTAAGAAGTTATTGTGTTACAGCCGCTCAGATGCCTGCTGCAGGCGCGTACAGACAAATTTTCTGGTTATGAAGCACCGTTTTCGTGGGAGGCGTGAGGTCTTCTGGAATTAGAAGTTCTTTGGCTATGGCAGCTGATAAGTGACCTGTATTTGCATGTATTACCAGGAAACATTAAACAATACTTTCTGATGAAGATGACGAAGAACTAGGGAGGAGGAGGAGGAGGAAGAAGAAAGAACAAGACGATGGTGATAAGAGGAAAAAGAAGGAGCAGTTTCAGTAAATTTCCAGACCCAGTGCAACATTATATGTGGCGTACAGTAGGCCTACAATGCAGAAAATTCATTTTAAAGGGAAGACAAAAAGTTTTTAAACATCGAGTGTATTTGTAAGCCGCTCGATCTTAGGTGGGGCTCGATAGTGCAATGGTTAGCGCGCTGGACTGCCAATCGAGAGGTCGATGGTTCAAATCCCTCCAGGGCAGAAATTTGTTTCGAGATTTCTGCTAGACCTGTACCCCTTAGGCAACTCAGCTATGATGAGTACACTGACCGTACACTGTCGGTGGGAAGATGAGACGGCGAGGGAGAGGACTGGCCACCCGCCCTCATATGCCGAGGGTAAGATAATGAAGTCGCTAATACTTCATACCCATGGCTGCCTCAGGGCTACCTTAAGTGGCTGCTGTTCTTCTTACAGCTTGCAAAGAATCTGATCTTTCTGCCGAATCACTTCCAGTTTATTAATAGTTATATAAACACTTTACGGTTTTTCGTACAGGCTTTTCCATGGTACGACGTGTTGTAATGACTGATTTTCTTAAATGAAAATGGAATTTTTTACATGGATTTAATTACACTGTTTTGGCCTACACGTTATATCTCTGAGCTTACGAGAGAAAATTGACAAATTATATTATACTAGTCTTTTCGTTAATTTTCTTCTTCTTTAGGCCTACTGTAGAGTTACTAGAGTATAAGGGTGCCAACTGACCTTTGAACCAACCCAGGTTTTTAATAGCTAGGGCCTGCTGGGCCATACGTATAAGATAATGCTCTGCCTAGGTTTTTGGAAGTTTGTCTGCTCAGTTGCTTATGCCATTTCCTTCTCAACTTCAGACTTACCTTTTCAAATTGCGTATTTACCTTTTCAAATTGCTTATTGACCTCAGGGTGTTTCCTGTCTTGGTGAACTGATCCTCTGGTTATAGACCTGATAGAAATCACTAATACAATTACACTTCAAGCCCTTGTTATGTCATAAGACTCAGAACTTTTAGCAGAAGTTAAGAAGTCTGCACACTTGTCCCAAATCTGTACGGTTGTGGACTTTCGGCATAGCGTTCTGTATTGTATTGTCAGTTATATTATTATCGGTGAGAAGTCACGCCTCCAAGATTGCTTCGTATGTTTTATGCAAACCTGACAGTGAATTGAACAGATCCTAATGAAGAAAAACGTGTGTTGTTTGCAGGAACAGATGGAGATATGTTATGACAGACTGTGACAGTCGTCCTATATGTTACATTATATTATGGTGGATCTGTTGTCTTGTTTTCTTCTGGTCACAAGTTCTCGTGTCTCGATCGTCAGGCGCTGTTGACGACGGATTGATGACAGCGACGTCGTGACATGCACGATGGCTGTGTCTTCTTTCTTTGTAATCTCCGGTTTCTCTCGCCCCGTCTCTAACGGTCCCTCTCCCCTACATATCTCTCCCTTCTCTGTCTCCCTTTCCCTTTCCCTCGCCGTTTACCTAGCCCTCACTCTCTCTCTCTCTCTCTCTCTCTCTCTCTCTCTCTCTCTCTCTCTCTCTCTCTCTCTCTCTCTCTCTCTCTCTCTCTCTCTCTCTCTCTCTCTCTCTCTCTCTCTGTGTCTCTGTGTCTCTGTGTCTGTGTCTGTCTCTGTGTCTGTCTCTGTGTCTGTGTCTGTGTCTGTGTCTGTCTCTGTCTCTGTCTCTGTCTCTGTCTCTGTCTCTGTCTCTGTCTGTCTGTCTGTCTGTCTGTCTGTCTGTCTGTCTGTCTGTCTGTCTGTCTGTCTGTCTCTCTCTCTCTCTCTCTCTCTCTCTCTCTCTCTCTCTCTCTCTCTCTCTCTCTCTGTCTCTCTCTCTCTCTCTCTCTCTCTCTCTCTCTCTCTCTCTCTCTCTCTCTATATATATATATATTCATTCATTCATTCATATGGAGAATTTATATAGCGCCTCTTCAAGGCTATCTACTCAGAAGCACTCCCGACCCAACCCCGGCTGAAGAGTACAGTCTTGAGATTTGAATAAAATGTGGCGGAATGGGTGCTTGGGACCAAGCGAAGCGCTACAGGGAGCCCATTCCAGATTGCAGGGCCAGCGATGGAAAAATCACGGCGCTGCCTAAGGGCGGTCCGTGTGCGGGGAACTAGAAGCTCAGCCTGCTTAGAAGAGCGCAGGGAACCACGGCGCTGGATGTTCAGGGTGGAGCGGCAATGCTCTCGCAAATACACAGGGGCCTCACCCACAAGGCAATATATATATATATATATATATATATATATATATATATATATATATATATATATTAGGGTGGTCCTTATTTCTCATATGTTGAAAACCACAAGTGCTACCCTGTAATATTGTTCTATGTTATAAAGAAATAACACACAACAAATTTGGGCTAGATAGGATGATTTTAAGTGGTGCCACATCAAGTTTGAATTTCTCAGGCTTATAAATAACAAACACCCGTAATTACTAATCAGATTCGGTCAAAGCAATGAATAATTGAATACAATTGTATAATGTATATTGTATAATACTGAATGGTTAATAGAGTTACAGCTTAGTCAATGTCATTTAGTAGATTTCAAAGTGGTCTTCTATTCATTGTTCAATGTTCATTGTTCAAATGTTCATAAACCGTTTTGCATATGATTATGATACTTGTCCGGCGATTGCCCACTACTGTCCATCAGTTACAGTTTTCTTTAGCGAATTCGGAAACAATCGCTGGTGCTGCTCCACGACTTGCAGCAGAAATTGTTTCTGCTCCTCATTTTTCGTAAGGATTTGGTTGAATTGCTGCATTAGTGCTACACCTCTTTCAGCGCTGTCGTTCACAACCTTCATAGCGCGAACTACATCAGTGGCCGCTTGGTAATCCGCTCGACTTTCCCAAACATCAGGTTCAACTAACAGAAACTCGCTTTGAATATTCAATACTTCAAACAGGCGACGTGATGATCGTGTCACAAAGTCAGCAACTGTCTTCTCACCGAGTGTGGATGCTGCTGCATCCATTGTTATGCGCTTCACAGGGTGATCTGAGCCTGATTTTCCTAGGGCAACAACCATTGCTCTTTTCACTTCATTGCTAACGTCCCGATCGAAGAAAGAAAACGCTACAAGGTACTCGCTTAGATACCAGAGGTGCCTGGAAAAGCCTTCGCTTGTTGCCTTTGCAATGGCGCGGTCTGAATAAGATGCAAGCTGCTGAAGTAGCCTAAGATCGTTCGCAGGAGCTTTAACTACGTCAGGAGCCGAAAACCAAAATTGCACATAAACAGTTACCGCAAATCTAGCAAATCTGTTTATACCCAACTGCTCCCGTTTTGTCATGACAAACTGCGCTTGAAAAAGGCATATTTTGATAGCGTAGATTACTCGTGCCATCCATCTAGCACGGTGGACGGCTCCAGGCTGCATGAAACGGATCCCTCTCTGTGGAACGTCACCGAGGTATATAAGACTGAGTTCCAGGAGCTCCTTGTAATCATCTCGGGGTTGATCCACACTCAACTTCTGCTTGAAGTATATCAGTAGCTCATCACGGTTGCTAACGTCGTCCTCGGGAACACGGAAATCCAATTTGTTTATAAAGTTCCACTGCTGCTTGAAGCGCTGGAACAACAAAATTGCTGGACCCGTAGAGGGAATACAATCACATGCCGAAAAAGCCTTTTCTGCTATTAGCTCCATGATATGATGGCGGCAGGCAAGGTGGAGAACATCTCTCCCTAGTGCTGCCTCAATGAGAGTGCAAGCTCCAGATTTAATGCCGGTATTACTGCTTGTTGTATCGAACGACATGGCTACAACCCGGTCTTTAACACCCCAGTCTTCCAGACAGTCAATAACAGCTTCGGCCATTGCCTTACCAGTTCCGGAAGGGAGTCTTGGAACACCGAGGAGCTTCGATAGTCCTGCACCTGAAATTATGACCGGTAGCCGATCGACTTTATCATTACCCATTAACTCTGGAAGCATTTTCCCGTCCCAGTGGACCGTGAGAGGGGTGTTAGGCTGAAATGTCTCCTTGACGAGTGCGGCGATACTCGTACGGGTTTCGATTCGTGCTCTACGTATAGTGCTGCGGTTAATTGCAAGTTGACCGACATCATGTCCAAGACTGGATGCTGTTGCCGTAAGCACAAAGACAGCTTTGCGGTCTGTCACTTGCGTACGGTCCAAAGCAGAAGCCACATCTGGAGTAACTATGTTCTGTTTTCCTCGCTTTCGCTTTCTGCATGGTGTTGCAGCAGTTGGTGGATCTTCATCATCTGTACTGCTTTCGCCGCCACTGCTCGAGGATGATGAGGCCAGTTCAACCATTGCTGAAAACTTCTCACAGGCATCTTCCTGCTTCCGTTTATGTGCTTCATAGGATGCTTTCTTCAACTGTTTGCGAGTTTCCAGTTCAGCCAACTTTCGATCTTCGCCCGCCATATATCCTCGCCTACCCTTTTCTCTCTGCGCCAAAAGAAATAACTTATCTTCCTCGATGTTTATCATATCTAAGGCGTCTGCGTGACCAATATCAAACAAATTGTCTAGTTCCTCAGTAAACATGTTCTCTTTTTGTGTCTGCGGTTGCGATCGTCTAGTGCTGCCTTTCTGCAGTGTTCGCCAACCGTCGTATGCTTTTTCAATCTTTGGAATGATATTTCTTTCTTCCATTGTCGGAATCTTTGCAATTCGCCAGAAGCCCATGACCTCTTTCGCGACAATGCTTGAAGCACCCCTTACAGATTTTTTGTCCGTTCTCATGAGATAAAAGAAACGACGTAGAACATCACCCTTTGACGGGAGCTTCATTCCCCTTATGACATCGATTGGCTGTCCAATCAACCACACCTCCGTGTCTTTACGTGTAACAGGCGATACAATAATATGCATATTATCCATTTTTTGGTTCTACAAAGTAAACAATACAAATTATTTCTACCTAGTGTAGAAAACAGCAGTTTGGCCTTAGTCCATACACCGCTCACTCAAGGCCAAACCCAGATTATATAATATATACTATATAATATATATTATATATAGTATTAGTTAGTGGTTACCTTGTCCTGTAGATTTTAGAATAGCCAGTTTTCTTTCGAACGGAGTTTTATGAGCAGGCCTCAATGGCATCATATTTACTGCAGATTTACAGGCAATAAAAATGGTAGCTGATATC
>OY744606.1:73116751-73119251 GCA_963556255.1 Allolobophora icterica | reverse complement strand
AATGCGCAATTTGTTGTAGAAATTAATAACCGAGTAATGTCTCATTATAATTATGCCAGTCATTCATTTAAAAATAGGGTGACCACATTTCTTTCTGCCATTCAGAGACGCCACAGAACTTCCAAGTCGAAGTTAAATTCAGTTAGAAGCTGGGCTCATTAGGAAAAGCGCTATAAATAGCCTACGCAATACTTCAACTGAAATATAAATTATTTGTAAGATTTTAGACCAAAATCAATGTCAGGTGATGACGTAATTTAATAATTTCACAATTAGAGCCTAAAATGGCAGAGTACGGCACTGCGGCGCCATGTTTCAGGCGATGATGTACAACAGTGTACATAGATGTCGTAGACATAGGCCTTTCATCAGCCTCTATTGCAGAATGTAGACCCGTAGTTAGCCAAAATCTTAAGATTACACTGTGGTGCGGATTTCCCAATTTTGTGCGTCGTTGCATAGTTGTTGATGTTATTATTTCTTCTTTTAGCCTACTTTATAATTATTAGAAACTTAAAATAGCAAATTCTACATATTTAATAGGCCTAATAGAAAAAATTCATCCCGGGACGTTTCATTGTCCAGGAAAGGATGTGTCTGGGACGCAGAACTTTTTCAAAATCCTGGACTGTCCCGGACAATCTGGGACATATGGTCACACTATTTAAAATTAGAAAGTTAATCTACATTGCAGTCAAAATTAAATTGCCTCGGCTTCATGGTATTTCACCATTACGTAGGCCTACTGCAAGAGCGCGTGTCTCGTAACGTGAAATTGGCCATTTATTGTAGAAATTAATAACCGTTCAATGCCTTAGTATTAAATTATTGCAGTCTCAGTTTTAAATTATTGGAGTCAAAATTGAATTTCCTCGGTTTTATAGGCCTAGCGTTTACAGGTCGAGTCACTTGAAATTGGCAATTTCTTCTAGAATTAATAACCACATAATGACAATCATTAATTTAAAATTAGACAATTAATCTACATTGCAATTGGATATATACCAATTACGAAGTCAAAAATAATTTGCCTCGTCTTAATGGTGTTTAGCCAATACGTAGGGCTACTGCACAAGCAGCGCTCGTCACGTGAAATTGGCATTTTGTTGTAGAAATTAATGACTGAATTATGCCTCAGTTACCAATCATTCATTTGAAATTAGAAAATTTAATCTATATTGTCACACCTGCTTTTGTTATCTACACTGGCTACCTGTAGGCCTATCTGAGCGCATCAACTTCCAGCTACATGTAGGCCTATCAGTACTCGTGTACGAAGCGCATTATAGTCATTATTGCAATCCTTCTAATTATCCATGGTTAGGCCTACACTCAGTAGCTTTGTAAACAGCTGATCCCCTCTTCGATTAGCGTTTGCTGGAAAGTATGTTGTTTCTGGTACATGTCTTCTATTTGGCCCAGTGCGCATTTTAAGAGATTTTGACTCCTGGGACAAAGTTGGCTACGACTTGGGGTCTGGGGGAGCGTCGTAAGCTCCCCTAGCGAGGTCTGGGTGGAGCTCCAGCCGACAGCGCAAATGGAGCCAGTTTTAGCCACTTCGATTTACCAAATTTGCTTTCTATCATTTGGCCTACACATATTTAAGTCGTGCATAGAAGTTTGAAAATATGACATAATTAGTTCAACCATACCACCAAAGTAATTGATATAACTAGGCCTAAGTCAGTGACAGGCTCTTGTTTGATCTTGTTTGACACGTGGTGACATTGGACACTAATGAACTGATCTGGTCAAAAAGAGGTAAAAAAATTGTTAGCACGTGAGCGCGAAATTTTGTTAACCTTTTTGGTGTTTCTTGAAAATTCGGGGTGGGGGCAATAGAGGCTGATGAAAGGCCTATGTCTACGACATCTATGTACACTGTTGTACATCATCGCCTGAAACATGGCGCCGCAGTGCCGTACTCTGCCATTTTAGGCTCTAATTGTGAAATTATTAAATTACGTCATCACCTGACATTGATTTTGGTCTAAAATCTTACAAATAATTTATATTTCAGTTGAAGTATTGCGTAGGCTATTTATAGCGCTTTTCCTAATGAGCCCAGCTTCTAACTGAATTTAACTTCGACTTGGAAGTTCTGTGGCGTCTCTGAATGGCAGAAAGAAATGTGGTCACCCTATTTTTAAATGAATGACTGGCATAATTATAATGAGACATTACTCGGTTATTAATTTCTACAACAAATTGCGCATTTCACGTGACGCATTCTGTTTGTGTAGAACGTGATGGCGGAACTCACCCGATATCTCAGGAAACTAAATTTTGACTAGCTAGGCCTATATATCCAATTGCAATATCGTTTGCATCTTATGATTTAAATGAATTATTTGAATCGGCAACTGAGACAACTCTCAACTTCTCAAGATACCTATCACTCATTCTAAACTGCAGATAGATAGGCCCTACAACTTCTTGAACGTAGGGGCCTACTTGCATTAACTAAAAAGGATCATTCGCTGTAGGCTATGCTTCGTAA
>OY744606.1:73099251-73111751 GCA_963556255.1 Allolobophora icterica | reverse complement strand
ATAATTTTTACATTTTAACGGAGCGGACATAATTTTCCGGGGACAAGTTAAAATATATTTTTAAAAATTATACTGAAGTTGTAAGTTTCTAAGTTGTATTTAGAAATATGCAATTATGTTTATTATAAAAGAAACAGTCACATTTTTTGGTTTAATGCAAATCATTTTGAAATTGTAGACGAAAGCAATATGTACTATAGCCTAGGGACGGTAACGGAGTGGAACATTTTTAATTCAAAATAAATTGTAATAAATTATTTTATTGCTCTGAATTACTTTCAAAGGTCTTAAATTGTTGACTGATCAATAACGTTTTAATCTAATCACTTAGCATGATCAGACTAGGCATTGTTTTCTTAGAAATGACCGGGGACAGCTGAATTGTCAATTTATGCATTTACCGGAAAATGACTCAACTATAGGATGTGGTGACTTAATAGCATCTGGAAATGGTATAGGCTTGTCGCAATCTGTACCATTCACTCATGATCAAGCTTAACAGGAAACGCGCCATAGGCCTACATAGAACATATCAGACACCGCACATGGGTCTAAGAATAATAATAATAATAATCTTTTCTTTAATTAAGCGCCTGCAAACGCACTGCGCTGAACATTGAACAATGAATATACATATAGTAGAAATGGCAGCCACGCAGGGCGCCTTACATACATGTATTAAGTAGAAGCACACATGATAACAGTTTTACAGGAGTCGAATATAACTGCTTATGCGGCAGCCACATACGGCGCCAAATCACGGTCTACTATTCATTTAAACACCGCCGCCGCCTAGCGAGTGGAAGGCAGAATTGACCTAAAATTAACGGATGTCTGCGGGGTTCGATCTTGGTACCTTCAGCTCTTCACGCCAGTGTGTTATCCATTACTCTACGGACCCCCCCCCATTAAGACCAGGATTTACCTCAGTGCCACCAGATACCAGCAACATAATGGAACTGAAGCTATAGCCTACATCTAATCCGATGAGTTTTTGGACCAGAGGTAGACCATGAGAAACGGGAGGAATGTAATGGAAAAGATGCATAGGAGTATTTGTGGGAGTACGAGGGGTACCTGTAACCCAACTTTTTGAACTGGGAGTACCGTAACCCCCACTTTTTTAATAGTGCCAATCACTTTTTATTATTTTGCCTTCCCAGGGATGGTCTCCATGCGAAAAGCGAAAGTGGAGAAGAAATTGGTAACCCCACTTTTTAGACCAAAGTTAAGCCCCTGAACAGATGAGACTATAAAAAAGCACGTGGATACAGGGCATATTTTAACTGTATAACTAGTGGGACAAATGTCCCAGTAGTCTTAGGATTTGTCCCAGTAGTCAGAGCGATTTGTCCCAGGCAATGTATGTATAAAGTACAACTAGTGGGACAAATGTTGCAAGAATTTAAAGATTTGTCCCAGTAGTATAATGAGAAAGAGGTATGACATTAATTGATTATGACCCAAGACTAAAAAAAAAAAAAAAAAGTCATCAACTTTTTTCGGAGATGAATTTCGAATTTTTTTTAGGAAAAGTCTAAAAGTTGGCTGATTTTGTCCCAGTAGTAAAAATTCCTTAAAATATGCACTGCGTGGATACTTTAGACATGACCGGTTTGATGAGAAAAAAGGAGTACAGGCCTACGTCCAAAAGATAGGGATATAAAATAAAAGAGTTTTCCATTAACGACATCAGGAGGGATTGAGTAGGTGGTCTACACGTGTGTGACAGTTAATAGGCCTACATAAAACTGCAGGGAAGATGATGCACAGCGTAATTATTAGCAGGAAATATGTAGCAGCGGCAGATTATGAGAAGCAGATGGTTTTATTGTTGAGCATAAAGAGGCGAGTCCGAAAACGCACAGTGACGATCACGCAGAGTCTTGACAGTCTGAAGGAGACTGTAAAGAATCTTCGGCTAATGGACCAACTCATAAGAGCAGCGTAAATAAAGGGGTGCCCTGGCCAGCCCTATGTGTTAGTTGTGGACAAGTTTTAGGTTTTAATTAAAAGAAAAGGATCGAGGAGCTCTCTTTACGTGGCATAATTGCAGAATAAACAAAGCCAGATGCTTTGGACGAATGAACGATAGTGGAGGAGAACAAGAGGCCGGCCAATTTATTTGATATAATTATTGCACTATGAATAGGTCAAGATTGGTTTAGTGTTTTTCCAAGGAAATTGTCGACCTTTTCGTACGACAATTTCTTGGAAAAACACAAAACTACAATACCTAATTTCTAAGGACTTATGAATTTAAGTTAAAATAAAGGCGTGTTTAAATGTCTACTTAATCTGCAGAATTTAAAATCAAACCAACATTTTGCGTAAATGGTGTATTTAGGCCTATGTATCTTTGAAGACGCCTAGGCCTAATTAGTAGGCTACAGCGTCGTTTTGGAGTCTCACATAAATGGCTAGGCCTATCTAAGTGACAACAGCGATATATTAAGGTCTTAAAAATCAGAGAGGAGAAAGTGTGAGACCTCAAGTAGATGTCTAACGAATATATATAGGCCTACTACAACAAAGTTTAATCTATGGCGCGACAACTGAAATTTTATACATTAGTTCCTCACGGAAGTTAAACCTATTCTAAGGTTTAACTTTGAACCTAGGTCTATGCATGTTTAGGTCATATCGTAGCCTAATCGACTCGGAGAAGGTTACACAGTTAGCGCAACGAAGCCTTCAGCAAGAGTATTGTCCTAAGTGTTGCCATTCCTTGGTATCCGAGTAGCTAAAAATAAATGACCTCGTTAGGTCTAGGTTGGGAGAATGATGCTTGGCCTCAAAACGAGACCAATTTCAAGTAGGCCAATAACAACAACAACATTTAGCAGCAACAGCAGCAGTAGTAGTAGTAATACACGATAATGACAATGATGTTGATGACGATGATGATGATGATGATGATGATGATGATGATGATGATGAAGAGGAGGAGGAGGAGGAGGAGGACGATGATGGTGGATGTGCTGCTGCTGCTGCAGATGATGATGATGATGATGATGATGATGATGATGGTGATGATGATGATGATGATGATGATGATGATGATGATGATGATGATGATGATGATGATGATGATGATGATGATGATGATGAGGATGATGATAAAACTGCGCGTATAAAGTTAATAAAGCCTGAAGAATTTTGAAACTGTTGAAAATGCCATCACAAAATCTATTTCTTGTCCCTTCTGTTCTCACCTTTGAAAGCCTACTTACTCGCTTCTTTGAGTAACTGTAATATCGATTGTTATCATTAGTGTTTTGGCTTTGATTCGCGCGGTTATGATCGGCGCTGTAATGAACTACACGCGGTAATTAACGGCGCGGTAGTTAACGGCGCGGTAATGAACTACACGCGGTAATTAACGGCGCGGTAGTTAACGGCGCGGTATGGCGCGGTTTTGTGCGCGCGGTATTTAATGTAGGCCTATACCATGGAGACCCAGGAGAGACTTTTTGGACCTCTTAACGTCTTTCCAAAAAATCTAATTGTTTAATGCAATAGCTTTTCGGGGTAGGGTCTACCCGTTTGAGGAGCCAGACAGCTGTGGAGGCTAGCCATTCAAGAAATGCATTCTCCACTGTGCAGATTGGTTGTTCCACTGTCCACTATGCCCTCTGGATTTTACAAAAATTACAGTAATAATGGCTAGCCTATATTTGAGACAGGAAATTTTTAACCTCTGCATAGATCTATAATATTACGTCAGTTTGTCTTCGATTTGATACCCGTAACTAATATCCATAAGATGGGCACACACACACACACACACACACACACACACACACACACACACACACACACACACACACACACACACACACACACACACACACACACACACACACACACACACACACACACACACACACACACACACACACACACACACACACACACACACACACACACACACACACACACACACACACACACACACACACACACACACACACACACACACACACACACACACACACACACACACACACACACACACACACAC
Source organism: Allolobophora icterica (assembly GCA_963556255.1). NCBI lineage: Eukaryota > Metazoa > Annelida > Clitellata > Crassiclitellata > Lumbricidae > Allolobophora > Allolobophora icterica. Next base: position 73,107,727 of record OY744606.1, on the reverse strand, counting down.
ACACACACACACACACACACACACACACACACACACACACACACGCGCGCGCGCGCGCACACACACACACACACACCAGTGCGTTTGCTCCGTATTAGTTAATGCTCTTCCTTCCCCTGTATACGTGCAACCACGTTCTGGATATCTTCCTACATCCCTCTCCGTTCTTAAAACCTTTTTCTTTTCTCGGGGCCTTCGCAGTGAGAACGCTACTGAATGGCCGTGGCTGTGAGCGGTGCTATACAAATCTCCAAATATGATATGATATGAATAATTTGTCATAAACTTGAGCTGAGTAAATCGAATTGTAATAAACTTTACGAGTCTTGGCATAATTTCTTCTTCGTGATGATACACAACATCGTTAAACGGGAACTATAAGCGCAGTCATCGGTTTGCTTGAAGATAAGCAACAGAGGGCGTCGTTATAATAACGACCCTGTTTGCCACAAGACAACGTCAACATTAGTAGGCCTACTAATCGCTCATTTTGAGTGTTGACTTAGTCTTAGGGTAAAGTCTGGGTCAACGGCCCTGCAGACTTGATAATAATCTTACCGTGTTGTCGGCATGTTACAGGACTCTGTTTCATAAAAGGCTTTCTCTACAAGAGACCTTTACATGTTCATCAGCAGAAAGAATTGATTTTGCTGCTCTTCACTCATGTTCAGGAACCTCCCCAATTAAGGTGTTCTTCTCGGTTCTTTGCCTGCTGGCTTAGCCTTTCTGTAGCCTAATTCGACTTCCCTGCCCATTATCCTGTCCTGTTAGTCTTCCTGTCCACTCTGTTCTAAGAAGCGGGTCTCGACGAGGTACATGAAAGCCATATCGCATTGCATAGCCTATACAGATATGAAGCATACTGCTGTTTGACGTCACGATCCAATTAGACGGTACTTTGACTCTCGCGGAGCCGGTTCTTGTTAGCGTTGCCACCGCAAAGTGTTATCTGAAAATATCTTGAATGTCTGGCAGAAGAAACTGTACAGTGGCGTCTCCCTCGGTGGTTGGGAAAGAAAGCCTTTGTCTGATTGCTTGACACCTCTGCATGCGGACGACAATGGAGGCGTTTCCGTCAGTGTTCGTTACCTTGGTATCAATCTGTCATATACACTCCGAAGGGATTTCGGGTAATTGACGTCACACAAAGACAGGCTGATTGTGAGACAAGGTGACAGAGAGACACAACGAGACGACTAAGCAGACAGACACACGGACACAGGAAAAGAGACCGAGGCATGTAGTATCAGTTTTGGTAGGGATACAAAGCTGAAGAAGAAGAGCAGTCCTTTAATCTAGCCTGATATGCAGTCATGGGTATAAAGTGTTAGCGACTTCATTTTGCTTAGCCTCGGCATATGAGGTCGGGTGGCCAGTCCTTCCCTTGCCGTCTCATCTTCCCATCCCGACAGTGTGCGATCACTGTATTCATTACAGCTGAGTTGTCTAGGGGCGCAGACGAAGCAGAGATCTAGAAACAAGTTTCTGCACTGGTGGGGATATGAACCCCCGACCTCTTGATTAACAGTCCAACGCGCTAACAACTATAGACTATCGCATACCCTTTGAAAAAACAACACTCAATTCGCATGTTCCCACAGAATTTTAGGCGACATTAAGTGTTTCTCGTAGATGAGAATTCTGGTTTAGAAACACACGGAGAGATTTCGGAAACATTTCGGAGATTTAGGCCTACATTTACTGCAGCTGCGGTAAGAAAGCAGAATAACGGAACTAAGAGTAGTAGGTGTAGGCTACGTAGCGTGTACCATATAATACAGTATATTCGGTTTCTTGTAATTAAACGTTACCGGCAGTGTACCATACCTATATATAGGCCTTGGCTATAGCATGCATATTTTTGCATGTAATATATATATAATATATATATATATATATATAATTATATATATAATGCATTAATCGCTTGTTCCTGTATTTGCTGCTTTTCATTCATCTCGAGAGCATGCCGAGGATTGTCGCAGACGTCAGGTTACACGCGCCACGCCCTTTGCTGGAAACCAACCACGTGCAGAGTACACACCTCTTGACGGAAGACATTTCGACAGAGTATGGCCGTCTTTTTCGATGGCTTCTCAATATAGGTGGCGCCAGGCGGCGTGTTTACATCCACCATCGATATCGTTTGCTATTTCCTTAAATATTCATGGATAAACGTAACCTTGCTGCGCATATATTATTTTGTAAGGCGCGGCGGTGTAGCGGTATGTTCGGTGTCTTGTAACCGGAGGGTCGACGGTTCGAATCAACTTCAAGCCACTGTATAGCGACATGGACAAGTTGCTCGTCTACAGTTGACCAGCGCTCGTGAATAGACTGATGCCGCGCGCTTGGCATTCGAGTGACGCTTTAGAAGTCTGGAGATTACGATTACGATTACTTCTAAATCATGGGGCTCTGCTCTGCCTCTCTCTGGTCTCTCTGGCAACCGGACGCGGACTTCCAATGAACAAATGCGATCTGTGGGCAACCCCTCTGATTCGACGCAGCGCTCATGAATAAGCTGGTACTTTGCGCTTAGCTTTAGAGTGGCGCTTTAGGAGTTTATAGTTTACGATTAAGGCTACGATGGGGCGGTGGAATCGCTCTCTTTCATAATAGCAGACCTGCTCGCTAAACGGTTGAAACTTGATGCAACCGTCACTACATTTGAGATTCTGCTCAGATTCTTCGCCACATCGCCTGGTCCGACCAGTTATGCTGCCATCTACCGTCCTGATTTGCAGCCACCGTCTTCAAAGTTTTTCAGTAGTTCACAGCGCTTCTAGAGAACAAGAGCCAACTGGTTTTAACAGAAGATTTTAGCATCAACGTGAGGGATCTTGGCTGCTCTTGGTCCGAACAGCTGAGACAAATCATCGCCAGCTTTGGAATGAAGCAGACACGAACACTTGTAGGATTTACGAGAGAGGTCTTTTGTATCACGTACATAAAATTTATGTAGGCTAAGAGTTGTGTTAAACAAAGGGGTAGAATTCTGCTACATGCCGTTTTTTCTTTTTTGCAGTGTTTTTTTCTTGACTTGGCCGGCTGTGGGGGGAGGGGCGCACGGTAGAGGGGTGTGGGCTCCAACTACGAAGTTTAGGAATGTCAGGTGGTGATTCAGAGGAGGTGGAGGATTTGACATTCATTTGAACTATGCAGCTATAAAGCTATTGTTGCATCCGTAACGTGATGCGCTGAAGTGGGCGATGTTGTCGAACTGGCATCCTGAAAATGACTGTTGGTCTAGCACGGCCCGTACCGTAGGCCTACACGAGGACATAAAATAGCGTAATGTTTATTTAGTGGAATAGCAGCGGTGAAATATCTCGCCAGGTGAAATCATAAAACACCGCTGATTCGAGGAGCGTGGGTAGTTTATGCAACATTAGTTTATGTCCAAAACCATTATTTAAGATCAACCAGATACGTAAAACATGAGCAAGTGGGTTGGGTTTGTTAAGGTGATGCGCTGAATAAATTCTGTAAATAAATTCACCCCCACATATATACTCCCCCCCCCCCCCACCTCCAAGGCCGGTATTTAGCATGTTCTAAGCGATCAGCCAAAAGTCAGACGATTTAGTGAGCCGCCGAATTCTTGTCCGTGTTTTTTGCTATATTGAAGCCTGGCGGGAATGTCGGTCCACCTTAGTTCATGGTAACGTATCTTAGTAACGGAGTCCATTAACCTCACCATTACCTAAGTGGAAATTAACGCCCATGGAACAACTAAGTTATCCGGATGCACATCGTTTAATGGACTTCAACCTTGTTTACTTACTTTCTTACTTTACTTACACACTTGTTTACTTACTTGCTGTTTTGTTCACCTGACGTCAATATGACCATGTTCAAGTTGATAGTGAAAGTAGTCTTAATGGGAGGAACGAAAGGATAGGGAGGAACGAAGTCATAAGGAATGGAGTCAACAAATTATGGTGTAATTGTCCAAGGGGAGGCTAAGGACACCCCAATGATGGCCGACTCAATTCTCATCTTCCGCACACGCTTTCTGCTCGCAGTTCGTAAATTGAAGTTGAGAACTCAGATACTTCTTGCATCGACGCGTACGTGATATGCTCACCATCAGCAGTATCAGCTTCTTTTCAGATGACTACAAGAAGCCGATAAACAGGGCGGAGGAAGACCAGAGAAGCTATAGCGACTAACAGGTTTGTTCGCAGGGACCTGAAAACGTTTCAATATTCCCGAATAAACAGCGCTAATGAAAATCATGATTCACTGAATGGCCTAAGCGATGCATGGCGTGAGGCCAATTTGGTTCTATTCTCGCCAGATGGGTTAATTTCTTCTCTCACCTGAGATAACAGTTCTGTTCTCAGTTTCTCACCCATGACAACATATGTAGTCTAAGACTAGGCAATGACTCTACTGTCACCACAGACAGTAGCTAATATTGTTAGCTAAAACAATATTTTATTTTTTTAGCAGAGACAGTATACATTTTCTATTCTCAGCAGAGCCAATATTTTCTATTACTGTTCTCAGATAAAAGAAAACATTTCCAGTTCTCTGACTATAGGAACTGTTGCCACGAACAAATGAACAATGATTAGTGGCACACAGAAAGTCATACTATTTACCAATCATATGGATTGTGGATGATGTGGTTATCGCTAGACCAACACAGCAATTCATTGCCATATTCATACCTCATCATTCTCGTGTATGTCATGCTTTATATTCAGATGTAAAGAAATGGTATCAGTTGATGTCGACGGCGAGAAACTGGAAACTGGACTTCGAGGCACGGCAAGCAGTAGAATCTGGGTTCATCGACAACCTTACTTTCTGACGAACTGTACAAATGACCGACATAGTTCTTGCAGACAGATTTACTATTGACGTGACTGCTCGAAACTCTCAGTTTAAGGCTCAGATTAATAATAATAATAATAATAATAATAATAATAATAATAAAAAAAAAATAATAATAATATTATTATTAATAATAATAATAATAATAGTAATAATAATAATAATAATAATAATAATAATAATAATAATAATAATGATAACAACAACAACAGCAATAATGATGGAAACAACTACAATAACTGTGCCACAGTGTATGTGTATGTTCTTGTATCTGCAAAACTGCATGGTTACTGGGATCCGGAGAGATCCCGGAAATTTTCCCCCCGGAGATTTCCCCCCGTTTGAATAGGATAAAATCCCAGGATATTTCCCCCGGAACTACTAATTACTAATCAATTAACGTATATTAACTTTGATGTTTAAAGTAAACGCTTAATAAATTTGCCAAGACTCTTGATCAATTGATATTTACTAACTTTGATGCTAAAAGTCAATGTTAATTACAGAATAATCGTTTTGAAATAATGTTTTATCATATTGGTGATTTTGTTGTTGTTGATATAAAATAGCAAATGAAATGTTTATGCTAGGTAAGTAATCGTTGGGGGGAAATGTCCGGGGAATTTTCTATGTGCACAGATATATATACGGCGATTACGTGTATAAATTATAGCGAGTATCGATAGTTTTGATTAGAGGACATGTATGTAGGCTTATGTTGATTCGTGATAATTATGGTCAACAGAAGCATATTTACTAACTTAATGCTAGGGAAACGTGGTTCCGACACAGCACGAGAATATAAATATCATTTTGATCTGTGCCTTGAATGTGCATGGTTGCATTCAATGATCATATTGTTAAACATTTGCTTGTGGATCGTTGGTTAATCGGTGGAAGAACTGGAGGAGAGCGGAGGATATACGTGGGAGAACACGGTAACCTTCGTCTGTCAAGAGACAACGACATTATTAACAGATGCGTTCTTAACGCTGCAGTTAACCGATGAAATTCATCGGATGCTTTGGGAACGTTGATTAATTGCACTGATGATGAGGCTGCGCACGATTGCTATTGGCTGCTGCTGCTGCTGCTGCTGTTGCTAATCGTCTTCCGTTGTATCGATTCTGGTCCTCCGTAGGTTGGTCGGAAAAGGATGAAGAGGAAAAAGAAGTAAATGAACACGTGTTTCTCCAGCGACCGTATGGCCTCGACCATACTCATTTTTCAGTGAACTGATCGGGTGAAATCCTTTATCACCGCTGCCCGTCATTTAAGGTGCTCGTGAACGAACCGTGCTAGCAAAAATAAGCCATCATCAGTATGCGAACCCTCATCCTCACTCCCAGAGCCGCCTTGACTTGCACTTCTACAAATGTAATAGCCGAAAGAGAAGGAACATGAGGATCACGAAGGGAACACGGAACACTGGAGGAGGAATATTCTCAGAGCTTTGGATTAATTAAGTAAAAAGGAGGAGTAAAAGAAGAACGGTGACGGGAGAAAAAGAAAATATAGAAGGAAAGGAAAAAATTTATTGTACTGTAGTGTATGTATGAAGTTTTAGTTATTTCTTAGCCTCGGCATATGAGACTGAGTGCCCCGTCCTCTGCCTCAACGTCTGATCTGCCCACCGCAATCGCACGGTTTGTATAGGCCTACTCACTTTTTGTCTGAGTTAGCTAGATTGGCTAATTAAAGTTTTGGCTTAAGCCTAACCAATGCAAGGAACAAATCAGAAGGAATAGATTAATAATATAAGTAAGTAAGTAAGTAAGTAAGTAAGTAAGTTGATCAATCAATCAGTCAATCAATCAATCAATCAATCAATCAATCAATCAATCAATCAATCAATCAATCAATCAATCAATCAATCAATCAATCAATGTGTTTATTGACTCATGAGGAAAAAATAGTACAGTTCATGCGCTTTGTAGCAAAATGCGTAACCTGGGCTTACAGTGCGAGACAATGAGTTAGCCGGAAAGGATCAATAGACTCACTAACAACTCAGCTGGCTCATTTACCGGTCTAATTTGTGTTAAATCAGCGCAGTCACACAAATAATTTATCTCATCACATGGAATATAAAATGAGGCAGAAACCATAAGCACAAAGCAGCTGCTGTGCAAGTAATAAAACGCCTTCACTCTGGATTTGAACTGATTTTAGAGTTACAACTTTTTTTGTGTTTTCCGGGAAAGAGTTCGATTTCGCGGACCTGTGTATTTAATATGCAAATCAATGCAGTCACACGCTTACTTTATCTCATCACAAGGAAGATTAAGATGAGGCAGAAACATTAGGCCTAAGTCTGATTCAGCTGCTACCAAGATAATTTTCACTGTCGCAGAGGATGAGGAAGAAAACCTTGAAAAAGATACGCCGAATAATGGGAAGCCTGGCGAAAAGAAAGAAAAAAAGCAGGCAGTGGGCGATGAGAATTCCATGGCAAGATGATTCAGGATTCAGAAGCTTTCAGAAGCAAGGTAGCTAATAGAACGACAGTTTCGTGAATATTGTGAGGTTTAAATGACTGCGATGATACGAGACAGAAAGCAGGTGCCGTTGAAACTGGGGCTTCGTAATTGGCTCTCGTCAGATACAGGCGCTTCGCTGATGTCTCGCTGCCAAAGCGGATCCAAAAATTAGTGACCTGGCTGCAGCTTGCCTGCGTGCGTGCGAGTCTGCGTGCGTGCCTGTCTGTCTGCCTGCCTGCCTGGCTGCTACTGCGCTCTGTATATTAGCCTCCATATACTGTATGTGTGTGTACGGCATCCAACGCTTAGGCTGTGGTAAATACGCTGCGAGGGATTGAGAGTTAATCATTTGTTCCTGTTACGAGAGATATCGTCGGCAGATGATATGCGTTTAGAGGGAAAGACAAAGCAACGTATTGAATAACACCAAGGACAACCGGATTCATATCGGACAACCGAATAACATATCGGGGGACAAAATAACATAGCGAACAACCGAGGAACCTGACGGCAAGCAGATTAAAAACGGATAGCAGAAAGCAAGCATAGGAGGGCGAACTAAACGCTTTTGTAAAGTGTAACTCTTTCGGCGACTATTGACTGCAAAAGGTAATGTACAGCGTTGCTCAGCATTCTATTTATGTACAGCCAGAAGATTTAGAAGCGCTATAGAAATATCGACGTGTTGCATTGTCTCACTGTATGTCACTTGACTGACCAACGAGGGATCATCATCATCATCATCATCATCATCATCATCATCATCATCATCATCATCATCATCATCATCATCATCATCATCATCATCATCATCATCATCATCATCATCATCATCATCATCATCATCATCATCATCATCATCATCATCATCATCATCATCATCATCATCATCATCATCATCATCATCATCATCATCATCATCATCATCATCATCATCATCATCATCATCATCATCATCATCATCATCATCATCATCATCATCATCATCATCATCATCATCATCATCATCATCATCATCATCATCATCATCATCATCATCATCATCATCATCATCATCATCATCATCATCATCATCATCATCATCATCATCATCATCATCATCATCATCATCATCATCATCATCATCATCATCATCATCATCATCATCATCA
>OY744606.1:73069251-73094251 GCA_963556255.1 Allolobophora icterica | reverse complement strand
TACTTAGGGCCCTAATGTCTATGGTAGCAAAAACGGCCATATTATTTATTTACGAGCAACTAGTAAAGTGCTTTATCGTTGCAGTGTTGTTAGTGATAATGTCGATAATGAGTCATGACTGACAAGAAAAAACACGATATTCGCGGACAAATCTCCACCTAAAAAGAAGCTTTGCATCACAGCTTTCTTTCAGAAGATTCCAACCGTGCAGTCTTCCGTAACATCGACATCTTAATTGCAAGCGCAAGACGCCGGTAATGGGTGGTGAAGGGAGGGGACGGTAGGGTGTGCAAAAACTGTGCATCCAATTTTTTAAGCCTGCTGGCGCCTCTGCTTGTGGCCAAAGAGCTCGTATATTCACAAATGCTGTCTATTTTTAACGCGCAACAGCTGTGATCTACGCAAACCATGTTCCTCTTGCAATATATCCTCTCAGGCCTGTAAGCTCTTCTACGCAATCCACCTGACTGACGAGCTACCTGTCCGACGTGTCACATATTATTTAGATTACCTTCTTGTAACGTACTGTAAATCTCCGAGATTTTTCAATGCAACACGAAAGTTGTCCCAGGGATACCAGCTTATGCACCGCCGTTAATCAAATCGACTCTAACCAACCACTGGATTTTGACTCGGAACCAAGCCTGACTACTCTTTAATTAAGTGCCCATGATTGCTACGTTAAATGTCTGCAGAGGGTTAGTTGGTTGGCACGACTGATCCCTGAAGTAATGCGAAGTATGCAGATACTACATAATTGTGATCAAAGTTAGACAATTTAGTGTGTGTGCGTGCGTGCGTGCGTGCGTGCGTGCGTGCGTGCGTGCGTGCGTGTGTGTGTGTGTGTGTGTGTGTGTGTGTGTGTGTGTGTGTGTGTGTGTGTGTGTGTGTGTGTGTGTGTGTGTGTGTGGGTTTGTGTGTAATTACTGCTTAAGGACGCTGTGTCATAACGAAGTTGATTAGCGTCGCCCTCCTTTTAATACAGGCTTGGGACTGGCACTACCAGGATAAGGGCAGAGGCAGAATTCAGAAATTTTTTCTGGCTATCTGTTAGTTTGATAACTGTATTAGTAGGCCTATCTGTTGTTTACATGCACTGGTCTCCATAGAATATGAAATGGAGCTTAATTCGGCAGTGACCGAGTTGAGCAGAGGAGCTATTTGTGCCCGAATCATGTAGGCCTAAGAGCTGGCCCATAAATCAGAAAACAGTCATTGTGTAACAGAACATGTAGGCCTAACTACGTCTGTCCCATGGAACCGAAATTGAATATGATGGCGTAATTTGTTGACTGCAGTCGCTTGTTGACCGAGTAGATTTACTACGAGAATAAAGTATGAACGTCGTAGGGGCGCCATTAGGGGGTCTATTGGCAGTGTGTAGACGTGTTTTGGACGGTATGCATGCGAGAGGCAGACAAGGAAAATGAAGGGAAAGGAAAGGAGGAGAAGGCGATGGAAGGCAGAGGAAGGGAAGAGAATGGAGCAGAATCGAAGAGAGATTGGCCTATGTGAGAGACTGAAATTAAGAAGCTATGCTCGTACATTCCATGTGTATGCATGCGTATGATTAATTGTTATGCGTCTTAGTGAAAGAGATAGAATGTCCGCACGCGCTTGTGTCGAACAGATTAATCGATTCAGAGACACATCCCAGAGACATCCGAGTCAGGATATAGCCTTACACTTCAAAACGAAAGATAGAATGGAACCTAACAGTCAACGCAACAGATGAAAAACGAGCAGAATCTGCGAGCTACTCATACTTTATATCAAAATCTGGTGATGTTCATGCTCAGTTGTAAGATAAAGCAAACCCTTGGGATGTTTTCAATGACGTATACACTTGCGGCGCATGGGTCTAAAGTTAGAGTTTAGACTCAAGCGATGTGAATAGTTGCGCCGTGTGAAGAGATTTGTTTCTCTCGCGACGTCTGATCTCTGCACCGCATAAAACTACAATAAGTCAACCAAAGTGAAGACTGATATAGCGTGTATTCGTTGCATATTCATCATATATATATATATATGCGTATCTTTGATATATTCGTTATATATATGTATATATATATTTGTTATATATTCGTTATCTGCTCTGAACAGAGAGAAAACTGGCTCCTCTTTCCATCGTCTCTTCCCACCATTCATATTGCTTGAAGCACCACTCATATTGGACATGAGTTTCTCATTCTTCTTTTTCCTTCTCCTTCCTTCTCTCATTCTCATCTTACAAGTTCTCCTCCTCTCCTCCTCCTCCTCCTCCCCTCCTCCTCCTCCCCCTCCTCCTCCTCTTCCTCCTCCTCCTCCTCCTCCTCCTCCTCCTCCTCCTCCTCCTCCTCCTCCTCCTCCTCCTGCTCTTCCTCAGCTTTGGCACCATCGTCGTCGTCATGATCCTCTTTTCCCCTTCTATATCTCATTTCTTCTCTCCGTTAGTGGATTACGTGTTAAGTCCATCGAAGGTCTGTATGATAGCGTGGTCTACATGCAAAAACTCAACGTTAGAGTAATACAAGGTCCATACACACAGGCCTATACTTACTGTTATACATATGCTACATGGAAACATAAAAAGTACATACGTACATACTGTTGCTGACCCTCTGAAGTTGCGTATCGATAATTATTATTATTTTATTCGTTTATTACAAAATAAGGCTGACACCGCATCCTTGTACGGACTGGTTAAATAAGGGGATTTGAAAGTTAAAATTATTCTAAACATTAGTAGAAGTGTCTGGGATTTTAGGTTGGCGTGTTCGTCGTTTCTAACAGGAAAGGCATGTTCGTCATTTCAAGCTTCTATAGAGAACGTGTGTCATCTCTGCCCGGGAGGGTAAAGTCATGTGGACGCGGTTTTAGGTTATGCTGTTGCTTTATCTTAGTTGGGAATAAACCGCGCAAGACATGGGTTGCGCTCCATTTAACTGCAGAAAGCAACCGATCTTCTGCAGTCACTACTCGCTCCTGGAAACTCAGAAAGTGATCGGAAAGGTATCCCTGACGACGCATTCTGGCCATAAACCTTTCGAGCCTGTCGCGGTAATACGATGCGGTCATCCGGTGCTGTCATCCGATAGAGTTACGAAACGTAGATTCGCCCGATTAGTAGGTCTAGCGTAGCATTAACATCAGCAAAAGACATCGTAATCGTAATCTCCAAACTTCTAAAGCGCCACTCGAAGGCCAAGCGCAGGGCACCAGCTTATTCACGAGAGCTACGTCAAATCAGAGGGTGTTTCCAGAGAGTAATCCAAGAGAAGTCCGAGTCCAGTTTCCAGAACGTCAGAGCAAATCGGAGGGGGTTTCCATAGAGTAGTCTAAAAGAGGTCCACGACACACAGTCTTTCGATTTTATTGCAGCATATTTAAATCAAAACATTTCATTCGACAAATTAAAATTTATACACGCATTACTCTCTATATCTTTACCAATTATCAACGGAATGTGTAACTCAGTATCTTCGCGTTCTGTCTTCATATTGCATTTCGAATCTCTACATACAGGCTTGGACATGGCTATATGTGTCACCGCTCACGTCAGCCAATACTCGCGAACGTCCACCAATCAAAAGCGCCTATTTTTCCACGTGACAGGACAAGAATCAATGCTGACGTCAGCCCTTTTAAGCGCAGAAGCCTCACCAGCAATTCACAAGAAAGTTAACAGCTCGCTGAATCATCAACGTGACTTCATGGAAATTCCAATACAAACGCTAGCTTAAAACTTGCTGATTTCTCATTGAATAATGAAGTTCACAAATACATGCATGCATACATACATACATACATACATACATACATACATACATACATACATACATACATACATACATACATACATACATACATACATACATATACACTAACATACAGACATATATACATACATGCATACATAAATGGATGCATCCATACATACATATATGCAAATATACATACTTACATACTTTTATAAATAGATACATATTTACATAGGCCTACGTACACACATACATGCATACATTCATACATGCATATATACATACGGACTGAATTGTCAAATGCTGATATTCTGTCATGGCTGCTCTTCGCTTTAGCTCACAGCATCGTAAACATCGGAATTCACAGCTGCTGATTCATGTCATATATTTTAGTCGGACGGGTAGACGGTTCGAAACTCGATCTCACTTGACAGCCTGCCTGCCTTGGTCCTGGCTACAAGCCTCGATGCCTCCATCGCTGCTAGTTTTCCTATGTTGTCTGTTTCTGAGTAGCTTTTCATCAATTTGTCTACTCGCCTTTTTTTTACCATCATCTGCAGTTATCTCGAAATTTCTACAGCATCCAAAACACTAAGTCACTGGAATCAGATTATTCACAGGCGTTCAGTCAGCCAGAAATCGATAGGTAGGTCAGGTCAGAATCAGTTCTAGGTCAAGATCCAAAGACCAAAGGGTCAGACAGGCAGAAAGTCAGATGGTTACGGTGCATGATGTTTAGAATTTGAGCGCCCTCTGGAATAAACTCCGGCCAATTCTCGACACTGACAATTACTTCCAACATCATCTTCGCCTGTATACCTTACCGTAAGTAAATAATCTTTACTAGCGTGAAACAAACACCTGCACTTAACAAACAACATTGCATGCAAAACAGTAAAACAGAAAGCATATTGACAATAAAAAAACACAATATGACTTATCAAACATCAGTGGCGTGTCCCATCTGGCGCGTTGCCGTTTCGAGGACTTTTGAGAACAGTGTACAAATCTAACTTTATATTCAGTTCGAAGGAAAACTAGTAGCTTTTTTATTGAAGCGATCGTAGCAAAGTCTAAGCAAACAGTGTTTCGGTCAAACTAGTGTGTCCGTCTTATAATGTCCTGCTTTTGTTTTCCCGTTAGTAATGAGTTACAGCGAATTCTGCACTTTTTATGCTCAAATAAAGTACGCGTTTCATAACTTCCTTGTCAGCCGAATACATTTTCTCTACGGTATTTTTCTAAATTGATGGTCATCCAGCTTGTAGCCGCATCAATATATCTCGCCTAATTTGGTTACAGTTTCTTCCGGGAAACGCTGTTACGTTTTCAGCCAACGCTGAAACGAAGAACTATAAAATGCTCTAAATAATCTGAATCCGACAGGAGGACTCGGCTTAAAGAGTCAGCACACTCTGACCTCGGTCTACGAAAGCGGACTTGGCAGCGGGTGTGCTTGTTTGTTGTTCTCGGCTGAAGAAACACGCGTCTAGTCGGCTCCCGATTTATGAGCGGGATTCTAACAGCTGTCCCTAGCTAATTGGTTCTTTCAGTCCTGGTTCTTTTTAGATTGACAGTGACTGACTGACGTTTGAAGGAATGCAGAGGAGATGAACAGGTGCCGGGACTGAGGGACTGAAGTTGGGGATGGATGCAGGAGAGAAGGAATGACAGTGCGATGAAAAAAAGGACGTGTGGAGGAAAGGTCGGTGGAGAGAAGCTGGTGGATGGATGGTGGAAAGATGGATCGATGGACGGACGGATGAAGGGACGGACGGAAGGATGGACCAACGGACGATGGATGGATGGACAGACGGATGGTGATGGGTGGATGAATAAATAAATGGATGGATTGATTAATGGATGGACTGACGGGTGGTGGATGGATCATGGATGGATGGATGGATGGAAAGTAGAAGAATAGATGGATGAATGGATGGATGAATGGACGGACGGATGAATGGATTGAATGACCGACAGAGGGTGGATGGATGGATGGATGAATGGATGGACGGATGGACGTACGGATGGATGGTTTGTGCAATGAGTTTCGATAGAAAAGAGGTCAAGGCCTCTATTAACGAATCAATAATAGCAATTAGGGATCGAGGAAGGCTTACTGGGACTGAGGAATGGACGGAGTTCTCTAAGAAGGATTGATTACAGAGCAAACAAAGACATCCAGACAAACCTCTGAAGGACAAACACCGGGACTAAAAATAATCAACCAAGGCCTGTGCTCTTTGGAAAATTCAATTCACCGATCCTGTATCGATCTTGAAGACAAACATGTCGCTAAGTTCGACCTATTCGGGTCAGGATTTGGTTTCAGGCCTGAGTGGAATTTCCTACGCTGGTCAATTAAACAGGAATTATCTTCCTCCACGTGGATGGCTTTCTTCCCAACTGGATCGTTCCCAGGAATCGCTGCCTATCCATCTCACTTCATCCGATAAGAAGAAGCCAAACAGTTTAAGCGAGGCAGATATTTATTAGAAACCATGTGAGTAGTTTATCGAAATGAAGCCAAGTATCCACGCAAAATCTTTAGATCAGTTATTAGTATGGTAAATATGTTTTAGCAGCAGTCACGTAAATAGCTAAAAGCTCATTTATTAAGTACCATTATCTAATGACCATGCGTTTATCGATAGCGCTGAGTACTGTTGTGAACTAAAGACTTGCTCAAGGTCCCTACACGGTAACCGTCTCAGAGAGAGCCCGTCTCTTGAGCCCGTACTCTCCATGTGTTACGAGGCGAGCACTCTAGCCAATAGGCTATGATATACCGTGCATGTAAATGTGCTACACATGTCTACCTATGCAGCAAGGCAAACACATTGTGCGGACGCAGCAGTCCTGAGTTCACATAAACAGCTCAGCAGCTGTCACGTTAATAGCTACAAGCTTATATAAGACATGGCTCGTATATATCTCATCAACCATAACACAGTATATTATGTCTACATGTGTTTTTTCACGAAACGCCACAAAACTCATCATTTCTCTGGCTTTCAAATCTCTGGATAACCTATCTAACCGCATTATAACCTGGCCACTAACAGCACATCACATTCACATCTTTGATGGAATGTGATCGTTACAAATTTCGCTATAGTAATAATAATAATAATAATAATAATAATAATAATAATAATAATAATAATAATAATAATAATAATAATAATAATAATAATAATAATAATAATAATAATAATTATAATAATAATTGGATCGATGGATAATTTTCAGACATTCAACAACAGCTCGTAGCATAATTTTTTTGACTCCTGAGGGATCATGTGTACCTCGGGAGAAAATAATAATAATAATAATAATAATAATAATAATAATAATAATAATAATAATAATAATAATAATAATAATAATAATAATAATGATAATAATAATAATAATAATAATAATAATAATAATAATAATAATTTAATTATATCTATTGTTTCAGTTTTAGCTGATCGATTGTAAAATCCCGATCAGCCGCTGATCGGGCGCCATGGAAAACTGTCATCCCTATGACAACGACGGTTACCTTGGCCCCAACACCACAATTACGGATCAATCATCATGGATCGTCTGCAACTACCCGAACGGCACCGACATCTGTGCGGTGGTGGCCCTGTGTGCGGCCGAGAGGATCGGCTACGCCCTTGCGATCCCCACCATCGCCTGCGTAGGAATTCTTCTCAACGTCTTCAACCTCATCGTACTATCGACGAACCGATTCCCCGAGTCGTCCTACTCCTACCTGGCTGCTCTGGCAGTCGCCGACCTTCTGTCCCTCTGCTTCTTCGCCGTCAACGGTATCGGTCGGGGTTGCTACCCGGACAGCTATGCCTGGCGCACCTTCGAAGTGTACGTCTACTTCCCCCTAGGGCATAGCACGACGACCGCCAGCATCCTACTCACAGTGACGGTCACCGTCGAGCGGTACGCCTTCATCTACCACCCGATGCAATCGAAGACGTGGTGCAGCCAGATGGTGGCCAGGCGGGTGGTGGCCGTGGTCGCAGCGGTCAGCTTCGCCATCAACATTCCCCGCTTCTTCGTGATGACCGTAGATGCTAACGGTCATCTGGAGTTCACGGACTTCAGCCGGAGCCAGTTCTACGTCTACCTGTCCTGGGTGTACTTCAGTCTCATATCGCTGGCGCCCAGCCTCTCTCTCATCGTCTTCAACACCCTGCTCATCATCGGAATTCGCAGAACCGGACGGAAGCGGAAGTCGCTGTTCGGAACGAGAAACGGAAACAGCAGGAGCCAGGAGGAAGCGACGTTGACGCGCACCCTCATCATCGTCGTCTGCGTCTTCATTGCCGGGGAATTACCGTCGTCATTCACGAGTCGAAGTCTGGTCGTTGCTCTGATCAGCGGCGGTGATCAGTCGATCCTGACAAGGACTGGATATCGTATCGCTGTTCTTGTCTCGACGATTCTAGTCGTCATGCAGCACTCGCTCAACTTTGTCGTATACTGCGTCTTCAACCGGCGTTTCTGCTCCGTGCTACGACTCCACTACCTCCCGATCCTCTTCGGATACCGTTCCAAGCTCAACCAGGTAGTCGACGAGGTCAAGGCCTTGGAGGGCAACTCCGAAAACAAAAGCTCACTACGCGCTGCCAACACATTCGTCTGACACCAATTTACTATATTGTACGCGTTGATATATCAGTAGAATCGGACTATTATTCACTAAAGTGTAATAACCGAGGGAGTCTTACTTATCATAGATTGTTGAGCATGTATCAGTGAGTGTGAGTTAGGGGAGGACTGACCCAGATGAAACGAAACGGATTCGTTATAAACAATAACAACTTACTGAATGTAACACCAATCGGCAATTTCTACCGTACAAATAAGTAATTGCTATATCAAATGACATTTAAAAGCAGGAAATAGGAATACTATAAAAGGTAGCCTATGAGTAGCCCTCTTGAAGAGGCGCTATATATAAATGTCTTAATGAATGAATGGATGAAAAAGAGGCTGAGTTAAAGGAATAGATAACGCAATAGTTTGCAGTCCGCTATGGGAATCCTGATAAGTATGGTTTGGGGTTCAGGATATCTTCAGGTACTCGCCCTGGCAATTATTATTGACAATGTAAAGCATGCTAGAAGTGATGTCCCACTTACCGTTCTCTATAAATAGTCGTTTATTACATTACATTGCATCGGTGGTTTAGTCTGCTGAAACGCAAAATTGACTTTAGTAATAAAAAACACGACACCTTTATAACACGTCAACGCTCGCTAACTTGTTTTAAAAAGTGTTGCACATTACATATTGTTCACTTCAGTGTTAACATAATCATACAGGCGACAGGGTGCTCTATTCCGTAGTGCGATGGATCTGTAAACTAACCATTGCCGGTTCGAGCCTACTGAACGAACAAGTTACTCGTGCACAATTACTTTGCATCTCAAATTAAGTTTTTTCCACTGGATGCGAAATAAGTGAAATAGAAACAACACATTGAAACCATTTCAAGATAGCTACACTTTGCTACGCATTATAGATCTACGTGGTGTTACAGTTTGATATTAATGTCGAGTTTTGTGTCACTGTCGAACTAATGATGTATTTACACTTTACTTTATATTTTCGTATTTTTTAAATATAGTCTTCTGTTGTTTGGGTTCTTGGAAAGTAGTAGTATTCAGTGCTTAACGATATCTTGTGGCTGTCAGAACTGTCGACGCCAACTTACCTCACCTTTTTACAGTGTATTTTTTTTATCCTTCCTCGTGAAAAAATTAGCCAATTCTATCTATCAACCCTCGTATGTCTGGCACACAATTTGTGGCGGATTCGTGCCAAGCCATCGTCATCGATAACGGAGTGAAGAGCTTCTCGTCCTCCACTGAAACGCGTCGGCAGTAGCCACTCTCTGCAACAAAGAGCGCCACACAGGCTGCTCTGCTCCGCGAGGGATAAGTGGCCTGTGTGGTTTGTACTCATTTGACGAGGCTATAAGCGCTGCGGCCTTGGTCTGTCGGATCCTGTTCGACATTGGTGCAGACCTGAGCAGACTTGGGAACTCGATTAATCAAATAAGAAATAGTGTTTATTGCAACCAACAAAGCTTACATCCGGAACGTTAACATCCAAAGCACAATCCTGCACTGTTTCTAGTTCCAGCTGTCTTTTTCCACTCCTGCTGCAGGAGTGGGAAAAGAAAGCAAGAACTAGAATCGAACTCTGTTTCCAAGAGGTAGTTGTCAACTTATGAATATTTGTGAAATAAACAGCATAAAGGCAAGTGTTGATTGCTGTAGGTTACATTGAATGACAGATAAAACGACTGATTTACGTGGTTGATTCTGTTGGAGTTTACGATTCCAGTTGTTTCAAGATTATTGGTTATACTGGTGAACGACGCTGTGTCTTAGCAAAGATGTGTAGCATCACCCTCCTCCTTTATCCAGGCTTGGGACTGGCACTACCACAGTATGGGCAGTGCTGGAGTTTTTCAAGAGTAGAGATGAATCATGACTTTTATAATAGTCTTCTAGCGCTCGAGTCTACAGAATTATTTCCGGATGTCTTGTCGTATTAATAGGCCTACACATTCACCGGAATTATTCCTTCGCTAATCAAAACCGTAATCTCGAATTTATACAGCTTAAGTCCTAAAAGGATTCTCTCTTTGGTAATCTGTTCATTTCATGACGGTAAAAGAAGTTGTGTTAATAGGCCCCTTAATTGAAGCCAGTAATGAGCGTTAACCTGAGCATAATGGGACATTATTTTCAGTTTGCAGCGATATTGAATCCTAATGTAGGCCTATATGTGACTATATCTTCATAATAAAACGCAGATAAGTGCTTCAAAGGAAGGGGAGATGGCATGCGGCGGCTCCGAATAATTAGACAGCTACTATAGCTAAAGTAACGCTGTAAATTATTCTTAATTCCTATTAATTAAAGAGCCAGTTCAGTGGCGTCTACAGTGGGGCTGGGAGAACGATATCCCACTGTTGCCTGAAGTGGGTTGGTGAAGGGGGGGGGGTTGGTTTAACGTTACTGGTCAGAACACAGTTTTGATGAACATTTATAGTAGGCCTATAATAACTTCCTATTTCACTTTTTAGCTTGTAGTAACTTTTGTTATGGACCATGCATAATGCCGATGTATGTAATAAATTAATTTACAGTTCTGAGTGACTTTTACCTCTTATGTAAAGGTCGGCCACAGTGGGGGGGTTTATTCTCCCATTCCAGTTGTGTGGTTAGACGCCACTGAACCACTCTAATAACCGAGTTCACGTCTAGCAGAGGCAGAGAGAAGACATCGGTAAACAACTATTTTATAAGAACTGCTTGGTAGGGCAACTGCAGCGACACACGGACTCGATTAAAAACAATATCATTAGGCTTAATTAAATTCAGCTCTATGTGATACAATGAAAAGGAACGATGTTACATTCAACGTCATTGTTTACCAGTTCATGTCATATCAACCTATATGCGCAACAGTAGTGAATAATGTGTTCATATTAGTTTGTAATTATAATCATTGTAATCAGAATGCGGTGCAGTGTCGCTGTAAAAGAAACTAATTAGAACGTGCCGTCTGCGTTGGCATCGACGTTGAATTTAATTAAAAACAGAAGGTAAGCGAACATTTCTCATATAGCTCGGAGTCACCAGCGGTAGGCTTTCACCGGCCTCAGGATGTTTCGGGCCCCGTGCAGAGTATACTGTACAGACCCTCCATGACAAAAGTCAAATTGTTTTTTCATTGCTAATCATTTTATTTTATAAATTGTTAGCAACAGGTACTACCGTACAAGTTAAATATGTAACTATACACGAGAATTCTGGGATATAGAGAAGTTCACTTTCATTTTATTGACAAAACAGAAGGTTTAATCGAAACCATAATATTATTATGGTGTTTTCTTCATGTTAATTTTCTGTGACTTTTTGGGCCTCTTAAGTTGCGGGCCCCATGCGACCGCACGGTTCGCATGCCCCTAAGGCCGGCACTGCCACACGCGAGCCCAACTTACGGACTCTCAACGAAAGTCGACCTAATGACAGCATATTCAGAGTTTCTGAAACAGGTTATTTCAAGGATGACGATAGGCGACGTGATCCTCCGCCGCTGGTGACACTCGGTTGCCTCACCGTCCAGCATTCCCCGCAGATGGAGGACGCGGCGCTCAGACACCATTCACACCAACGGATCTGCGCAGGGCAGGAATTAGTCTCCCGCCGGTTGTAGAGCCATTCCGCGGTTGATGATCGATGCTGTTCCCAAGACTCTCTCCGCCCTTTCTTCACAGTATAGTACAGCGGCCTAGCAAATCAATTGTGCATTTTGTGATACAAGCATGAAATTTGGCACAGACATCATAGGCCTACATAGTAGTACTAAGAGATATAGATATTGGGCCACGCTGAAATATTATTTTTTGGCGGGAAAAATTGCGGGAAAAAATAAAATATGAATTTTTCATAATTTTTGGGAAAGTGGTCTGCAAATAAGATTTAGGACCATTTTGCTTAATTGGTTTTCAATGTAGATTTTGGTTCCATTTGGATTTTTAATAAATTACTCGATTTTTATTTATATTATTAAAATATTACAGTCTAAATCAGGGCTTCTCAAACTTTATTTTTATTGTACCCCCAGGTAAAAAAAATCGAGTGTTGGCGTACCCCCAGCAAAGGTACCGTCTGATCGGAAAAAACAGGCGAGCGCGAAGTGCCCTTGCAATTAGCGTAGGACCATGGCATAGGTAGACAAATTTACTTCAGAAGATAGATCTTGAAATGCGTCGGGAAACAGTGCTATTCGACAAATGAACAATGTCAAGTTTTTTTGCAGCCTTTTGTCCTAGCAGACAAGTCACAATATCTTTGGCAGCAGGTAATACTAGACTCTCCCCAATCGTGTGCGGTTCCCTGTTTGAGCTATTTGCAAACTGACCAAATAAGAAGTTTCTAATGTTTGTGAGCTAGCTGCAGTAAACGGCTTTAAACTTTTCTTATTTTGTAGCATTTCCATTTTTCTTCGTTTAAAAAATTCAAGTGGTTTACCTTGAAGAAGTGAATGTTTTGTATTAAAATGTCACTGAAGTAGAGAAGGTATCATTGAATTATTTGACAGTTTTTCACTGCATATGACACATCGATGTTTCGGATCATTTTCATCACCACACCATGTAAATCCAAAGGATAGGCCTAAATAACTCTCGTCATACCGTCTAATCTTAC
Source organism: Allolobophora icterica (assembly GCA_963556255.1). Taxonomy (NCBI): domain Eukaryota; kingdom Metazoa; phylum Annelida; class Clitellata; order Crassiclitellata; family Lumbricidae; genus Allolobophora; species Allolobophora icterica. The sequence continues at coordinate 73,081,269 of OY744606.1, read as the reverse complement.
GCTGCGTACCAATGCCGTCGTCCTCATTAGGGTGTACTCTGGCGTCTGGAGTGTCAGTCTCGGTAGATTCAGTGCTAACGGTTGCGCTGAGAGGTTCCGGCTTTCTTTTAAGCGGTTGTTTTTTCAACCATTTATCCATTGTTGGTTTTAAAATAATAATGCTACTATGCAGTATTGTAGTCACTTGTATAGTAATTATTTGTTGTGAAAAATAAATGAAGCGTCTGTGACTTTTCAGCATTAAAAATATATCATAGAAATAGAATAGCTACTCAAAGAAAGATGAGCATTGACGCATAGAGAATTTAAACTTTTAGGAAAAGGAAGCGAATCGTGGACGTAGAATAGCTAATCAAAGAAAGATGGGCATAAACTCCTAGAAAATTTAAAGAAAAAGAAGCGGATGGCGTACGTATAATAGTGACTTCAATAGTCAATAGCTAATCAAAGAAACATGGGAATAAACTCATAGAAAAGTTATTTTTTTCAAATTTTTTCGCGTACCCCTTAGCGACACCTGGCGTACCCCTAGGGGTACGCGTACCACCGTTTGAGAACCCCTGGTCTAAATTACTATTGTTGTTGCATCACAACTAATAATGTCTATACGGGTCAATATAATGGCTGAACTCCCAAAAAATTGATATAAAAGGTTTCTCAGTAGATTTTGTTACCATTTGGTATGCTTATGAGCATCGCAAAAGTCTACTCTATTCTGACCATTCGAAAAGGGTCAATTTCAAGATGGCGTCCAAGATGGCTGCCGGGAGCTAAAATTGTCTATATCTCAAGCACTATTCAACCTAGAAAGGTGGTGTTGGTGTCTAACCGTAGATTTATTGCTCAGTGTTCAGTTAAAATAACTTTAATCACTTTCTGTATCATTTCAAGATGGCATCCAAGATGGCTGCCGGGAGTTAAAATTGTCTATATCTCAAGCACTATTCAACCTAGAAAGGTGGTTTTGGTGTCTAACCGTAAGGTTTATTGCTCAGTGTTCAGTTGAAATAACTGTAATCACTTTCTGTATATTCAAGATGGCGTCCAAGATGGCTGCCGGGAGCTAAAATTGTCTATATCTCAAGCACTATTCAACCTAGAAAGGTGGTTTTGGTGTCTAACCGTAGGGTTTATTGCTCAGTGTTCAGTTGAATATTTAACGTTACTTAATATATAATTTACTGACAAATTCGTTGGCCATACAGTTTACAGCTACATGTATAGCTTACACATACAATTAGTCACTACCCATCGTCATCGTCCGACTCCTCTGGAATGAACTTTTTATGTGGATTGTCCATTTTTTAACTTGGCACTGTCCACAGGCAGGTAGTCCATTTCTTCTACAGCCTTTAACAATTTCAAGGTTCAAGGTTCAAATAAAAAATGAAGTTAAAATCAACGTTACAAACTTGCAAGGTTTAAATCAAATTTTGGGGTTTTTTTCTTTCCAAGATTTCTCTAATATGTTTCTTAGGAATCAAGGTTACATTTGAAACAGTTGAAATAGAATATATGTATTCACCTACGGAGCTCTGCGTGTTGAACAGTCAGTCACCTTCACAGACACATAAAACAGTACGTTGAAGTGAAAGCTTCCTGCAAGAACATCTTTTTACACAATCCTTCGTGCACTTGCAGGACACCAACTCTTTGCAGGTCGTGGATGCTTCCTGCAGAGCAGTGCCGGCCTTAGAATATTTTGGGCCCCGTGCAAAGTATGCTGCACGGGCCACCATTACACAAGTCAAATTGTTTTTATAGGCCCTACTGCTAATAATTTTTTAGTATATTGTTAACAAGTACAAGTCAAATTTAACTATATACGAGAATTCTGACATATAGATGTGGCGGGGCGACCCCTAGCGGCGGCGGTCGTCAAACGCCGGGATGAGGACTGCCGGTCGTGCATTTCCTGAGGATTCGAACCCCTGTGTTCAGGACCATAATAGGTGGGTGGCAACCCAGACAGGCGCTTACTACGTCTAGGCATAATGACATTAGGCGGTTCTTCTAAGGGCAATGACGTCATCATTTCTATTTCATCACCAGGGCATGACCTGTGGGTGTCCATGGTTTCCGAGTAGGAAACAAACATAGGATTTCCCCTATACTCAGGATTCATAGTGTCCCCATCCTCTTCTTCTACTTCTTCATCTTCTTCGTCGTCTGCCTCCTCTTCTTCATTTACTTCTTCATTCTCTAGGGTTAACCTCGCTTCTGGTAGTGGAGGGCTATGGTGACTAAGTGAATGGGCCTTTGGACTTTGGACAGCCTCTTCTTCGTCTTCTACTTCTTCAACTCTATTCAGATCTTGGAACATACTATTACTAGCTAATTCTGGGAAACGCTGAAGAAGACTACGTCTACATTCTAAGTCACTAAGCACAGACTGCAATTTTAAATCTGGCTGGTTCGCCATATATTAAGATTGAAATGAAACAGAAACTGTCAATTTGACTAAAATTTCAAATGTCAGTATAGTTCAAAGTTCAAACAAAGAATTTCTTCTTACTGTCCAGAGAACTTCTATTCTGCCAGTATTAAGTTCAATTAACTATTTCAACTTACTCTACTATGTAGCAACTCCGATCTACATCTATACCAAAGACAATGGCACTATTACACACAATGCATCAACCAGCATTAGACACAGAGGTCAAAGGTCAAAACTTAACAAATATCAAATCCTATGAGCTCTAATCTCCTTATGGTAACACTTTATCTAGGCCGAAAGCGATCACAAATAGCGGACGATTCCTATGCTCCGAAACAGGATTTTACATCGATATTCAACCTAAATCTTACAAAACATCAAGTGACTCAAAATGGCGACTCTTACTTCTAATGGGCAAGATACGTGGTACAGGACAGGGGCCTCACTTACGCATTTCAACTTGGCAATTATCTCAATAATTTACGGCCAAAAGATATGACATATTGTAGTAAGGATACCAAACCGACATTTGATCAACCTAAGACTACGAATGTTCGATTATCTTAAGATAAGAACTTAAATCGAAAACAGACATCAATTCCCAGTTCTACACTCGGCAGTCACAAAACCATCTTCTGCGCAGATCAATCTTTTGCACCCGGCAGCGGCCTAAAAATAGCTATGAACTAAAAATAGCCATTACGTAATGTCTCTTCCTATAGCGCATATTCATAAGTGGAAACAGTGCATACAGAGACGTTGTGACGACAGAATCGTTACATAGAGGAAGTTGACTCTTATTTTATTGAAGAGAAGATTTAATCGAAACCATAATATTAGGCCTATTATTAGGGTCCCTTGTTCATGTTAATTTTCTGTGACATTTTCGGGCCCCCTACGTTGCGGGCCCCGTGCGACCGCACGGTTCGCACGCCCCTAAGGCCGCCACTGCTGCAGAGTTGTCCAGTTAGGCTCATATGTGTTATCATCAGCCTTTGTCCAACCCCATATGGTTGGAGATGGCAACTCAGAATTTGGCAGGAGAATCTGCCCCCACACGGGGCTTCTTTGGCAAAGTGCCCCTTGATGTGTTGCTCCAAAGCTGCCTTCGTTGGTGGGATTAACTGAACATTGCATTTCCTGGCAAACAACTTTTTCCATGCTTTGTTGATGTCCGAGTCTGTGCTTGTGCGGTCATACATAAGTAACACAAACCTTTCGATGGAATGGAAATACATCAACTAGTATTGCAGATGCTGCACATGATACTTTAAGCAAGGCACTTGTCAGATCTGTATAAGCAGTCCAAATGGGCCAAGCGGTTTTCTTACCATGTCCAGACAAACTGGACACAGTGTCACAGCCTGTCAATGCGTGAAGCATTGGCAATGCTTCTGCCCTCTCTGGTCCAAGACCAGGATCAATTTCATGAGCTGCTAAGTACCGGAAATTCCTTCCAACTTCAAAAGCGAGCCATATTTTATCCTCCGGTGCCAGTGTTTGTGCAACAGAAACGGCTAGTACCTTTGCACGTTCAATTCTTGCAGTGCTTTTTAAGGACTCCGCTTTATAAGTGTCCCATACTATATCCACGCGTGTAGCACTCGGGAGCTTTCCATTGAAAATGTGTCTGGCATACTCATCGAAGTTCTTGAATGCAGCTGGTTTCAACATGTGTACAATAGCAGCACCGTCAGGAATTATATTGATCCCAACAGAGCATCCAGCTGGGCATGCGATAGATTTTCGAAGCACGCTCTAGAAGAAATGGACTACTATGTACTTCTGCCAAGCACGCTCTAGAAGAAATGGACTACTATGTACTTCTGCCTGTGGACAGTGCCAAGTTAAAAAATGGACAAATCCACATAAAAAGTTCATTCCAGAGGAGTCGGACGATGACGATGGGTAGTGACTAATTGTATGTGTAAGCTATACATGTAGCTGTAAACTGTATGGCCAACGAATTTGTCAGTAAATGATATATTAAGTAACGTTATTTCAACTGAACACTGAGCAATAAACCTTACGGTTAGACACCAAAACCACCTTTCTAGGTTGAATAGTGCTTGAGATATAGACAATTTTAGCTCCCGGCAGCCATCTTGGACGCCATCTTGAATATACAGAAAGTGATTAAAGTTATTTCAACTGAACACTGAGCAATAAACCTTACGGTTAGACACCAAAACCACCTTTCTAGGTTGGATAGTGCTTGAGATATAGACAATTTTAACTCCCGGCAGCCATCATGGACGCCATCTTGAAATGATACAGAAAGTGATTAAAGTTATTTTAACTGAACACTGAGCAATAAATCTACGGTTAGACACCAACACCACCTTTCTAGGTTGAATAGTGCTTGAGATATAGACAATTTTAGCTCCCGGCAGCCATCTTGGACGCCATCTTGAAATTGACCCTTTTCGAATGGTCAGAATAGAGTAGACTTTTGCGATGCTCATAAGAATACCAAATGGTAACAAAATCTACTGAGAAACCTTTTATATCAATTTTTTGGGAGATCAGCCATTATATTGACCCGTATAGACATTATTAGTTGTGATGCAACAACAATAGTAATTTAGACTGTAATATTTTAATAATATAAATAAAAATCGAGTAATTTATTAAAAATCCAAATGGAAACCAAAATCTACATTGAAAACCAATTAAGCAAAATGGTCCTAAATCTTATTTGCAGACCACTTTCCCAAAAATTATGAAAAATTCATATTTTATTTTTTCCCGCCATTTTTTCCCGCCAAAAAATAATATTTCAGCGTGGCCCAATATCTATATCTCTTAGTACTACTATGTATGATGTCTGTGCCAAATTTCATGCTTGTATCACAAAATGCACAATCACTTCATATATCGGAGATATGCCGCTGGACTAGTACCCAATATTTCCCGGATGCTTACGGCGTACGAAAGGGGGGGTCTGTAGGTCAGATATTGACCGCCCATTTGGAAACCAGTCTCCTCTCTGAGGTGGGCTGGATCCATGGAATAACGGATGACCACGAAAATATGATACAAGAATCGTTCGTAACGCAATCAATCCGTGATGGGAATAAAGAATGGTTTCGACGAGCAGAACTGGCAACATTAAAAGTCCACACTTTAGATTTATTGAGCAAATTTCGCGCTTATAGTCTGTTGGCAAGTGTGAAATAGATATTTTTTGGGTATAATCTTGGCAAATGTGTTTTTTTACATCTAAATACCTCACTGATCATGAAAAATGTTCTTGCCAGTTTTTCTGAGTGGTCCCGGGGAAATTTTTAATGGTTACAAAAGCTACATGTGAAAAGTGCATGGAAACTTTAATCATAGACTAGGTCTGGAATCTCAAAATGACATGGTTAGAAGCAAATCATGTACCAAGTTGCTAACCGGCGTTTCTAGATTAATTTGACCCTGCTGAAAACGAAAATCGCGGTTAGCAAGCTGGATTTTTAGCGGTTGCATAGAAAAACAAGATGGCGGCCAAAATGGCAGCCAATATCTTCATATGGTTATAAGTAAAGTCATGTACGTGATGGAGACATGATTTTAGAGTCTAAGTTAACATTTACGGGGTCAAGGAATGGGATGGACCTAAAGACAAATATGTAGCACTGCCAGAAACAAAATGGCGGACAAAATGGCGGCCAAATATCTTCAAATTGCTATAAATAAAGCCATGTATGTGATGGAAACATGATCTTAGAGTCTAAGTTAACGTTTTCGGGATAAAGGCATGCGATGGAACTAAAGACAAATATGTAGCACTTCCAGAAAACAAAATGGCGGACAAAATGTCGGCCAATTATCTTCAAATGGCGGACAAAATGGCGGTCAGTCTGGTATAGTGTTTTCTTGGACAAATCATACAAAGGAAGTAGCATTCTACATCATTCACTGATGTTATTGCAGTTTAACCATCATTATTTACATGACACTTTTAGTAGCATGTGTTTGCTGTTTGACCATTTTATACATTATGTACACATTATTGGCGAGGTTGCTGCATACGTTCTTAACATGGTCGTAAGACACCTCTGCGCCACACTTGCTGAGCAGTGATATCGCCTTCTGACTCCGGAAGTGATGATACATCCAAAGTGATCGTCCGACTGAGTATGGGATAATTCACAGTTAGTCAAGGAAAAGGTACTGGAGGGGAACAGCAAGAGATACTGGACTTTTGTGGATCTGGAGGCCTTCCATGAAAACTCCCTCTTCCATCTGAGGTATCACTTCTTTGTCAATGTTATCCACTGAAAACCAAATTCTGCTGTTGTGCAGAAGGCCTGGTGGAACTATGGGGTAGCTTGCCTAATGATCTTGGAACACCAATAGATTGTGGACATCTCTGCTCTTAGATCTCGACCACGGAATATCGAGAAACCAATCGTCGATGGCGATAGTTCGGAAGAACTTTCGAGAAATAGATAATCCTGTTATTATACGGGGAAGAGACTGAACCAGCTGCAATCCTCGATCATCTTTCATTGGTCAAGATAAGCTGCGCTTTCTTCAGAAGACAGCTGCGGACAGAAGAGAGGGTCGCTAGCTCTTGGCTTAGGGACCAAGAATGACGCTGCATCATCTTAAGACCTGTGGTCCGAAGAGCAGCAGCATCATAGGCATGCAGCCTTTGGATTAGTTAAATGTCATTGATGGGTGCACCACGAGTGGATGCAGATGTTGACAATAAATCTGTTAAATTGTTGGATACCCTGTTATTCACAGTTAGTCAAGGAAAAGGTAATGGAAGGGAACAGCAAGAGATACTGGACCTCTGTGGAACTGGAGAAGGCCTTCCATAGAGTGCCTAGGGAGGTAGTATTCTGGAGTCTGTGGGAAAAGGGAGTGACGAAGAAAACTGTGAGACTGGTAAAGTCCATGTATGATGGGGCACGCACTTCGGTGAGGTGCAGGGTTGGAAACACAGTGGAGTTCGAAATACGAGTAGGTGTACACCAAGGATCGTGCCTGAGCTCACTGTTGGACGCATTATCAGACAACATCGGGAGAGAGGTACCTTGGGATATGTTGTATGCTGATGATCCCATTGTGGCAGATAGCTTAGCAGAGAATGCCCAGATAAGCTACACTGGTTGGTAGAAGGCACTGGAGAGCAAGGGACTCAACATAAATTCAAGAATAAACAGAAGTCATGGTTTGCTCAAGGACAGATGTGGACCTGGCGGTTATAGATGGTGGGGGAAATGTGCAACAGGTGGAAACCTTTAAATGCCTGGGGTCGATAATGAATGCTAAAGGAGGATGTGAGCAAGATGTCAAAAATAGAATAAAAGTCGCCTGGCAGAAGTGGAGGGATTTGTCTGGTGTGCTGTGTGATCGCAAGAACTCAGTTCGCCTCAAGGGAAAGTTATACAGGACAATGATAAGACCGGTATTGATTTATGGAGCAGAAGCATGGACGCTGAGGAGGAAGGAGGAGGAACTTCTGGAGAGAACTGAGATGATGATGCTACGATGGATATTTGGGGTGTCACTGAAAGACAGGCAGAAAAATGAGAATATCCGGAAAACACTTGGAGTGGACTGTATATCTGACAAGGTGCGCGAAACCAGACTGAGGTGGTATGGACATGTAGAGCGGGCGGAGGAAGATAGTAGCATCAAAAGAATCATGAAAGAGGAAGTGCATGAACACCGCAGCCGAGGACGCCAGAGGACGAGATGAATGGACATGGTTCAGCCCGACCTCAGGCTTCTGGGCCTGAAAAAAGAAGACACCGTAGATCGAGTGGGATGGAGACAGAGGATCCGAGTGGCTGATCACTCCCCAGCGAGGGACTAATCCCAGCGGAAGAAGAAGAAAGAGGAGGAAGAGGAGGAAGAGGAGGAGGAGGAGGAGGAGAAGAAGAAGAAGCAGAAGAAACCAATTCGTTTCCATCAAAAAGAATTCAGTCTTCATTGAGTATCAGTGCCTTCGTCATCCAACGTACTCTGTGAAGGGCACCAGGCTTGCGAACCGCTGCTGAACTGCTCAATTCCACCGTGTCTAGAGTTTGTCTACTGTAAATCATGCAAAGTAGATAAGTGTAACACCAAGCGCTGCTGCTGCTGTCGAAATGTGAACTTGCCATGTACACTTATGTGCAATTGCATTGACTGAAACAATGCTTGAAATAGCTTTAATCAAGTCATGAAACACGAATATTGTGTACGTAATGTATAAAATGGTCAAACAGCAATCACAGGCTACTAAAAATATCATGTAACTAATGATGGTTAAACTGCAATAACATCAGTGAATAATATAGAATGTTCCTTCCTTTGTATGCTTTGACCAAGAAAACACTACTCCAGAGTCCAGACTGACCGCCATTTTGTCCGCCATTTTGTCCGCCATTTTGTTTTATAACCATTTGAAGGTAATTGTCGGCCATTTTGTCCGCCATTTTGTTTTATGGCAGTGCTGCATATTTGTCTTTAGTTCCATCGCATTTCTTGACCCCGAAAACGTTAACTTAGACTCTAAAATCATGTTTCCATCACATACATGGCTTTATTTATAGCCGTTTGAAGATATTTGGCCACCATTTTGTCCGCCATTTTGTTTCTGGCAGTGCTACATATTTGTCTTTAGTTCCATCGCATTCCTTTGCCCCGAAAATCTTAACTTCGACTCTAAAATCATGTTTCCATCGTATACATGGCTTTATTTATAGCCATTTGAAGATATTTGGCTGCCATTTTGTCCGCCATTTTGTTTTCTGCAGTGCTACATATTTGTCTTTAGTTCTATCGCATTCCTTGACCCAAAAAATGTTAATTTAGACTCTAAAACCATGTTTTTATCACGTACATGACTGTACTTATAGCCATATGAAGATATTGGCCGCCATTTTGGCCGCCATCTTGTTTTTTCATGCAACCGCTAAAAATCCAGCTTGCTAACCACGATTTTCGTTTTCAGCAGGGTCAAATTAGTCTAGAAACGCCGGTTAGCAAATTGTTACATGATTTGCTTCTAACAATGTCATTTTGAGATTCCAAGCGTAGTCTAAAATTCAGTACAACGCATTCAATTTAAGTTCCGTTAATCTGGAGTGCACATTTGGTCCCAAATATGCACTCGGGACCAAATAAAAAAACTGGCAACATGGTTTTTTGCGTGCACAACACTATTTTGAACATTTTAAACACATTTGCCAAGATTATACCCAAAATTATGACAATCTTCAAATTCTTGACATTTGCCTACGGACTATTAGACGAATCACTGTTAGAAATTACACACAGAGAAACCAACGACCAACGTGGCCGCGAACGTGTGTCATAGGCCTATGGCGGTTTTAGTATCTCCTCGGTATTGCCTTGGTCAATATTCGCAGAGTGTTTTTATTTTCAATAAAAACAATTTATAGTAGGCACATCCAATTTTCTTTCCGCCAAACGTCCTGTTTTGACAACGAACTATTTACTGAGGGATTCTACTGTATATCTACAATTTTGGAACCTCTCAACCTCTCAAGAGACGAATTTATAAAGGTCCGCAAAGACAAGCGTTCCATTTAAGTTGATGGACAAGTGCCGAGGCTAACAGTTTGCTAGGTCTTACAACAGCCCTTCCCTCGTCACTTCCTCACAATTAGTCTACTCTTTATCATCATTTATTTGTTTCCGTCTGAACATCTCTGTCCACATATCTGTATTATAAGAGGCTTTTAGGAAACTCTTAACGGCGCTGATGATATAGCGCACGATTACTCAACGTCAGAGATAATGTTTCGCTTCCGTTACCACTCACGTCAACGTTTGCATTAAAATATGGACCAATGTAACGAAAGAGAGAACAGCTATTGTTAGAAGTATGAGTTATAGTAAACGAATAAATCGTTGTATTATGGAATCTGTTGATAACACCAACGGGTTATGGAACACATATTGTAAGGACAGATTCAACGCAAATCGGACTTCCTAGATTTATAGAAGGCCAGGTCAACTCTAGGTCTACATACCCGAATAATATGGCAGCAAAGGTTGACTAGGTATTACCTATACTTGTAAATTATGACTAAAGATAACGTACACTTATTATTATTATTATTTAATTTTTAGACATACATTTATTATTATTTTTATGCCCCGAGGTATACAGGATCCCTCAGGGACTTAAATATTAACTAATGTAGAAAAAAGTGTCCGGAATGGCCCTATTATTATTTAATTTTTATTATTATTATTATCAATGTGCATTTATAATTACCAAGCATCAATCGATGGCTCTGAGCAATTGTGAGTGAAAGACTTGCCCAAGCTCCTTACACAGTAACCGTCTCTGAGGAATCTCGAACCCGTACTCTCCGCGATACAAGGCGACCGCTCTAACCAGTCTGCTACTCTTTCCCGTAAGAACGGTAAGACTCGTTTAAATAATTGAACGCAGAAGTAAGGAGGGCAGAGAATATTTTAACGTGCAGTAATACACAAAATGTGTGGTGATGAAAGGCTGTTATCCGCTGTTTGTGCAAGGAAATGAATTGTAATTCATAACTATTTATGATTTTTTGCGCTCCGCAGCACCCCATGTGCAGCGATAAATTTTCCTTAAAACACGCCCTGAAGGATGGCATAACAAAGAGACAGGACTCGTACGTATGGAAGCCATAAACATGTTATTCGACTGCATGTTTTATGCTGTTGTTCTGCTTCTAAGAACTGGTTTAATACTATCTGTCGTCTTTGTGTATTTAAAACAGAGTGCTCAATCCTTCGGACTGCTGCAGGATTTCTTCTGCTTATAGCCGTTTTAATGACGAAATGGACGCAGACCAAGCTTGTTATTCACTAGAACTACTCCTCGTTGAAATATAACAACTCTTTAAAGTTACTTTAAACTCTGCTATGTCCTGGTCTAGTTCCGTACTTTTCTATTCTCTTCTGATCTAATAAGTAGTGAGTCGTATTCCTATTCAATTTCATTTCTTTTTTCTTAAGTTTTATTAAAATTTATTCACGTTAACTCTATTATTTAATATTCTATTCTAGCAAGTAACGGATTGTCTTCCTTTTAAATGTTTCATTTCCATTCTATTCACTTTTATTCTTTCTATTCACGTTAATTCTATTATATTGCAGTCTATTCTGTTCCATTCTGACTATTCATCTTCCTGTTCTGTCTCGATGTTTTTACGCATGGCTAGAATGTCCTCCATCTGGTAATCCTATACTTCTAATCAGCCGTAAAACAGTTCTCCCGACAGTATTTTTTACCACTGGTCAACCCTTCGTTGCCTTCCTGTTTCGGTCCATAATGAAATATCATCCGTGCCATTCCATTTCCCAACCATTCCATTTCCCAACCATTCCATTTCCCAACCATTCCATTTCCCAACCATTCCATTTGCCAACCATTCCATTTCCCAACCATTCCATTTCCCAACCATTCCATTTCCCAACCATTCCATTTCCCAACCATTCCATTTCCCAACCATTCCATTTCCCAACCATTCCATTTCCCAACCATTCCATTTCCCAACCATTCCATTTGCCAACCATTCCATTTGCCAACCATTCCATTTCCCAACCATTCCATTTCCCAACCATTCCATTTC
>OY744606.1:73021751-73064251 GCA_963556255.1 Allolobophora icterica | reverse complement strand
ACAAATGTGTAGAGAAGATCAATTCTGAATTACGTTGTTATGTTCGGAACAAGTCTGAAGAAACATATCTGACTCGATGTAAGATTGTGTTTTATTAATTGATTTTGTTGCAAATACACGTCTGGATTTAATTAAACCAAATTATTGGTATTATCATTGGTATTTCTTAGGAAACCCCAATCCGCCATTTTGAAATTCATTTTTGGAAGTGTTCCCCTGGACCGATTTTGTCCGATTTTGGATATGTTATTCAGCAATTTTATCTGAGCAGGAAACCGTTTAAAACGCTTCTGAAGCAATTTTTCCCAGGTCCAACTGTAAATTGCCTGGACTATATATAGGCTACGCATAGATGTCGGTTCTGGGGTGAATGCGAAACAGATGCTTGGTCATTCATTACCTCATTACATTTAATTATGGCTGTGGATGGAACCCTTATCTCCTTGGCCGCTGGTGCCTATCTGTTCGTCAGGTTCTCGCTCTAGTCTTACGAGGGAGGAGGCCCAGGTGATGTTAGTCCGGAGGTATTATGTATACACAATTACACATTCAGTATAGACCGAACAAAGTCAGACACTCGCTTAAACTATCGGGCGATCAATCGGTGACCAGCGCCCGGTCAGTGCATCATTATTATACATGTAGCTGAATTGGCTAGGGACGCAGGTGAGCCTTACAGTGGGCATATCGGGGAGGTCAAGCCGAGAAGTGATATTGTGTATCATCCATCCAAAGTCGACGTGCATGCTTCTGCTGTAGACCTATACTGTCTGACGTAGCCTACAGTACGATGGCAAGATCTTTCCACTGGAGAAACCTTGGTACGATGGTAGCAGCCACCGAACGAGAACCCTCTCACTCCCTATAGAGGGCTGTCGAAGAGCCGGCCGGCCGGCCCGAATCCTTGGGGCAAGGATGTCGCATCTACTGTGATTAGTTCAAGGAAACGGGAGGGGATTTGATAAGATGTCCCGAGCACCAAGGCTATAGGGGAGACTGATTATGTACTGCTATCGCCTCATAAATGCCCTCTGTTTCATCACCTCATATATACATGTATATATATTTATATGTGCATATGTATTTATTCGTATGGTGATGTTTGATCCTGAAAGGTACTGGACTGTATACATATATATAATTATATATATACGATTTTCATAGATGGAGATATAATATATATAATACATATATATACATATATACATGTATACATGAGCGCCTCTGAACGGTTCACCCTACTAGAGGCGCTTTATAAATGTTTAAATACAATACAATACAATACAATATAAAATCTTCAGAAGAGATACACACAAACACAAACACAAACACACACACACAAACACACACACACAGATATATATATATATATATATATATATATATATATATAATATTATATGCCAACTGATGAAGAGAATCTATTGGCGGACAAATGGTTATTACTATCGTTTTTGCTGACTTCGGATTCAGACCTATAGGATGTAGGATGGAGGTTACTCTGGATGGATTCGGAGTGTAGCAGAATGGAGAAGAACGAGGGAAGAATGGGGAAGAGAAGGCAATGCACGCAGGAAGAAGGAGTTATCAACTATTCGAGCGAAGAAGGTTTGACGGAGGTCCTGTTCAGCTAGATGGAAGAGCCTTTCATCCAGTTTAAGAGATGTAGAAAAAAGAATGGGGGGGGGTAGACTTTGATCCATGTAGAGTTGGGGTGTGCAGTGAAGACTTAACTATGGAGTCCTAAGAAAGACTGGGTGTTGAACCCCCAACCCCCGACAATTCTCACCTTGTGCTCTCATCAGTCACACAAATAATATCATTTTAAAGCACAAAAGAGGCCGAGAAAAGTTTCGACTTAACGACATTAAGTCGACGCTACCCATAGAAGTCCACGCGATACGATGTCTCTTGTCATACAGCGGCAGTTCGGCTACACATATGCCCATCTGTCCGATTCTCTTTCTGCTTGTCTGTCTGTACATATGTGTGTATGTTTGTATACGGTATGCGTTTATTCCGGCGCGTATATAAAAAATGTATACATATATTTGTGTAAGTATATATTATGTATTTTAGTATGCATGTATTGTATTTGCATGTAGGCCTATGTTCGCATGCATTAAATGTGTATGCATATATATGTATATATGTATGTAGGCCTATGAATGCATGTCATTACTATATAATTAGCCTAGGACAATACAACCTAACATAGCAATACAAACAATGCAACCCAATGAAATATAATACAACATATGCAACTGAAGGCAATATAATGCATTAGAATCCAATTCAACACAAGCCCCAGACCAATACCAGACATTCAAACCAATGCTACCCATCGAGCAGGGAAATAACTTTGGTCAAAAGTGGGGGGACTAATTTCGTACATGTACGAAGCAAGACGGAGACTGCGATCTCTGGGAAGGCACAATGATAAAAATATTGATTGGCTTTGTTCAATAAGTGGGGGTACGGTACCCCCAGTTCAAAAAGTGGGGGTACGGGAAGTCGGGAACCCCTCGTACCCCCACAAATTAAGCCTATGCCAGCGAGACACACCTCAATGCAATACATTCCAATACGATACGAGCCAATATTATTAGACCAATACCAGACATTCAAACCAATGCTACCCATCGAGCAGGGAAATAACTTTGGTCAAAAAGTGGGGGGGGACCAATTTCTTACATGCACGAAGCAAGGCGGAGACTGCAATCTCTGGGAAGACACAATGATAAAAATATTGATTGGCTTTGTTCAATAAATGGGGCACGGTACCCCCAGTCCAAAAAGTGGGGTACGGGAACCCCTCGTACCCCCACAAATTACGGGAACCCCTCGTACCCCCACAAATTACGCCTATGCCAGCGAGACACACCTCAATGCAATACATTCCAATACGATACGAGCCAATATTATTAGAACCTTTTACCGTTTAATGCAATACAAAACAACCCAATGCAACAATACAACCCAGCAGAATGCAACTTACGCATGCCAAGGCTATTCCCTAAGAAACTTGTAGAAAGTTCAACGCAGAAAGGAGGTCAGCTGGTACAGATTCGTCTTAATGTAAGGTCAGGCTGACATTGTCTACATGTCCGAAGTGCAACCGAGAACATACAACCGTTACCAGTTGCATGTAGTTTTCCCTATAGCCGAATGACGACTTGAAAATCACTGGACGATCATAGACAATGAATTGGCTCTAGAGCCGTGCTGTCCAACACTGATTTTAAATGGCCCGCCCGAGCTGAAGACCAACCGCAAATAAAAATTGCAAGCACGATTCAAAGCCAAATATTTTAATAAAAACGTCCTTGGACGCTTATTTATAATTATTCTTTTTGACGCTGAGCTATTATAAGCATGCCATACATGCTATTATTCACTGATTAATGCATAATTATTGCCATAAGAAACGACTCATGAGATACAGCAGGCATACAGTGTAGGCCTATCTTAATTTCTTATTTAAAGACAGTTACGGTATAGCGCGAACTACCAGAGATCATCTGCCTCTCGAGACGGGCCAGTAATAATTAATTAAGCCACCCTGTTGATAACGGCAGAGCCCCCGGAGCAGTCACCGTCATTAACGATCCAACTAATGATCTGTGGGCGGAGTCTCGACAGCGCCATTTTAGCGTTGTGGTGGCAACAATCAAGCACGAGACTAAGCTTCACGGAGCTCGATTCGCGCTAGATTTCGGCGCTTCTCATGCGCAGCTCAAGCTCTGTAGAGAATTTTCTAGAGCCGGCGGTACTGTATGTCTGCCTGACTGACTGACATAATCTATCCGTATTTGTCCTGTTGTCTTGACGCGTGCGTCGCTCTTACTCCCTCGCTCTTTCTCTTCTGCCGTTTTCGTCTGTCTCATTTTCTTCCTCCGTCTGTTTCTTTCTTGACATGTGCTAATATATGTCTGTATCTTTCTTTCTCTCATTCGACCTCTACCTGTCTGTCTTTCACCGCTCGTCGCTGTCTCCCGTGGAAGGGCGTTGGTCATCGTCTTTGGTCAACGCCTGACCAGTGACCACTGACCATGGTGGTAGATCTCTGCTCCTACCAACCTCGCATCCCTTCGCACATCCCCATGTGGTCCACGGTACATGAATTGTGTAATTTCACTTTTATGTTACATAACTAATCGAACTTTAATCGTTAAACTTGCGATGATTCGTAGTGTTTAGTTTTATTACTCATGACTGTTTTTTATTAATTTTTTTATTATTAATCTGGCATTTATAGCGCGCCTAAACAAAAACACATCTTGCACGAAAGCGCATAACAGAAAAAATACTAGTCATAGTACATCTTAAACAGGTAGGTTTTAAGGTTGCATTTAAAGATCGAAGGTGACGAGGATGTGCGAATAAAGACCGGAAGTTTGTTCCATTCAGTCGGTCCGGCTAATACAAAAGCTCGGTTTCCAAATTTTCTGACTGAACGAGCAATGGCAAAGTCACCTTGAGATGACGATCGCAGTCCTCGTCTGGCTTGAAGAGAACAATTGTTTATATGTAGGACCTATCAATATAATTACTAACCTTCCACTAAGTTCGTTTCTATTGTCTTAAAATTTCGGAGCTTCATCCTATAACTGCTTCATAGGTTCCGATTGTTAAAGCCACAGCCATCACGGCGTTGGTAGGCTACTTGTGTTACATTAACTGCATCGGAAACCTGTTGTTCTATTCCCTTCCTACTAAGTAGCTATTAGTAGTAGGCCTACATCAACAACATATGCAACTACCTGCACTAATGCCCATTAGTCCATCAAGCGATATATCAAGGCAGTCGATTTTACATCGAACTGCTAAGTGTTTTCGCTACTGCAATTGAAACCAAAGCTCATCTTTGGATATCAGTGCCTTGAAAAGCGAAGTCATGCAATTCGATTGTTTTTCATCAACTCAGATCGGCTCAAACAAACGAAGTTAAGAACAATTTGCATTATCACTGAATCAGATAGTCTACGTGTTTTCAAAATTACCTATTTATCGAATACTTGAGATAACAGCCCAGCAACACAATGCAATGCAAACAATTACTTAGCACACAAAAGAAGACCATAATATTATGTCTTACCAATGCCAGCGTTAGTGGATGATCAGGTTGAACACACAGATACATAAACACACAAACAAATACACAAACACATAAACACATCTATACACACAAACACACACACATTCACACACAAACACACACATTCACACACAAACACACACACAAACACGCACATACACACATACACATAAACACATCTATACACACAAACACACACACATTCACACACACAAAACAATTATGTAATACCAAAACAAGACCATGAGATTATAAGTCGTTGAATGTTTAGAAAGAGTTAGATAACCATCTTTGCACAGATTGAAAGGGGTTCTTAAAAGCGCTATACAAAGTACTTTGTTTACATTATATTACCTAGGGTAATGTATCTAGCCTCGTTCTAAAAGTCTCGGCCTCGTGACGGCGGTCTCGAGACGTACCTAATGTGTCGTCGGGTCTCACCTCGTACAGAATGGCCACGATGTTCCCCCCTCTCGGCTTATTGTCGCCAGCCGAGATCTCGTCGACAAGTCGACGAAATCTTTTTGTTAAATGTATTTAAGTCACTGGGAATTTCTGGATTTTAATAGACGCATCCTCAATCGGAATCTTGAAACATCCACAAAATATCATGTGATATTCTTAACTAAAAATAGCAGAAGCGTATCGAGAAAAACTGGTTTTAACGTCACCGTTAAATATGCATGACGCACCTGTTTAGATCTGTTAAAGTGCCAATTTAAGCACTATTGTTGGATTTCTAAAAGGTGCTTTACAGATGCACACAGACTGATGCACACAGATGGACACACACAGCCAGACGCACACAGACAGATATACACACACAGATGCACACAGACAGATACAAACAGATAGATACACACAGACATATACACACAGACAGATATACACAGACAGATATACACACACAGATGCACACAGACAGATACACACAGATATATACACACAGACAGATGCAAACAGACAGATATACACGGACATATACACACAGACAGATGCACACAGACAGATACATACAGACAGATGCACACAGACAGAAACACACAGACAGATACACACAAACAGGTGCGACTTCTTATGTACATTTATTTAAACTGGGCGCAGATTAGGGATTAAGGTAGGTCTATTTAGGGCTAGGCTAAAGGCTAAGGTCTCAGAGGGCAATTATGACACTCCCTATATTCATTATGTAGCTCATGTATGTGGTAGTCAACAATTCCATAGATCTGGTAATGGTATGTCCGTGAACGATTCCAAAACAGCACCTCCACCTAGGGGAAACTTGGAGTAAAGTACATTACTCTGGAGGCAGGTGTGGTTTATTGGGCCCGTTAAATAAAACGATCTCGTTGCCTGGGCCAACAACTTCGTCGCTTGCAGCGCCATCGATCGATTCAACTTTCATCAGGTTAGGGCCTTGGGCATTAGGAAGCTTTGAGTTTTCATGTCTGAGAGCAGTATAAGGTTTCTTGTTCAGGCTTTATGTAATGAAGGTTTTAAGCCTTTCCGTGAGATAATGCGCTAAATATAGCTTCTATTTCGTACATTTAAGAACTCATAGAGTGCGAAATGGTGTTACACTTAATGTTACCGGTCTACATCTTCAATTCTTTGGTTGAGGTTCCATTCCAAAGCTAATGGTTGATGATCTCTTTAGCTGTCAATGTGCTGTAGTTATTGAATTAAGCATAAACTGACCAAATGCGTTAAGATTTGGGGCAACATGACGAACCTATTTAATGGGGTCTGGGACGAAGCCCCTAATGTGGACTTCAGAGGCAAAACCTTTTGAAGCTGAGGTTATAGCAGCTAAGGTCAATTTCTTTGCATCAATATCATTATTTGGCGTTTGGGCTCACGTGAAACATAGCTGAGTGTCAGTAGTGTTCTGTTTTGGCTGCTGATTATAATTCGAAAGTTCAAGGGTACTAAGAGTGACACTCAAGCTCTTGATTTAGTCGAGCAAGGATTCATCGAATAACTTTATTACAGCTTTATTGTAAAGTACATTGTTTTCAAACAAAAGCACAGCGCAAAATTTCGCTTTGAGGCGCAATTCATAAGATAAGCGTTAAAGTTGTACAATCAACTAGACCTAAAAGTTACAAGTTTCTACTTTCTATTTCGTTTGCTAAAATAATCCTCGTCGTAAGACCTCGGAGGTCCATCGTTAATCTGAGGCGAACTCTCGGAAATGTTCACGAGAGTCTAGACGGCTTCTAATTAGAGTTTGGAGTCCAGTAGGCCTCATGCTGACCTGACCAACGGTCGTCCCACTGACTATTGATGACGTGTGCTTCGTTTCTTCTGGTCTGTTGGCCTAAATATCTCTTCCCACTTTCCATGCGCGAATCTTTAGTTCTCCTGTTCGTTTGATGATATCTTTGATTACGCGTTGCTTCCTCTTCAGTGCGTCTTCTCTGGGCATTCGGTGACCTTGACCTATCAGATGTATTGCGGTGTCTTTTTCGACGGCTGTCTGAGGTCGAATCGTCAACTCTGCTAGGACGATAGGTGTGCATCGGGTAGCAGTTTGGAGACCGTCTGTATATTTCATTATACTCAAATGATTCTACCTTCCATTTAGAATCTGGAGCTCCGTAGGCCTCATGGTGACCTAGCCAATAGTCGTCCAATTCATCACTGACGACGTGTGGTTCGTCCCTTCTGGTCTGTCGGCCTAAATCTCTCATCCCGTGTCCTATGCGCGAATCCTTCGTCCTCCTGTCTGTTTGGTAATATCTTTGATTACGCGTTGATCCAGAAATACTTCTATCTGGTGTTACCTCTTCCGTACGTATTCCCCGGGCAATCGGTGACCTTGACCTATCCGATACATTGCGGCGTCTTTTTCGACGGCTGTCTGAAGGCGAGTGGTCAACTCTGCTAGGGCGACCGGTGTGCACCGGGTACAACATTGGAGACCGTCTGCATATTTCATTGTACTCTAGAGATTCGTATACATCGGAATAGCATGGCACAGTATTTAGCTGCTCAAAATCTTTAGCACATGCCACATAGAAAATTTCTTTTCCGTGTCTGAGATTAAGACCAGTGACAAGCTTTCCTTGACTGTCTAAAGTTTCCAAAATTTTCTGCCACAGATCACTGACAGAGCATAATAGGTCTCCATTTCCAATTAGGTAAAGTCCTTTGCGAGCTCTCGACAGAGCAACACAAATGCGATTCGGACTTTCTAGGAAACCGATGCTGTTTCTTAGATTGCTTCGAACTAAAGATAACAATATGATGTCATTCTCTTCACCTTGGTAATTATCAACTGTTGTTATTCGCACTTCTGGTAATTTTCTGTTTGATACGCGTCTTATTTGCTTCTCTTGGCTTGCATATGTAACCAGAATAGTTATTTGGCGTGGCTCGTAACCAACGCCCAACAAATATTCGCACAATTTCACAAGAAATTCGGCTTCGTGAACATTGGAATAACTTCCATTATCATCTCTTTCGTCGACTTCTTCTTCTTCGTGATCTATAAACAGAAGATTTCCGCAGATGCCAGCGACATCTTCATAATTATAGACCGACTCGTGGTTTTGAAGAGATTTGTAAATGTGTGGAGTCAGAAGCTCTGCAATCTCTGGTCTCATTCTGCGTTGGATTGTCAGACATTCGCTATGCAGATTGTTTCTGACAACTCTCTCGAACAAAGATATTCCAAGATCATACTCAGTTTCCAACCTGTAATTTACTGGCCGTGGTCTGAGCTGCTGATGATCGCCGATCAAAATCATATGTTCACACGTTTTTGGTAAACTGGCGACAAGATGAGGTTCCAAAATTTCTCCAGCTTCTTCGACGATGACCACTTTTGGTTGCAGGGAATTGAGATAGTCCTTATACTTAGCTGCTCCACTTGTTGTCATCGCTATTAATTTAGCATTCTTGAGCTTCGTGTAACTTTCGGAGTCTATTTTGTTTAGAATGCAGCGCTGCAGATTTTCGTTTGTTGATCGGCTTCTACCTCCAATTCTAAAAATATTCTCATCGTAGGTTTCGTTTGCATAAATTTCAATGATAGCCTCGAGAAACTGGTCCAGTGCGTGGTTTGTGTGGGCTAGCAAAACTATCGGTCCAGCAAATAAACTCCTACTGTTTTGGCCATCATCATCCGACACTGATGGTTTTCCAAAACCTCCGTTGTTTTCAAGGAGTAGTTGGACAATTTTCACTCCGATGAAAGTCTTTCCAGTTCCTGGCGGACCTTGGATAACTGCGAATTCTTTAGTCACGGCTGTTCTGAGAGCATTATACTGCGATAAATCGAGGTCAAGCTCATCTGGTCCAGGCCATTCGTCTAAAGACAGAACAGGAGCCGTTTCTCGTATAGGTATCTGTTGCCGAGAAATTATCTCAAAATTCAGTAAAGAAGAAAAGTCAAAATGCACTCGTTCACCTGCTTCATTCTTAAGGAGATATTTTGGCGCTGATATCTCCTGTCCCTTAGGATTCAGAAGGTACCTCTCGAAGGGCAGCGTATCAATTTCTTGTAAAACTCTGATAAAATGCTTATATGTCTCAAAGCATACTTCCGTATTTTCAATTAATTCGTACTCAACATCGTCGCGCATTTCGTCTTTCACCCGGCTGTTACTTCCAACTGAGAGACACAGCATTCCGTCTTTGAGCTCCTGATTTCCTGCAATCGTGGCTACCACGAAAGTTTCAAAGCTGTCGGCTGATAAGCACACAAGTGAACCAAATTGAAACCTATTGCTTTCTGGGCGTTTCAATTCTTTTAGATGCCAGGAATGAAACTTTATCTGTATACGATCATCGAAACCTTTTTGCGAACGTTTTCGCGAAAAAGGCACTGCAGGGATGATAAATCTGAAAACTTCCACTTCATTAACAGATCTCGCCCAAGGTCTACGAACTTCATCCAGTGTCTGGCGCCAAGGGCCGAAAAAATCTTCCCGGAGGAGTCTAATTTGGACGTCTAGGTAATCGTCTTTGTCTTTGTACGATTCCTCGACTTTGTTCTTCTTCAGTAATGGATCTCCGTGGCCTGTTAGATCGTCAATAGTTGGGAAAATCTTGAGTCGTCGAAAATTATCGGCGACACTCATTGGGAGGTTGTCTGTCTCATTAAGAACTTGTAAATTTATTCTGGTTCCTTGATTATCTCGTGCTTTCAGACTTATGCTTCCGCGTGAATGCATCGTGCTATTTCAAAAATTATCTTAGTTGCTCCGTTATTTAATAGCCCACGCGTAACCAAAATAATCATGAGAAGCTCTGAGACACCTTCTGGTAAAACTTTCAATTCCCGGTTATTGAATGACACCAACCAGGCCTCACAATAGGAAACCAATGTCCCAGTATATTCTTAATTTTTCTGAAATTCAAAGTATATACCTTGCGTGAAGTGTTCAGATCATCAGCTCACTTGAAATCTTTGTGTCTTCACAGTAAGGCCTAATTGTAAACCAAACAGGACGCAGTTTTGCAACTGTTAAGTCTGGATTTTCACTTTACAACGACAATCATATAAGCTTAGTTATTATATTAATAAGAGTTCTTCGTTTGACTTCAACACTCTTCGTCCACGCCTTTTGGCAAATGCCTTTGTAGGCTAACGCACTCGTTGTTAAGGGCCTTGTAACAACATTGCCTTGTAACAACACTCACTCAAGCGTGCGCAATTTCTCGAATCCCAGAACCCTACGCAGATATTCAGAAAATCTAAACCAAACTATCGATTGAGGTGGCTTTTCCGTCGCTAAATATAGCATCATTTCATCTGCATGTTTTGCCCGTGGTTTTGAGACACCGTCCTCATACAATGCATTTATGATTTTAAAATCGGAAAATTGTAGGTTATATCCGTGCAAGCATTTCAGTGTGCATTATATGGCACCCATAATTATGGGCTCTATAGGTCCCATATGGGAATACGGGTCCTATATGGGCTCCATGTGGGCATGCTGGCAGAGGTTCTTTTCCTCTCAGTGTGCAGGCATCTAATCGTATTCTTAGCACTTTTCATCAAAATTCTTTTGAGGAAGGGATGCAGTTTTAACAATTAAACTGCGTTGGTTGTGATGAACTTTGGACACTTTGGAAAGGTGATGTCCAGCGCTTAGTTTTAGAGTAGCGCTTGAGAAATTTGGAGTTTACGATTACGACTACGTAGCCCTATACAGAATGTCAATCTAAGAAAACTGCACAGCTTAACTTAGGCTTACATGTTAATTATACCTTAAGAGACTAATAAAGCGCGCCATTTAGCTAACAAGAAATGGTCCCACGTTACTTTTTAACTATGCACTGGTGCAACTTCAAATTTCTGGTTCTACCCTAACTGTAGCCGGTTCATTTTTTATGAGGCTATGAGCGGCACATTGTCATTCAGATTCGGGCAGGAGATTTCCGCACTGCGTGCATTATTACGCAATACTGCAGTGTATGCAGGTGCTACTGAACTGAAGCTGTAGTGTTGAACGCCATAAGAATTTATCGATAATAATATGTCTTCACTGAGAAACGTTGATATATAGTAACCAGTGTTATTTTCGTTCCAGGGAATAGAATAGGAATAATAATTATTTAATATTAGTTCCACGGAACGAAAACTGGAACGAAAAATAATTGTGGAACGAGAATAGAATAGGAATAAAAATTTCAATATTTTTCGAGAACGAGAACGGAATAGAATAAAAATTAATTTTCAAGACGAGAACGGAATAGAATAAAAATTAATTTTTAAGCTGCCCAACCGATAATTCTAACGTTAACTATAATTATACGGAATGACGACGGCTCTTGATTGACGTCACGGTGCGGCGCTATGATGAAGCTTCTCCGCATATTCTATTTTCTATAAATAGCCTAATATACGCTCTTTGATTCAAACTTCTGGCAACAAGAGTGAGGTACTCAGACTTCCCATCAAACATGCTCCTGACAGCATTGCAGCAGAACTTTCTAAATACATTCAGGAAATTGAAGAACATGTCGCTGTTCGGCCTGTTCCTAGTCTCTTTGACTTCTGGCAGAGTAGACATTCAGTTTACCGACGGCTAGCTGTTATAGCTGAAGATTTAGTTTCAGCTCCCGCATCAGAGGCGTTCGTCGAATCTTTTCTGTTGCAGTCTTGCACGATGGATGTCTACAGGTCGCAGAAATCGATTGAGCAAATGCCTTGAGATGCGGGTGTTTTTGAAACTCAACAGTAAAATAATTGACTGGTAACTCTTTAGTGTGTCTGCCTATAAACTGTTTTATTATCAGTCGCATTCACATTGTCCGACAGACATTAACCGTTCATGTTAGAACTGTGGTCTGTAGGCCTAAGTGGATTTGGAAGTGGAACTACAAATAATTTTGTTTGGAACTAGAACTGGAACTAAAATTATTTATAAAGAGGAAGTGGAACTAGAATAAAAATAAAAATTATTTCTTAAGAGGAACTAGAACTAGAATAAGAATAAAAATTATTTCTTAAGAGGAACTAGAACTAGAACTAAAATTATGGCAGTGGAATAGAATAAGAACTGGAATAGAAATTAATGCTGGAACTAAAATAACACTGATAGTAACGTTTGCTCTGTGAAGTATTCCCAGAAAAAATTAAGCTGACACGACTGTTTTTTTATGGATATTGAGGTTTTTGCAGATGTAGGGCGCTGCCAACGCCGCCTTAGTCCGGGGCAAGACCAGGGAATACGTCCCTAAACCTGACTTGGAGTTGGTTGGTAGAAATCATGCATATTGCACGTGATTCTTGTCTCTCATTGTAATCTGAGGCGTGCTGCTCTATTTTGGGCTCGTCTAAAGGCCGGATGCAAGCCAAAGTTAAGTAAGCGCATATCAGCTTCTACCGTTCTTGTACATCGTATCGTATCGTATCTAGTAATTTATAAGGCGCCTCTCGCAGTATAAACTATTCAGATGCGCCCTCAGTGCATGAGCCCCGTGGAAACAGAAATGTCTTGAGCAAGCGAGTAGATGCAGGGGAGATTCCCATCATGAGTTTAGTTTGTAGTCGAGAGGGAAGACCATTCCAGCCAGAGGGACCTGTGACAGCGAAAGCGTTGGGCCAAAGTGGTCCTAGTACGAGGGACAAAGAGATCAAGACGGCCAGTAGAGCGCAAAGGACGAGCAGAAGTTGCAGAGAGAGGTTGCCGCATAAGGTCAGAGAGGTATTTAGGGGCAAGCCGTAGCTGGGATTTGGAAACCAGAAGGAGGATCTTATACTGGATACGCGACGTAATCGGGAGCCAGTGTAAAACATCAATCATGTATGTGGAGATATGAGCAAAGCGAGGAAGACGTGCTATGAGCCTAGCAGCAGCATTTAAGACTGATTGGAGGGGGAGAGGCGTAGCATGGGAAGACCGAGGAGGAGCGAGTTACAGTAGTTAACCCGAGAGCAAATGAATGCATGCAAATGTGTGGCGAGGGCATCAAACAGGCCTCCACCAACCTCTCGGAGGGCCGGAGATCATTGCTCGCAAGACCTTGGCATGGTTTTTGGTCTTCTAGTCTGTAATGGGGAAATCACGCTCGTTGCACCTGATCCACAATGTCCCTTCCCTAGTAGACGTGTATTCCCAGACTCGTCAGAGTTTAGAATGAGTCATTTAGTCGTCGCATCGGTGATTCTGAAGACCAGAATCACCGAACTGTGACTGACGACTTCTGTTTCTATGTTACGTCTTTTATTGCTTCTCGGTCTTCTAATTGTGTTGCTCTCATTTCTGAAGCTTACTTGCTTACCTATTTCTTACTTACTTGCCTATTTATGACTTACTTACTTACTAACTACTTAGCTCGAGTAATTTCGAGGAAGTCTCATACCTTTGTAGGCATCTTACACTTCTGCAACTATGTCTAAAGAGGAATTAAGTTTTATCCAACTGTTGCTGAAGTCTTAGGCATAAGTCTTTTAGGCAATTGTATCTACTATGAGTCTAAGGCAAAGTCATAATTCAATGCGTGATAATATATACTTCTACAACGTTCACAGGTGCATATTGAACCCTGGCAAAAAGAACCCCAATGAACCGTCAACAGACCAGAAGAGGTTAAGTCTCAGTTTAAAGTGATAGGTAGGTTCGGCAAGAGAATCTAGAATTTGAAGATGAAGAGTTTTAGATGGTTGGGCCAGCAACTGTGGATGAGAGATGCCTAAAGACGAATGCGGAACATGTGCTGCACTACCTTCTATAGCAGAAAAGACGACGCAGTGATGTACTGTTGGATGAAGAGACCCCATACATTCCGGTTGGATGAGACCTTGCCTCTTGAAACCTTAAACTGGACTCTGCGTCTGTTATTATAGAGCGTAACATACATTGCTCAGTCAGAACTAATGCTATTAGGTCTTTTCTCGTGTGCAATAACCAACACTGACCTAACTAATATAACTAATATATAGCCTAATCGTTTCCATTGTGTCTGTAAAAATAGATAAATGTTAAAATGCACAAATAAGTAAGTATTATGTAATCTTTATTAACGGGAGATCAACACCCACACTTTACAAGTCAAGCGTATGCAATACTGTAGAAAATCCAATGACAGTAATAATAATAATAATAATAATAATAATAATAATAATAATAATAATAATAATAATAATAAATAATGAATAGGGCCCATTCCGGACAAATCTACTCTGTAAATAATGTTGAAGTCCCTGAGGGATCCTGTATACCTCGGGGCAAAAAAAAAAAAAAAAAAAAAAAAAAAAAAAAAAAAATAATAATAATAATAATAATAATAATAATAATAGTAATAATAACAACGCCTCTCTGTCACCATTCAACGCTTTAATGCAATTGCATGTCGAGGAACCTTTGCCCAACAGAATCTTGATGAGGGAGAAGCTGTTCCAGAATAACACCATAATATCTCCGGAATAGTTTTGACCACCTGAGGGATCATATTATTATTATGATCTTGATTGTACTGTCATTTTCTGATGTGATCTTGCTGTGTGCTTGTTTGAATTAATAAAGATACGTTATAATAATAATAATAATAATAATAATAATAATAATAATAATAATAATAATAATAATAATAATAATAATAATAATAATAATAATAATAATAATAATAATAATAATAATAATAATAATAATAATAATAATAAAGAAATTTAAAAACAAACAACAGTCAAACGATGCAGTGTTCCGTAATACAGTTGAAAAATCATATGTAGCCTATACTGTCAATTAGTAAAGCATAGGCTAATATTAACATTACTTTGAATTAAAAACTATCAATCTGCGGAATATGATTTCACTAGTCTCTGAAGGATGAAACATTATTGAATTTACAATCTTCAGTGTCATCGAATTTAGTTTCCAAGCTAACAGGTGAAATTTGTTCATCTGCGAGGTTTGTGAAGAATATTAGTCGGAAAGACTACTTTCAGGTCACTGTCGTAAGGCACTTAAGGTCGACCTTAAGTTGTAAGACGTAAGGTCACTCTCCATGACAGTGTAAAGAAAAGGTTTACAGGTAGGTACGGCTAGAGTAAAGCGTATCAATCGCCTATCAGTGAGTCGAAGTATTCCTCATCGTAAGACACTTGAGGTCGATCGTATGCTTGAGAAGAACTCGTTGTCGGGAAAGTTTCATCAAAATCAGAAAACCTTTCGCTTAAGGTTGATGTGGGCTCTTCAGGCAGACGATTAACTCGTAGAGAATTTATCATTTCGCGCAAATCTGGGGGTTTGATCGTCTGGCTAGATAGATCTGGGTCATTGCCGGTGAAATCTCCGTTCCACGTGTGCATGTTTTTCTCTGATCGTTTTTCTTCTCTTTGGGACCGTCTGTCGTGACCAGGGTAATACTTATTCGTCGTGTGTTCATACCCGTTTGATTGCCAACTCATTTCTACGCCAGAGTAAGTTTCATACGGTTCCACTTGCCGATAAGGCGTTCCGTTGTAACTGGGCTTGACATAGTTTGTATGGTACCTTTGAATAGGTTCTGAATTCCGTACTTCGCGCTGCGCTGGTGGAGTTCGGTGGTGTCTGTATTCAACATCACAATCTCTTCTTGATAATACTCTCTCTCGTCTTTCATTTGTTCCTGAGTGTCGTGGGTGCCGATTATAACCCTGCCTTGACCAGTCAGTCGTTTCTTCTTGAAATTGCGAGTGTCCAAATCCGGTGTATTCTTCTCGTCGTCTCCTCTTGTGATCTGGTGACCAGTCAGAGTATGGTTCCGAAGGTAAATGTTCTGTGTGTCTGTGAGATCTCTTTGTTGCTGATGTTTTGTTGCGGTGTTTGAAGCGTGAATTGTCTCTTTCACTCCTGAATTGATCCCTCGACTGAGATCTTTTCTCACTTATTCGATCTGTTCTTTCCCTCTTCCATCGAATATTGATTCCATTTGATTCCTGACTGTCAATTTCCCAAGCAGATGTAGAAGTGTGTTGATCCCACTTGTAGTCGTGGTGATGTCTTCGAGTTGGTTCTTTAGAGGATTTTCTCGCAGTATGTCGCTCGCTCATTCTACCTCCTCGACCCTCTGTTACATTCTCCTTTCTCACGAAAGGTACTACCTTTCTATCTGCTGTTTGAGACGAGGCATCAGGGACGATTTCGTTTATCTTAGGTATTCTGCTTGAATCTGATCCTAACCTTTCTTTACGTTTCATATTCTCCAGTTGTTGATCACTCTCTGATGAAGTGGGAAGGCATTCCTGCCTCTTCCTTCCTGATGTAGCAACGTTCGATGGGTCTGTGTTCTGTACCGTAGATGTCTGTGATTTCCTTTCGTTAACATCGTGGTCTTTTAAAACATTTACTCGCATCGTCCGATCTTCCACCCCATGTTCCCGAGTCTTCTCGTCTTCTTTAGATCTCGCGATGTCTTTGTCGTCTGCTGGAAACGAATGAATGTTCTTCAACAGATAATCATGCACTGGATGACATAGAGGACAACGCCGGTCGATCATGTCCTTGTCAAGAGATTCATCGTTGGGAAACACGTGACCTATTTGACAAACCAAACACAGCTCACCTTTATTCAAATCATATCATTATTGTAATTATTCTCTGATAACTGCGGCTTTACATATCCGCATTAACCAAATGGGGTAAATGAAGCTAGCCTGTGACAAAAATAATTATTGCAAATACACCATGAAAAGAGCAAACTTAATCAATGATCTATGTTACAACTGCAAGCTACTAAACGTATTGCAGATGTGAACACTTAAAAATGTTAACAAGTGCAAGCAAAGTTCAAGTATAATCTGCAACCTACTGCAACAGCTTCGATGCTATCCATGACCACCAGCGATCTTTCATACTTTTCTCATGCTTTAGGTCCCACTCTTTTTTTTATTCTGTAACCTTGGTGGAGTGTCTCACCTGAACTTTAAAACAATCTTGTTTATACTGCCTACACTAGATTCCAGAGCTATGGAAGTCAAATGATTTGATGAGTTAGATGTTTCGATACGTTAAAAGTCAGTGTAATCTCTAGTTTAAGCTCCTAAAAGCATGTGCAGTATGTCCAGGAGAGATCTTATAAATTCTCAGCATGGCGACAAGCAAAAAGGTGACTAGATGCTTTCCTGCTTACTTACTTATATATATAGTTAGGCCTAACTTTCATACACGTTACACACATACACATTTACTTTGTTGAAATACATTGCAAAAGATCACATTCAGCAATGTGCTCTGTTGCAACGCATAAACACACAGTATAGCGTGTATGGCTTTGTGGATTGCAATACAGCACATTCAAGGAAGGAGTGTGCTCTACCGAAATGTATCGACAGCATTAAAATCCGTTGTAGCCCACCACGACTGTACAATCGTCATTTTCAAACACACTGAACACATCAGCTACATCACTATCGATCGTATACAATGATAACCTGTGTTTTTGTATACAGTAGGCAGTAATGTAGGTGGAGATGTGCTGATGTCCAATGTGTGTGATAATGCCTAATTCACAGTCGTTGTGAGCTATGCACGGAATCCTTATCACTACGTTTCTTCGTCATACACTTGGCTTACCTTTGGAACAGCACATCCACTGTGACATACAGCTGGCGTTCAACTCCACATCATAGAAATTGTTGAGGTACAGAATGTAATCGTCAATGTCGTCCATTCGTTCGCGTCGTTTCAGTTCCGTGGTTAGTGACTTGTTTACTTTCTCGATGGTTTTCCAGATGGCCAGCCAGTCGGTCGGTGCTGTTTCAAGAGGAGGCAAGGACTCCATTCGTCCTTTGCAGCGAAGAATTGTCTTTAGTTTTGGTCCCCTAATGAGTTTCTCTAAACGAAGAATTTGAATTTCTATATAGATTCTGTATAATATTATTATGTCACCAGAAATTAAAGATCTGGAATAAGATGGCGCCCCAGATACCATTTGCTCTCCAATCTTGTCCAGAGTTTTACTGTACTGCACTGTTAGACTATTTGCAAAGTTTTGAAGCAGACTTTCGATTTCGTAGAGGATACAGATGGAGCCTAGTCTTAGCCTGACGCCCTTTCCATTGCCTAGCAGTTCTTTGCTAATGCTCCAACTGTACTCATTTGATCGTAACCAACATTTTACAGAAACAGTTGTCTTTTCCTTCAATATATTGCTTTCTGCTAATCTTCGTTTTGCTTCACTTAACAGCCATTCGGCGCCTTTAATGACTTTATTGTATCGTGGACAGTAGATGACTTTGTCTTCGCATATCGGACACTTCAAAATAAGAGAGTTGTCGACGTAGCAAGGCGGCTGTTTCTCGAATCTTTTGACCCAGTCGTCCATGTAATTGGTTTCGACAAGGTGAGAACATGGTTGCAAAACAACAAATCTGCTTTTCGGAGTAAATCGTTTGCCAAGCTGCTTTTCAATCTCCTCAAATTCTGTACGGTTGCACCGT
Source organism: Allolobophora icterica (assembly GCA_963556255.1). Lineage (NCBI taxonomy): Eukaryota > Metazoa > Annelida > Clitellata > Crassiclitellata > Lumbricidae > Allolobophora > Allolobophora icterica. The sequence goes on along the minus strand of OY744606.1, from coordinate 73,045,274 downwards.
CGACATTTACCTGGACAGGGTTCACCGCAAAGACCCGCACAGTTATGGCCACAGTATAATAACTTCCCACATGCAAGATTGCATGGCTGACGGTCGCAAGGCTTCAAACAAGCCTCGCCACAGACATAATGAGGACATGACCATTTGCACCGTTCATAACAAAGTTCAAATGTCTTATGGCACATAGTGATTGCATCAGAAAGAACGTGGGAACACCGGGAATTAGCTGTCAATAGCTCCGTACAGGGGTCGCAAGGAGAGCCGCATCTACGCTGGCATTTATGTAAACATAATTTAAACTGTTTGTTACACGTGTCACGGCAGACTGGATGTTTCCCGGCGAATGCACAGTCTTCACATTTCTGTTGACACCGGTGTCCACAGTCAAGTTCAACATTGCACGTATTCGGACAGCCAATAATAGGCGTACTAGTGTTTTTCAATGCATGACATGGAATAGTGAAGTCATGATTTGGAAATTTTGTACTGCATGTTAATTTCAACGGTGTCATACATTCCGCCAGTTTCTTTTGTCTTCTGTAGCAGTCGATCATTTTTGTGTGTCCATCTTCGCAGGTCTTGACCTCAACTGGTTCGCAACATAGAAAACTGGTTGCGTCATCAAAACACGGAAGCTCTACTCTGTGTTCGCAAGGGAGAGTTCGCTCAACTAGGATCGTACAAAACTGTGAACATCTAGTTCCACATATCTCTTGGCATTGGTGGTCGCATGATAGGATCTTTTCACATGGCTTTTGGCATATCACGTCCTCGGGAATTTCGCGACATTCAATTTTTGTTCTATGATGGCACTTAGGCAGGGTCTTTTCAACTTGTACAGTGCAGTTTCCGCATTGTTCACCACATTTCTTGACACAACGATGACCCGCTAAACAAAGTTTTTCGCAGTCTTGCTTGCAGCTGTACTGACGTGGATCCAAACAGCACAGGACTTTTGCCTTGTGACTACAAATAGGCAACATTTTCTCAGTCATCACCGTACATGCAACGTTATTGCAGGCCTCATAACATTGTTTCCCACAAGGATGACCACAGTCACGGGATTTTTTGCACGGTTCATGGCAATAATAGAATGCTTCTGCCTTCATAAGTGACTCTTCATCCGAAGTATCAGAGGACTTCCTGAATTGTTCTACGCGCGCGTTCAACCTCTCGTTTTCAATACAAGGTATGAAAACTTCATGCTGGCATTTAACCAATCTGCGTTTCACCGGTTCAGTACAAACACAATGCTCATAGTAGCACGGGTTCTTGCATTTATGACCTGCAGAACACAATTTCTTGCACGGTTCCTTGCACCTATAGTTATTTTCGTCTTTATGGCACTCCATCATCACTGTATGCTGGCAACGGGCAAGCGTTCTCTGAACAGGTATTGGGCAAAAACCACATTCCAAATGGCACTCTTTTAGGCAGCTGTGATCGCTTCGGCAGCGTTTTGGTTTCCGCTGACAAGGCTTCGTGCATTTATATTTCTCGTGTCCTGGGTCCATCTCATGACATTTGCTCCCGCAAGTGTGTCCACAATCCAAACGATATTCGCACGGATGTTTGCAACCATACTCTGGAACTTCACTAAAGTCCGCAGCGCAACTTACATAAGAAACATTATCTGGATGTTTGTGGCATCCAAGAGGCAGTTTCTCAACCAACCGTCCTTCGCTTTTCAATGTCTCCAAGATATCTCGCCAAAGGGGACTGGCATCACGAAGAAGGTCTCCATTTCCAACGATATACAGACCTTTACGCGCCCGAGAAAGAGCAACGCACACACGGTTCGGTATGCTCAGAAAACCTATGTTGCACTTCTTATTGCTGCGAACTAAAGATAACAAGATAATGTCATTTTCTTCTCCTTGGAAGTTGTCCACTGGAGTAATTCGTACGCCTTCGAAGTCCTTCTTTGGAAAGTATTTTCTCAGGAGAAAGAGCTGACCGGTGTACAAAGTGAGAACGGTGATTTTGTCAGAAGAATATCCAATGTTAAGCAGATACTTGCAGAAAGCCGCAAGAAACGAGGCTTCGTGTTCATTTGAATGGCTCCTCATATCGTCCACACTACTTTCTTCGAAGCTATGATTTAGGAAGAAGAGGTTTTCCATAACTCCAGCTATATTTTCGTAGTCTTGAACATTGCTGTGGTCACGTAATGACTTGTATATGTGTGGAACAAGAAGTTTCGATATTTCTGGTCTCATTCTGTGTTGGATTCCTAGACATTCGCAGTTCATTCTATTTAGCAACATTCTTTCAAACAACGATACATGAAGCCAGTATTGCTTTGCCAAGCGGTCGTCAGCCGGCTTTGGTCTCAGCTGTTTATGATCACCGATTAAGATCAAATGCTGACAGTTTTCGGTTAAACTGGCAACGATGTGAGCCTCAAGCACTTCCGCCGCCTCTTCGACAATCACAATCTTTGGCTTTACGGTCTTCAGTAGGTTGTTGTTTTTAGCAGCAACAGTTGTGGTCATTGCAACGATTTCTGCTTTAGTTAAAATGTCACAGTGTTCGCTGTTCAGTGTGTTATCTAGCTGTGTCTTTTCATGTGAATACTCCTGTAGGGCTGTTTGCCATTCTGCCATTATTCCGTCGATACATAACGCAACCCAGAAGTTGTACAAACGCCATCTGTTGTCAACACTTAGATTCCAGACATTGGCTTCATAAAATACCTCCTTCTCGTAAAAACGTTGATGTATTTTGCGCAGAGACTGCCATAGACTGAAATAATACGTGTCTTCTTGCGATACGTTAAAAAATGCCTGTCTCCTCATTTTCTCCTTACGATCTTGAAAATCTTTCACCGATTTTGTATTATCAAAATCGCTTTGCCTCCCAAACTGTTCACCCCATTGATCCTCATAGCAGTCAGCATCTTCTCCAACATGCGCGTCTTCTGCATCATCACGTAGCACATCTGACTGCCAAGCATTGCCTCTTCTGTCGAATAGCCAGTGCAAGAGAACCGAAGGCGCCCAACCCTTGGCTCGAGTAAGCATTTCAAACTGTCCGTGAGACATGAAATCCTTCAAGACGTCTTCGTGCAAGAGTTCTTCTCGTGCAAGCTCCACGAATGCTGCTGAGCCCGTGAGGTGATCTTCAATATCACTCAATCTGCCCTTTCTCCAACCTATTTCGAATCGGCAACTCGACTGTCGCATGATTTCAGAAAGCATGCATCGCTTAAGTCTTTCATTTTCAGACGAACACCTGCTGCCCATTCTTACGATCTGATTGTCATTTACTTTGCCCGGATGACGTTTGATGATTTCCTCCAAGAACTGATCAAGGGCATGATTTGTATAGCACACAATCAAAATCGGTCCGTCCCACAAAGGTTCTATGTTGAGTTGTATGTTTGCAAATGGATTCCTAACATAAACATTGGGACTGTATTTGTTTTTGTTAGCCAACAGCAACTGTACGATAAGTACCCCGATGAACGTTTTTCCTGTTCCTGGGGGACCTTGGATGACGGAAAATTCTCTTGTCAGTGCTGCTCTCAGGGCAGCATATTGAGAGTCGTCTAATCCAAGCTGCTCTGCACTTGGCCAAGAGCTCGGATTCAGAATGAGAACATGTTTTTCTTTCAATGGTAATTCTTCCTGTTCAATAAATTTCTGATCGACTCGTTTAATTGCGCATGAAAAATCGAACATAGAACTGCTAGTTATGTATTTTGGCTGAGGAACATGGTCGTGTCCGTGATTCAGTAGATACCTTTGAAAGGGTAATGATTTCTCGTCCAAGTATTGCAAGACACCAAGGACGTTTTTATACGGTTCGTAATAGGCTGGACTTTCGATCATCTCATAATAACAATTGAATTGGACGGAATTGACTTGAGTGTTTTCATTTTCAAAGCTCACAAATACAATACCATTGCAAAGGTCTTTGACGTTTCTTTCAGCGATTGTTCCAATCAACATCGTCTGGAACTGATCGGATGATAAGCAGACAATGGAACCGAAGACAAGTCTTTTACCGGCGCCCCACCTCACTTTCTTCAGGCGACTCGTATCAAAGTGTATCTTATAGTTAATACCGTTCGGTGAGCAACGCCAAGAGACGATCTGAACTTTTTGATAGACTTTCATGACACTCTTTCTCCTCTTGTCAGTTCTTTCTCTTCTGCTTTCTAGAAGTTCCGCCAGTCCCTCTCTCAACGGCCGTATAAGATCCTCCCTTAGGAGTCTAAACTGAACATCGAGGTAGTCGTTTACATTAGTGTATCGTGTAAAAACTTTGTTTTTGCGAAGATAGGGATCTCCTTTTCCTTTGATATCTTCACAGGTAGGTGCTAAGCTGATACATTTAAAGTTTTCTTCATTAACAAAAAGGAATTCTTCTTCTTCGGTATCTCTTGTTGGAACTCCGAGAAGCCGATGTTTGGCTGCCCAATGCAGTTCTTGGTACAATTCGTCGAATGAAATTTCGGCTGAAGTGGATTGCTGTAGATAGTGAATCGGAGCAAATAGTAGAGTAACAATATCAAACGATCTGCTGGGAAAAACGGTCACCAAACGCCTAAGGATTTCAGTTATTTTACTGAAAACTTCTATATTTATCGGTTCCTGCCCACTGAGGTATCTGCTTAAGTACAGGACAACATTGTCTCTTAGGAATTTGCTTCCATTAATGTGATTTAGGAACTTAGTAAGAAGATCTGATTCTTTAGATTTGCAAGCCACGGCAATCACTTCTATTAACAGTTCTGTCAACTCCGTCCTGTAGGAACCACGTTTCAGGCGTTCAACAAATCCAAATCTAGGTTTCAACAACTTCTTTAGAACTTCTTCCGGTTCATCCATATTATGAGTTAGATTTCTCAATTTATTGACGTTCACGATGTCTGTAAAGCTATCTGAATCGGATGTTGTGTCCTTCTCATTTGCTATGTGTTCGTCTTTCGTTTGACTGGAGGCCAAATCGTCTTCATAGCTTTCTTGCAATTTCTGTCTTTTCTGTGGCGTTGCTTCATTATTAGAGACGCCTTTTATGTTCCTCCTGCAATATACATGTATACACCTCACATCCTTAAGACCGAATTTTCTTAATGCATTACTACTTTGTTACTAGCATGTGTATGGAGAAGAGAAATACAGAGTATTAATTTGAGATATGCAGCGTAAAGTGTAACAAATTGACCGGGAGAGGGTGACTTTGGAGTTTATGCTTATTGGATGACAATGTATAACCTTCGATGCGGTATGCTGAATCACCAAAAGGGCCTCTTCAACCTTATGTATTATCAAGAGAGCAGTAGTCAGTGCAGGTAAAGATACATGACAGAGGTTGTACAGCCACTTGTAAAGCCACGGTTGGAATATTGAATCCAGATATTGATACAGAAAACGACAATATTTGTTCTCCAGACATTTCAGTCCTAGCACAGTTGCTAAAACATTTACTTTGAAAAATATTGACCATGAGGATAGGTTGTAAATAGCTTTAACAGCAACACCTAGGCCACAACGAACAATGCAACTCCGTCCGGCTTTCAGACGTAGTCTGGCAACTTACGTGACAAAGATATGGTTCACATGATTTCTTTAGACAGATTATTTAGGGCGTATTCGTGTCATATGTTAGGTCTATACTCTGCATATCTTAAAGCAATATAACGCCCTTTTGGTTAACAGCAGAGAGTTATGTGAGTGGATCTTGTTTTCAGAAACGGATCAGATTGATGATACGACGATGCTTGCTGTGAGACTCTCACAGCAAGCATCGTCGTATCATCAATCTGATCCGTTTTTTAAGGGGGCAAAATTGATGTTTTACATGGAAAATCTATTCACAAATCCAGGGGGCAAATCCCCCATTCCCCTCCTCCGGACGCCCATGTGAGTCACTTTGAGAGTTGAACAGCCGTTGGTCCTGTGACCAGTCAAAGGGCCAAGTTCTCTAAACCCACTCCATCACACTGAAGCTCAACTACATATAAAGGGACTGAAAGAGAAGACACCTTCAGACATTTGCCTTCCAAATATGACCATCCTTAATTACACTGCACATCTGTATAGGTATTGGCAAATTGTAATCAGATGAAGCAACATGCATTTGCATATGGCAGATGCTGGATTACAGCATCCTCCCAGTAAGAGAGGCTGCTGAAGCCATGAAGTGAAATGTAAATATATACGTTTTCTTATGGTAATACACTGGCCGAGTGGCCTCACTCCTGTTAATTTTCTATGAATTTACCAAGTGGTCTGCTGCCCGTTTGAATTGGTGCCACACCATTTAAAGTCTCCATATATAGACCATTGTTTGTATCAGACGAAACTGAAAAATACCATTCTTGATACTTATAATTATGTACTAAGTCAAAAACTGTGTAACCCTTATACTGTTTACCTGAATAGATTCCAGCCAAAAGTATTAATCAATTATACCTTCCCTTCTGCAGGATTTATTATTTAAATGGCATATATTGATATTAATAGCACTCATAAACTCCTCTAATCTTACAACATTAAGCCAAACATTTAAACCATTGTAATAAGACTCCAGACATCAAAGACAACACTCAATAAGTTATAGAAGCTATTCAACATGAAGGTAACGAATGAGGGAATACTGTAGTACTGTAGTACACATACAAAGACATGCATTGTATATTGCTTTTGTTGTCAATGTATTAAGGAAATGGCAAAAGGAACAGGTGTATCAAAACAATGGTTACTTGTAACAAGATATCGCTTTAAATGACTGTGAGCGTCATGGTACAAAGACAAGATCATCAAAGTATAATGAAAACGAATTTAGTCAGGAAGACCATGCATTCTTGGTATCAAGATAAAGACCACAAACATTGTCATCAGCTATGTTGACTCTTTGTCTTCTTCATTAGCACACGAGTTCCTACCAATCAAAGTGCCATTTCTGAGAATAGTTTGCTTATCTTTGCAATATCATGCAAAACATGAAAAATGCAACAATAACAATTAAGCATATCAAACTGGCGGTGCGCCGACAGATTGTCGGAGGCGGCGGCGCGCCGACAAACAAAAATCGGCGGCGGCGGCGCCCACGAAATGTCGGCGGCGGCGGCGCGGCGCGGCCGGCGCAGGGCTCTAGGCCTAATGTAGTGCCGAACTGCCGATCGATCATTGTGATACCATGGTTTCGTGTTTGCCCTTCAGTCCTGGCAAAGGGATGAGGCAACTGCAAAGCTAGCTCGTGTGTATGCATGCACGCATACATCCAGAGTCTAGACAGATAATAAGCCTCAGTTTTGTACCTCACAAATGCTGCCTACACTAGCATAAGCGATGTTTAACTTCAATATGAACAACAAACAACTTGCCCAGAGTTGCAGGGTCGTTACATGGAATCGAACCCGTAACTGCATGACCATCGCCCAAAGTATAGTACCGATAGACCATCAATAAGCAAACAATGTTGAGATGCCTAGAAAAGTCACGAATGGCAGGTTCCCGGACCACGCACACACACACCTACCCACACACATACACGCACGCACACAGCTACACACACACTTACACACACACCTACACACACACACACCTACACACACACACCTACACACACCTACACACACACACACACACACACACACACACACACACACACACACACACACACACACACACACACACACACACACACACACACACACACACACACACACACACACACACACACACACACATATATATATACCTAAACATACACCTACGCACACCTACCCATACAGAGCCCAGGCCCACAATGCGTCATACTCTGCCATTCAAACAGTCTAGTTCTGCAAATACGACCTACCTTTGAAGCGACATATCGTTCCTTTCCAAAACAGCCCACGACGAAAACTTTCTAACGTAACATTCCCAAACTTTTCTCGCTGAGACCTGCCGTAATTATTGCATAAACGTCTTGAAATCTCGCTAAGCTTACACTGTTCAATACAAAATCAATAACTTCAGGAAGCTGTTGGCTCAATGTTCCAGTCGTAACGATTCACGCGCTTCTGAAATGGTTGTTGTACAAAAATAGCGCACGAAGACTAGCATCAATGTTCTCTGAGTATACAATTGAACATAGCACTTCATATACACCATCGAGTGGCTAAACTGCTAACGTATTGCTTAGTATCGCCAGAATGATACTGATTGGCAGGGCCACAAGAGATCGTAGCGAGAAAACAACTGGTAAACAAATGAACGTCCCTTTACGATCGCGTTACAATCGCATTATAACTCTGCTTCAGCCAGATACAACAGCATGCTTGTGCACATTACGTCGTGTGAGCGGATGTCTAAATTTAACTTTTAGGGTAATATTTCAGTTTTGGTTTCGATTTCTGGACAGAACGCTTAGTCATCCAGCAGAAAAGGACCATTGATCTTTTTCTGTCGTTAATCTGCCTAGGGCGTAACACGTCCCACGGCATGGCTATAAGAGTAGGACTATCTCTGAAACGCTCGTGTTCAGCGTTGAGCTAAGCGACTAGCATTTCAACGGCGACCAGTAGACCAAGACAATCACTATTCTGTAGAATCTTCTTCAATTCGCTGCAGTTAGGCAGGACCAGGAATACAACGACGCCATTTTTCTCTTGCTTTATAGCTTAGTCCAGGCTTATAACTTGCAGACTATACGCCAAACAATTCCTTGGAGCAAAATCAAGAGAGTTTAAGAGTATGCATACTCGTATTCGAGCAGAATCAAAGAACGATCAGATAGTTATTATCTGAGCATATAATCTAGTGAAATGTTACATGTGTAGGGCCTATACGCTCGCACAATAAAAAATATAAGGCAGTTTTCTGTTTTGGTTCGCGGTCCAACTCTATGGAATTCATCGTCCACTGAGTTGATTTCCCTGCCTACTGTAGTAATTGTACACCATTTTAAAACTGTAGAAAAAAACTGGAGGGGGGGAGGTCAGACTTTGATGAGTTTGACTTTGATCCACGTGGAGTTGAATATTTTATCCGTGTTTTGAAAACTAAGAAAATTTAAAAAATCGCAATAGAAAGCTTAAACTCCTTAAAGTGATGATATAACCACATGTTTTACTATACAATTCACATGGTCACAAATCTCACAATAAACCAGAGCATTATTTTATTGGTAAGCCACATAGTGAATTGTGAAAGAAATGCTAAAATATATGCACAATATAATCACACTAGCACAACTGGGAGGCAGTTAACGACCCTCTGGAGTGTGCGATGAAGTCTTAACTGGGGGTCCTAAGAAAGACAAGGGTGTGGTTGAAGTTGAACCCCAACCCTCTGACAATTCTCACCCTGTTAAAGGGGTATTTTATGGTATCACTCACTGCAATGGTATAACTCACTGTGTGTGTAACACAATGAATGGTTATTATTATTATTATTATTATTATTATTATTATTATATTATTATTATTATTATTATTATTATTATTATTATTATTATTATTGTTATTATTATTATTATTATTATTATTATTATTATTATTATTATTATTATTATTATTATTATTATTATTATTATTATTATTATTACAGAGGTCTTATATAGCGCCCCTTCAAGGTTATCTACTCAGGAGCGCGGTTAATATCTGTATAATTCATAAATCTGTATGCACCACTGCGAAGGCATTACCTTCAACATTTCTGCACCCTGGCACATTTCTTTACTAGTTTCGATTCATGGTCTGATGGTCAGTTTATGGAAATAGAAATCAGAAAGGCCGGGCGATCTATGCCAGCGGAATAATATTGTTCCTTTTGAATTTACCCGTTGACACCCATGAACTAATGTAACAAATTGTAACCTGAACTTGCATGTGGGTGATCAATAATAAAGCCTGTCAATTGAATTGAACTGAAATGGAGATATAAGCCGCTGATCTTTCTTGCAGCTGTGGCACAATGTAGGCTATAGCGCACAATTGTATTCGTAATAATAAACTCCAAACACCTAAAGCGTCACATTGCGCTGTCTATCCTCAAACTCATTTCAGTGGCGGACTGTACGTTGCTCTTCGTCTAGCTGATGATGACTCTTGGAACTGGCTGCATGGGCACAAATCGCATACACTAGCAGAGAAGAGGAAAAGAAAGTACAGTAGTTAGTCAATTTCTCTTGATTATCCCTTTATCGGAATGAATTCGTCGTAAGTATTTGGAAGCAAGGTCATTCCGGATCATTTTTCATTTAATTCGTATTCAACAGTAGCCTACGCACTAGTGTTAGAATTCATAAGATAATTTTAAGGATTGTTATTTTCGTTTATTCACTATAAAGCTAGAAAGCAAAGAAAGAAAAGTTATAGTAGTCAGCTGCAAACTTGAAAAACATGACATGATCATAACTGTTCGTATTAATAACAGTTCGCATAGTTACACGTGTTTTCATGAAATGTAGGCCTATTGCCTATGCAGTTTGTAGATAAGCCTATATATGTCTACAGGAAATGCGCATTTTCGTGCGTTGTGAATATTTAAAACTTAAATATTATTACAATGAAACTCTGTTTATTGCAAAACTTTATAATTATATTGTTAATCCAATTTCACCTCATAATTACAAGAGTTTTGTGCTTACGGATTACAGAAAAGCCTAATGGAACAAGAGTATAATAATTTTGAAAAGTATAAATAATATGGTAGGCCTAATCACGCAATTCGATTTAAAAAAACTACAAAAATTGTCACGCCCATATTTGTTTGAAGTCGAGTCTGTAAGCGCGGGTAAATTGAACAGAAAATAAATTTGAATCTATCTGCTGGTACACGACATAGATAGCATGCAAAGAGAAAACTAAAATTAAAAAAATTAAAAGTAACGCTTGAGCGTCACATTGTCATTCGACAAATTGATCACGCGACGAATTAACTGCGGTGGTGTAGGCCTATATCCGACGCTCGTCATCGAAGGGTTGAAGCCGGACGTTCTCCTGTCCAGTCTAAACGGATTAAAATCAGGGCTGTAATACTCTGACAATGGTGTATCGTATTCGGAGCTGATTCTGCGTTCAGCAACTTGTCGATCGAAGCTCAAGCTGGTTCGCTTGATTCCGTGTGTATTGGAATAGACAGGTTCGGATCGATCACCTGCACGATGGTATCTGCGGAGACCTTCTACGTTTCGTTTTTGTGGTTCTGGGTATCTTTCTTCATCTGGTGTTCTTCTATCTGTTCGCTGTCTAGATCTTTCTTCATATGACGGGCGATGATCGCTTTCATTGGACTTTAGTCGTTTGTATTCTCTCAGTTCTTCCTCGAATGCATATCCACGATCGTGATCCAGTGATGTCACTGTCCCAGGTTCATCCCAATGTACACGGGTGTTTCCATCTGTAGGCGAATCCGGCCTTCGTCGTTTCCTTGAACCAGATTCAGAGTCTGGTATTTGTCGTCTACTCCATATGTTGTTCGCCTCTGGAGGTCGCTTACCTGTAAATAAGTCTTTGACTTGTTCAGATTGAGTCTTCTTCGAACTCGCTGATCCCTCTGCGTGGTTCAAGCGAGCCGTGCTGCTTTTATCTTGACTTCTGCCCTGGTCATCTTTCGTTGTTGCTGGTAATCTTGATGTCACGTTTGCTGCAGTTGCTTTTGCATGTGCTCCTATTTTAGTTGGTGCTGCGGTGGCTACGTTTGCTGTTGTTTTCGTTGCGGTTGGTTCTGCTGCAAGTCCTTTTGTTGTTTTTGTTGATGCTGAACTAATCGTGCTCCTTTTATTAGTTATGTCCGCTTCTTCCTTTAAGGGTACCTGACCAATTGTTAATTCACCCGAGCTCCTGGTTGTCGTTGCGTTTGACTCCAGTTTGGTTCCAGTCATTTTCTTTGACTCACCATGACAATGTTCATTCGCTAAAATGTCTTTACTGTTAGCGATGCTGGCTTTAGGACGATTCGCTTGCAGTATTTTTAGAAGTCGTTTGTGCACAGGATTACAAGAGGGACAGGTAGAGTCAATCTGGTCTTGTTTAATACCTTCCTCGCGAGAATAGACATGCCCTATTTTAAAAATTAGAAAAGCAGATCATTCATGATTATAGTTTATGCACGTAGCCTATTTATTTGTGAATTTACATAGCGCCATTCCACGAATATCTCAAAGACGCTACATCATGGCTATCTGTATATATGGAGATATAAGAAATAAGGCCTATTAGTTTAATATGTTGTTATTCGATATTTCACATACCTGTTGGTGTTTAACGTGTTCGTTATTAAAAAATTAAGGCATAACAATGACGTGACGACGATAGCGGAGACTTAATGAACCGCACCCTTTTAGATCGCTTAGGTGCCATGCTTTTGCAGAGCATTTGCTAGGCTCCCAAATGGCGCTGTATAAAGCCATATATGCATACATACATGCACAAGTACAAACATGCAAAAATACATGCAAGCATACATACACACACATACATAGATCTATACATGCCTATATACATGCATAGGCATATTTCCATAAATACGTCCATGCATACGCACATACAAACATACATGCACATACAGTACATGAAACATACATATATATATGACAATCGTGAGTAGTTTTACGCGTTTCTTACCGTTTGTACAGCAAAACCACTGAGAGTCGAAGCTGGCATTCAGTTCCAAGTCATAAAATTGATTCATGTGTTGAATGTAATCTTCAATGTCGTCTTTTCTTTCGCGTCTGTCCAGTTTTGTAGACAATCGACTGTTAACCTTTTCTATGGCATTCCACATTTTCTGAAAATCACCTTCTTCGGCGGCGATAGAAGACAATGACTTGAAAATATCTTCACAGCTTTCAATGATTCTAAGTTTAGGTCCTCTTGTGCACCTCTTTAGACGACAGACCTGCATTTCTAAATACATCCTATACGCTCTGATTACGCCAGTAGCTACTGTAATCTGGTCTCCGTCTATGGAAAGAACATTTAAACGCATTTCCTTTGCAATTTCGTCTGAAAGCAGACTGAGGCGGTCATTTTTTCCCAGGGAATCCAGGAGTGCTCGAGTTTCGCACAAAAGGCAGAAGGTTCCCAAGTTTATCCGATGTTTCGTGATGTCCTTCGGTATATCTACATGGAAACGATTGAATTCTGTATATTTATAAGCCAGCTCGGCAAGGCTTTTGCTCTCCGTTATTCTTGCTTTTGCCATATTTATGTGGAGTTCGTAAGTTTTCATTTCTCGGTTGTACCGTGGACAATAACTTACTTTTGAGGTACAAACGGGACACTTCAGGAACAATGAACCGTTGAGCTTGTATGGAGGTAACATTTTCATGTGTCTTTTGACCCAGGAGTCCATATAAGTTTTCTCAACGATATGGTCACATGGCTTCAAAATAAGAAACCTGCTTTCTTCTGTAATCTTGACGCTGAATTCTTCAGTCATTTCCTTCAGCTTTTTATTGTCACAAAGTCGACATATTTTTGGACACACTTCACCGCACAATCCGATACAGTCATGTCCACATTTCCTGAGTTTGTTATGACACGGTTCATTACACGGACGTCGATCGCATGGATGACTGCACATTACTTTGCAGCTCTGGTGCGAGCAGGTCCAACGACATGGCTTATCACATGGTTCATAGGAAGTATTGCATCCCTGCATCAATGAACGATGATGGCACTTGATCTCCCACATGTCATAGCATGTGCCGCAGAAATCTCCGCAGTCACGGAGGCATTTGTGTGAACAAAGTGGATAGTACTTGTTGCATACGTGAGTGCAGTCTGAATGTCTTGCATCCGCAACGCATTGCTGACATATGTTTCCGCAACGATGGCCACACTTCAGCTTGACATTGCATTTCTTCTGACAGCCGTGATTGTACTGGATACTGTTTTGTAGACTACACAAAACTGTGAATTTGTGCAGCTTAGTACTGCAAGTCTTCGTAACAAGTGTTTGGCACTGAGAAAAGTCTGTTACACTATTACAGCACTCAACCATCTTTTTGTGTCCATACGTGCAAGTAGTAACCTCGATTTTCTTTCGACACTGGTACGTTTCTGGGTCTTCGAAACACTCCATTGTCACATTATGCCCGCAAGGAAGCAACTTTTCAACTTTCGTTTTACAGAAAACCGTGCATTCTGGTTCGTCACAGATTTCTTGGCACTTGTGACCACATGGCAAGGATTTCTTGCAAGGCAACAGGCATATCACATCGTCTGGCGATTGGTGACACTCTACTTTGTTTGAATGCTTGCATCTCGGTAGCACTTTTGTCACTCTAACCTGACAATCTCCACAACTGACTCCACATATTTTAGGGCACTTATGACCAAAGGGGCAAAGTCTTCTGCAAGGTTCCATACAAATGTACTCAGACAAAACCACGTGGCAGGCAACCTCGGCCTCGTGTTCACATAAGGGTAACGTTCTTAGGACTGGGATATTACAATCGCCGCACGGTTCGTGACATAGCTTCGGGCAAGGATGTCCTTCTGGACATGTCTTCCTGCACTTGTTCTTGCAGGCATAGGTTTCTTCAGATTGATGGCAGGGTAGACTCACTCTATGCTGACAACGAGGCAAAACCTTCTCCACCTTCACTTCACATTTTCCACAGATTTCGCGACACTTTTTCTGACATGCGTGACCAGCTGAACACGATTTCTTACAAGCTTCTGGACACGGGTAGTTGAATTCTGAATGATTACAAGCCATACGAGCAAAACCTTCTCCACCTTCACTTCACATTTTCCACAGATTTCGCGACACTTTTTCTGACATGCGTGACCAGCTGAACACGATTTCTTACAAGCTTCTGGACACGGGTAGTTGAATTCTGAATGATTACAAGCCATACGAGCAAGATGACCACACCTTGTCAAAACTCTTTCGACCTGCACACGGCAGCTATTACGTTGCAGGTACATTTCTTCGTTCATATGGCACGGCATCGTGGCTTCATGTTGACAAAGTGTCACTATTCTTGTGACAGGTTCAGTGCAGTCTCCACAATACTCACAGCACATTTTCTGGCATTGGTGACCTGCTCTGCATAATTGTTTGCATCTTTCTTCACATTCGAATTCGCTTTCATTCATGTAGCAGGGCATAGTGGCCTCGTGTTGACAGGTCATAAGTATTCTTGTGACTGTCTCAACGCAGAATCCGCAATACATCCAGCACAGTTTCCTGCATTGATGCCCTGCTTCGCATACCTTTTTACATCTTTCTTCACACAAGAATTCGCCTTCGTTCATGTAGCAAGGCATCATTGCTTCGTGCTGACAAACTGATAGCATTCTTTTGACAAGAACTTTACACCCACCGCAGTATTCGTGACAACGCTTTGGACACTTATGACCGTACGGACAGTGCTTTGGGTTTCTCACACATGCTTTCATGCACTTGTATTTTTTGTGCTTTTGATCAAACGGGTGACAATTCCTCTCGCAAACGTGTCCGCAATCCAAACGATATTCGCATGGATATTTGCAGCCATACGCAGGAACGTTGCTAAAGTCCGCAGCGGATGCTACATAAAAGACATTATCTGGGTGTTTGCGGCATCCAAGAGGCAGCTTGTCAACCAGTTTTCCTTCGTTTTTCAATGTTTTCAAGATATCTCGCCAGAGAGGGCTGGAATCACGAAGAACGTCTCCATTTCCAATAATATACAGACCTTTACGTGCCCGAGAAAGTGCAACGCACACACGGTTCGGTATGCTCAGAAAACCTATGTTGTTCTTCTTGTTGCTGCGAACTAAAGATAACAAGATTATGTCGTTTTCTTCTCCTTGGAAGTTGTCCACTGGAGTAATTCGAACGCCTTCGAAGTCCTTCTTTGGAAAGTATTTTCTCAGGAGAAAGAGCTGACCGGTGTATAGGGTCAGAACAGTGATTTTGTCAGAAGAATAGCCAATGTTTAGCAGATACTTGCAGAAATCCGCAAGAAATGAAGCTTCATGTTCATTTGAATGGCTACTCATATCGTCTACACTGCTTTCTTCAAAGCTATGATTTAGGAAGAACAGGTTTCCCATAACTCCAGCTATATTTTCGTACTCGTGAACATTACTGTGGTCAAGTAATGACCTGTATATGTGTGGAACAAGAAGTTTCGATATTTCGGGTCTCATTCTGTGTTGGATTGCTAGACATTCGCAGTTCATTCTATTTAGCAACATTCTTTCAAACAGCGATACATGTAGCCAGTAGTGCTTTGCCAGGCGGTCGTCAGCTGGCTTTGGTCTCAGTTGCTGATGATCACCGATTAAGATCAATTGCTGACAGTCCTCGGTTAAACTGGCAACGATGTGGGCTTCTAGCACTTCCGCCGCCTCTTCAACAATCACAATCTTTGGTTTTACTGTCTTAAGTAGTTTGTTGTTTTTAGCAGCTACAGTTGTGGTCATTGCAACGATTTCTGCTCTAGCTAAAATGTCGCAGTGTTCATCGTTCAGTGAGGTGTCTAGCTGTGTCTTTTCACGTGAATAATCCCGTTGAAATGTTTCCATTTTCATCAGTTTGTCATCGACGCAGAGCGAAATCCAGTAGTTGTACAAACGCCATCTGTTGGAAAGACTTAAATTCCAGACATTGGCTTCATAAAATGGCTCCTTCTCGGGAAACCGTTGATGTATTTTGCGCAAAGATTGCCATGATTTGAAATATGTGTCGTCCTGTGATAAGTTAAGAAATGCCTGTTTCCGCATTTTTTCCTTACAATCTCTAAAATCAGTAGTCGGCTTTGTATTATCGAAATCGCTTTGCCTCCCAAACTGTTCATCCCATTGATCCTCATAGCAGTCAGCATCCTCTTGAATACGCACGTCTTCTGCATCGTCACGTAACACATGTGACTGCCAAGCATTTCCACTTCTGTCGTATAGCCATCGCAAAAGAACCGAAGGCTCCCATCCCTTGGCTCGAGTAAGCATTTCAAACTGTCCGTGAGACATGAAATCCATCAAGACGTCTTCATGTAAAAGTTCTTCTCGTGTAAGCTCTACGAATGCTGCTGAGCACGTGAGGTTATCTTCAATATAACGTATTCTGCCCCTTGTCCAACGTATTTCTAATCGCAGATTAAATCGATTCGATCGACGCATGATTTCAGAAAGCATACACCGCTTGAGGCTTTCATTTTCAGACGAACATCTGCTGCCAATTCTTACGATCTGATTGTTATTTACTTTGTCTGGATGACGTTTGATGATTTCCTCCAAGAATTGATCAAGGGCATGATTTGTATAACATACAATCAAAATCGGTCCTTCCGGGTTTGCAAATGGATTCCTAAAATAGCCAACCGGCCTATATATGTTAGCCAACAGCAACTGTACGATAAGCACCCCGATGAACGTTTTTCCTGTTCCAGGGGGACCTTGGATGACGGAAAATTCTTTTGTCAGTGCTGCTTTCAGGGCACCATATTGAGAGTCGTCTAAGCCAAGCTGCTCTGCACTAGGCCAAGAGCTTGGCTTCAGAATGAGAACATGTTTTTCCTTCAATAGTAATTCGTCTTCTTTCTCAATAAATTTATTGTCGACACGCTTAATTGCGCATGAAAAATCGAACATAGAAGTGCTAGTTATGTATTTTGGCGGAGGAACATGGTCGTGTCCGTGATTCAGTAAATACCCTTGAAAGGGTAATGATTTCTCGTCCAAGTACTGCAAGACGCCGAGTACGTTTTTATACGGTTCGTAATAGGCTGGACTTTCGATCATCTCGTAGTGACAATTGAATTTCAGATCGCCAATATCAATTACATTAGACAGAATCTGATGTGTCTCTCCATTGAATTGAATTGATGTGACCTGATTGTTTTTGTTTTGAAAACTCACAAATACAATACCATTGCAAAGGTCTTTGACGTTTCTTTCAGCGATTGTTCCAATCAACATCGTCTGGAACTGATCGGTTGATAAGCAGACAATGGAACCGAAGACAAGTCTTTTACCGGCTCCCCACCTCACTCTTTTCAGGCGACTCGTATCAAAGTGTATCTTATAGATAATGCCGTTTGGTGAGCAACGCCAAGAGACGATCTGAACTTTCTGGTAGACTTTCATGAGACTCTTTCTCTTCTTGTCAGTTCCTTCTTTTCTGCTTTCCAGAAGTTCCGCCAGTCCCTCTCTCAACGGCCGTATAAGATCCTCTCTTAGCAGTCTAAACTGAACGTCGAGGTAGTCGTTTACATTAGTGTATCGTGTAAAAACTTTGTTTTTGCGAAGATACGGATCTCCTTTTCCTTTGATATCTTCACAGGTAGGTGCTAAGCTGATACATTTAAAGTCATCTTCATTAACAGAAAGGAATTCTTCTTCTTCTTCGGTATCTCGTGTTGGAACTCCGAGAAGCCGATGCTTGGCTGCCCAATGCAGTTCTTGGTACAATTCGTCGAATGAAATTTCGGCTGAAGTGGATTGCTGAAGATAGTGAATCGGAGCAAATAGTAGAGTAACAATATCAAACGACCTGCTGGGAAAAACAGTCACCAAACGCCTAAGTATTTCAGTTATTCTACTTAAAATTTCTATATTTATCGGTTGTTGCCCAGTGAGGTATCTGTTTAGGTACAGGGCAGTATTTTCTCTAAGGAATTTGCTTCCATTAATGTGATTTAGGAACTTAGTAAGGAGATCTGACTCTTTAGATTTGCAAGCTACGGCAATCACTTCCAGTAACAGTTCCGTCAACTCTGTTCTGTAGGAACCGCGTTTCAGGCGTTCAACAAATCCGAATCTAGGTTTCAACAACTTCGCAAGAACTTTTTCCGGTTCATCCGTATTATGAATTAGGTTTCTCAATTTATTTACGTTCACGATGTCTGTAAAGCAGTCTGAATCAGATGCTGTGTGCTTCTCATTTGCTGTGTGTTCGTCATTCGTTTGACTGGAGGCCAAATCGTCTTCATAGCTTTCTTGCAGTTTTTGTCTCTTCTGTGGTGTTACTTCATTATTATAAGCGCGTTTCATTTCCCTCCTGCAATATACACATTCACATCCTTAAGACTGAGTTTATTAATGCATTTTCCTTTGTTATTAGGATGTGTATGAGGAACAGAAACACAAAGAATTTACGTGAAATGCAGGGTAAAGTATAAAAAAAATTAATTAAGAATGAATGGGACTTCGGAGTTCATGCTTGCATAACCTTCGAGGCGGTATGCTGAAGCAGCAAAATAGGCTACTTCAACCTCATGTATGATCAAGGAGAATAGTTATAGAGACACAGATATAATACAGAGGTTATGCAGTTGTGAGGCGACAGTTGGAATATTGAATCAAGGAATGGAATCGCTGTCCAGAACATGACAGAGGACAACTGGAGAAAGTGTAAAGGAGCGCTACAAAAATCTGGAGCTACAAAGATCTGAGCTATGAAAACATGTTGAGAAGTGTCGGAGAGGGAGCAGCAGATGATACCTATTTGAAGTTGTTAAGAATCTCAGTTGAGAGGTGCAGTTCAGTGGAAGAGGTTCTTTGAATTAGCAACAGTCCTGAGGACATAGGAATAAATTATACAGGCCTAAAGAGACATTAGGGCAAATGTCAGTGGTTAAATTCAGCCGGATCCCGCCGGATCTGAGATCCGGCACCTCTGATTTGAGATCCACCACCTGCATTGTGAGACCCACCACCCAAATTATGAGATCCGCCACCTATAAAGGGAGACCCATCACCTCAATAGGGAGAAACAGCAGTCCGGGACAAGACAACATCATCTCGTCGACCTGATGCACGCCATAGATGACTACGGGCAACACGCAGAGTCGCCACCGAAGATCGTTTGGATCCCCGGTCATCTCGGCGTCCCAGGCAACGAGACGGCGGATGCCCTGTGCAAACAGGCGCTTCACAACACCGCCGTGGACCTCCCGATGCCGCTCGAGTACCCAGAAGCACGACACCTCTACCGCGACCACTTCCTCCGGAAGTGGCAAACAGAGTGGACCACCTCAGACACCGGCTCCGACTACAGGGGTCGTCGAGCCAGACGTCAGCCTGGTCCGCAGATACACCGACCAAAACCGGAGGAAGGAAGTCACCATCACCAGACTCCGGATGGGGCACTGTTGCCTCAACGCGCAGTTGAAGCTGTGGGGTCGCCACGAAACCGGAAACTGTGACGAGTGCGGTGACGCCCAGGAAACCGTGCGTCATTTCCTCTTGGAGTGTCCTTCTCAGGCTGGACTTCAAGAGCAGCTCCTCCGAGAGTGCGCACGGAAAAACTGGTCTTTCGATCTGCACACCGTACTCAGTCAAACCAGCTGCTTAAACACCATCTACAAGTGGCTGGAGGTTTCCGGTCGCAAGATCTGAAGGCGTCCCCCTGCCCCCACCGGAAAGAAGAAGTCAAAGAAGAAAACCAAGAAGAAGATTGAAGAACATAAACTTTTAGTGTAAATAAAACACGGAACAATACTAATAAAAATTGCTGAGAACTATCCTATGTAAATAACAAGCCCCACAAATGTAACCAAGACGGGGGAGGGGAGAAAACCCAACTCCGCTGACCGTGCATGGGAAAATCCTACCACCACTTTCCCCTACGGGGGTTTTCTTGGTTGGCAGCCGGCCGTCAGCTTAACCCGTCTTGGACCCCAAACGTGATATATTATGTACCTGTACATATGTTATTGTGTATGACGTCAATCATCTTTGATATATGACGGCGTCGTTAAATAAACGTATTTTAAGTAAGTCAACAGGGAGACTCGTCACCTCAATAGGGAGATCCACCACCTATGATCAGATTAGCATTCGTCAGCCTCACAGCGCGGTTCAATATTCGCTAGCATCATAGAAAACTACTTGGGCCTATGTGTTTACTTAAATCGCCTGCTGTTTTATAATCGCTGCCGAAGGGTAGTAACCTAAGGCTGTGGCAGCAGAAGTAGATTTGGGCCTACATCCGAGCGATAACACAGTAGTTTGCTTCATTAATAACTCGTTTGCGGAATTTCGGAAGGCTGAGCTGGAATCGTTTGAAAATCTGGAATTGCTCGGCGGGCCTGTACTTATTAGTTTGTTCGTTCGTTCATTCATTCGTTCATTATCCCACAGTACCTGTGCACATGGGATGCGATTCCGGGGGGGGGGTCGAGGGAAACAGGACCCCTCACCTTTTAGGTTGGGGGACACACCATAGATTTGTTCCTTTTAGTTATAGTTATCGCGCATGCAGTCTGCAGATAATGTCGAAAAGAAAGTTGGCCAGCGTGCAAGGAAAGCTATCGTACGTGGATGGATTGCTAAGAGTCCGACTCTTAGCAATCCATCCACGTACGATAGCTTTCCTTGCAGCATGACGACTCTTAGAGTCGTCATGCTGCAACAGATTTGTAGTCCCTTAAATCAAGCTATTAATCTAGCCCTGATCAGACAGCCACGGGTATGAAGTGTTAGCGACTTCATTTTCTTAGCCTTGGCATATGAGTACGGGTGGCCAGTCCTCTCCGTCGCGGCGTCGCCGTCTCGTCTTCCCACCGACAGTGGACTGTCGGTGTAGGCAGGGCCACCGACAGAAATTCCTGGCCCATAAGCATAGCAGCCACGGGCCCCTAAACTATCATTAGGCTTTATGAGAAAAGTTGATTGCGGGCCTTGCCCGGGGCCCTAAAATCGCCGGAAAATCGCCGGGCCCCTGGGCATTTGCCCCCCTTGCCCTCCCCTCTCGGCGGGCCTGGGTGTAGGCCTACTCATCATAGCTGAGTTGGCTAGGGGGCACAAGTGGAGCAGAAACCTCGAACCAAATTTCTGCCCTAGCGTGTTAGATAGTGTAGTGGTTAGCGTGCAACAGATTTATGCAAGAGCAAAGAACCGAAAACGTCCACAGCCACAGAAGCATGCAGGGCAGTATGGAAATGTTTCTAAGTCAGCATAAAATTATTGTGGCATTGACAGAATTACAGTATTGAATCTCCTGCTTAATTTTCAGCTTTTCACTGGGTTTACATCTGTTGTGATCTAGGGCTATAGTCTGCAGACTGCTTTACGTACTGGGCTCTTCAATTTGAAAGTAGTCTGCATATTAATTTTTGGTATTTGTTCATCATGCGCTTTGTAGGCCTAAGTTATTGCATTGACATGTCGATCAAAGCCTAGTCTTCTGTAAAATGTTATGTAAAGTAATATTATGTTTCAATCTTAATTGTTAATGTTTTTGCTTTCAATGATCGGTGATGTGTCGTGTTTCATGCATGTTGTAATTCAGGGACGTCATTTGGGGGGCTGTGGGGGCACTTGCCTTTGTGGAGAAAAAGAAAAAATTATGTAAAAAAGAAAAGGAGGAAGAAGAAAGAGGTAAAAAGGAAAAAAGAGACTCATTTGCAGCATTGGCTAACAGTTTTGCACATGTAGACTAACTACAAAGCATTTTAAAAGAAACACCAAAACAGGTGAAAAAAATGTTCGCGCGTCAGCGCTGAAAAGTTTTTTAACCTCTTTTTTGCCTCCCCCCTGGAAAAAGCTGAAATGACGTCCCTGTTGTAATTTAGGATTAGCCGTTGTTTTTTGGATTTGCAAATATTTAGAGACCCACCACCTCTGATGAGCAATTTAACCACTGTTTTCAGTGCATTATAGTACTGTCTCAGTCGCAACTATCACAAGCTTTAAGAGGAAGCCAGGACTGATTGATTGTTAAGTATTCCATGTTAATTTACAGTATAACCCCTTGAAATCCTACTTATGCTATGTGTCATTTTATGTTATTAGCAAGCTTCTCTGTGGGTCTGTAGATCGCATATATACAATATGCAGCATTTATACAAATTCACAGCTTAGGATCTTCACATTAGCTATTTAGACCTACCTGTGATTTAAAATATCATGTACTCGATTCAGCGTGCACCTGTGCAACACAATTTCAAAAGTTTGTCTTTCTACGGAGCAAATGAGCCATGGCCACATAGCACTGATGTCATCACAATCTTTCTTCACATAATCTACAGCTAAGAGTATGCCTAAGTTTTGTAGCATAAGTATATTTATGTATTTGCTACACTTAATTCAGAGCCTTTAAAGTACCTCACGAAATCTCTGTACCACACATGGACATGGTAACTGCTTAAAACAATTGCATTTCGAGGAAGTATACGATTTATGATGTTGGCTTGTGGAGAGGGAAAAAAGACGGGGTCGACCAAGGAAGAAATGGATGGATGAGATTCACGATGTAACTGGCATGAATTTGGAAGAACTAAGGGACCTGACTTCGAATAGGAAGCAATGGAGAATGTTTATCATGACGATCGCTAGAGCTCCAGGATTTGACAGCACAAGGTGACAAGGTGATACGATTTATGTTGAACAGAATCAAATGCAATAGTACGTAGTTTAAATAGAACATTGTTCCAGCAAGTTATAGGTTCAACACAAGAAAAAATGAGATGGGCTCGGGTTAATAAGCGGAAGCTAAATACTAGAACATCCTTGCGGGTTGAAGAGCGCAATGATCGTTGCTCACGGAATGTAGTGAGAAGGAATCATTCCCTGTTTTTATAATGGAAGGATCACACGGTTCTGGTAATTGAAATTATAATCGAGAATTTATATAGCGCCAC
>OY744606.1:72949425-73021551 GCA_963556255.1 Allolobophora icterica | reverse complement strand
GAATGGTTTAATATCTTATATGCATTGTCTGTTGTAGGCCTATAGTGCATGTATTAATTGTATTATATCGCTACCACTTATGAAAATACAAAGACGTTCATATACTACCTTTTCCAAAAAATTCAATAATATATGGAATGATAGAAATAGGGCGATAGTTTGAGTTATCAAGTTTTATCATCATATTTAAATAAGGTTTAACGTTTGCAAATCTCAAAAGCGCGGATGCCATGTCCGTACAAAGAGATTAATAATAATCAACAAGTAATCAACTAAATGTTTAGTAAACATGATCTTGGTTTTGAGGTTCAAAGTCTTGGTCTTGGTCTTGAAATTTTAGGTTTTGACAACAAGACTTATAGGCCTACCTGCATTCGTGTCATATCTCAGGTCCATACTCTGCATGTTTTAAAGCAATACCATAACGCCCTTTTGGTAAACTGCAGCTGATTGTAGTTGTGGGAATGGATCTTGTTTTCAGGAAAGGATCAGTTTGCTGATACGATGCTTGCTCTGAGAGCTTCAAATGGCAACTTCGATGTGAACCTCAGTCGCATCACAGTGCAAAGTATGAGGCCTAATGTAGGTATCACGCCGATCAACCATTATGATACCATGGTTTCTCTGTTTGACATTAAGTCTTGGCAAAGGATTAGGAACTGTAAAGCTAGCTTTGTTTAACCAATGTATGCATGCATGCACGCATGCATCTAGAGTCTAGACAGACAATGAACCGCAGTTGTGTACCTCACAAACGCTGCCTACGCTAGCATAAACATGCTAAGCTTCATGATGAACAGCAAACAACCCGTCCCAGGGTCGTTCCAAGGAATCGAACCCGCCAAACCGCATGACCATCGCCCAAAGTAGTACCAATGGACCATCAATAAGCAAACAATGTTGACATGCCAAGAAAAGCCTCTCTCTCTCTCTCTCTCTCTCTCTCTCTCTCTCTCTCTCTCTCTCTCTCTCTCTCTCTCTCTCTCTCTCTCTCTCTCTCTCTCTCTCTCCTCTCTCTCTCTCTCTCTCTCTCCTCTCTCTCTCTCTCTCTCTCTCTCTCTCTCTCTCTCTTCTCTCTCTCTCTATCTCTCTCTCTCTCTCTCTCTCTCATCTCTCTCTCTCTCTCTCTCTCTCTCTCTCTCTCTCTCTCTCTCTCTCTCTCTCTCTCTCTCTCTCTCTCACACACACACACACACACACACCCACGCACAGCCAAGACACACCAATGCATCATAGTCTGTCATTCAAACTAGTACTGCAAATAGGACCTACCTCTGAAGCGGCATCGTTCCTTTCCAAAACAGCCCTCGACGAACACTTTTTAACGTAATATTCTCAACTTTTCTCGCTGAGCCCTGCCGTAATTATTGCATACACGTCGTTCCATATTCTCTTGAAATCTCGCTAAGCGTACACTGTTCAATACGAAATCAATAAATCCAGGAAGCTTTTGACTCAGTGTTCCAGCCGTAACGATTCACGCGCTTTCTGCAATTGTTGTTGTACAAAAATAGCGCACGAAGACGACGTAGGCCTACCGATGTTCTCTGAGTATACAATTGAACATAATACTTCATAATTATACACCATCGAGTGGCTACACTGCCAACGTATTGCTTAGTATCGCCAGATACTGACTTGTATGGCCATAAAAAACCGTATCATAAATTTTTGTCCGGCAGTGGCCTATAGCTAGGTACTCATATGTGTAGTACGCATTTAGCATTTTGGGCTAAACTAGTACCTGACCTTACGAAGCTTTAGTAGGTCGGTGCAACGTGCAGAGTGCTCCCATGTATCGATTTAAAAGACTCTAAGTGATAAGCCAAATGTCCAGCGAGAAAACAACAGGTAAACAAATGAACGTCCTTTTACGATCGCATTACAGTCGCATAACTCTGCTTCAGCCAGGTACAACAGCAATGCTTGTGCACATTACGTCATGTGAGCGGATGTCTAAATTTAACTTTAAGGGCAATATCTCAATTTTGGTTTCGATTTCTCGAAAGAACGCTAAGCCATCCAGCAGAAAAAGGATCATTAATTTTCTTCTGTCGTTTAATCTGCCCACATCGTAACACGCCTACGGTGCACTACAAGAATAAGCCTATCTCTGAAACGCTCGTGTTCAGCGTTGAGCTAAGCGACTAGCATTTCAACAGCGACCAGTAGGCCTAGACCAAGGCAATCGCTATGCTGCAGAATAGTGATTGTCAATGCGCTGTAGTTAGGCGGGACCAGGAATGCAACGACGCCATTCTTCTCTCCATTCTCTACCTTCCTCTCTCCTGCTTTGTAGCTTAGTCCAGGCTTATACTTGCAGACTATACGCCAAACATATCCTTTGAGCAAAAGCAAGACAATTTAAGAGTATGATGATGACGACTCTTGGAACTGGCTGCATGGACACAATTCGCATGCACTAGCAGAGAAGAGGAAGTACAGTAGCTAGTCAATTTTTCTTGCTCATGGTTTGGGAATCCGTTGGCTGCTAAATTAATTGATTATCTCTTTATCGGAATGAATTTGTCGTAAACATTTGGAAGCAAGGTCATTCCGGATCATTTTCATTTAATTCGTATTCAACAGTAGCCTAACCTACGCACTAGTGTTAGAATTCATAAGACAATTTTAAGGATTGTTATTTTCGTTTATTCACTATAAAGGTAGAAAGCAAAGAAAGGAAAGTCATAGTAGTCAGTTGCAAACTTGAAAAACATGACATGATCATAACTGTTCGCATTAATAACAGTTCGCATAGTTACACGTGTTTCATGAAATGTAGGCCTATTGCCTATGCAGTTTGTAGATAAGCCTATATATGTCTACAGGAAATGCGCATTTTCGTGCGTTGTG
Organism: Allolobophora icterica; assembly: GCA_963556255.1. Lineage (NCBI taxonomy): Eukaryota > Metazoa > Annelida > Clitellata > Crassiclitellata > Lumbricidae > Allolobophora > Allolobophora icterica. The sequence goes on along the minus strand of OY744606.1, from coordinate 73,018,695 downwards.
AATATTTAAAACTTAAATATTATAACAATGAAATTCTGTTTATTGCAAAACTTTATAATTATATTGTTAATCCAATTTCACCTCACAATTACAAGAGTTTTGTGCTTACGGATTACAGAAAAGCCTAATGGAACAAGAGTATAATAATTTTGAAAAGTATAAATAATAATGGTAGGCCTAATCACGCAATTCGATTTTAAAAACTAAAAATATTGTCACGCCCATATATTTGTTGAAGTCGAGTCTGTAAGCGCAGGTAAAATTGAACAGAAAATAAATTTGAATCTATCAGCTGGTACACGACATAGATAGCATGCAAAGAGAAAACTAAAATTAAAATAAATTAAAAGTAACGCTTGAGCGTCACATTGTCATTCGACAAATTGATCACGCGACGAATTAACTGCGGTGGTGTAGGCCTATATCCGACGCGTGTCATCGAAGGATTGAAGCCAGACATTCTCCTATCCAGTCTAAACGGATTAAAATCAGAGCTGCGATACTCTGACAATGGCGTATCGTATTCGGAGCTGATTCTGCGTTCAGCAACTTGTCGATTGACAGGTTCAGATCGATCACCTGTACGATGATATCGTTTTGTGGGTCTGGATATCTTTCTTCATCCGGTGTTCTTCTGGTTGTTCGCTGTCTAGATCTTTCTTCATATGACGGGCGATGATCGCTTTCATTGGACTTTAGTCGTTTGTATTTTCTCAGTTCTTCAACGTATGTAGATCCACGATCGTGACCCAGTGACATCACTGTCTCAGGTTCATCCCAGTGTCCACGGGTGTTTCCATCTGTAGGCGAGTCGGGCCTTCGTCGTTTCATTGAACCTGATTCACAGTCGGGTGTCTGTTGTTGACTCCATATGTTGTTCGCCGTTGGAGGTCGCTTACCTGGATACAAGTCTCTGACTTGTTCGGATTGGGTCTTCTTCGAATTCGCTGATCCTCTGCGTGGTTCACTCGAGCTTTGCTTTTATCTTGACTTCTGTCCTGATCATCTTTCGTTGTTGCTGGTAATCTTGATGTCACGTTTGCTGCAGTTGCTTTTGCAGTTGCTTTTACTTTAGTTGGTGTTGCAATGGCCACATTTGCTGTTGTTTTCGTTGCGGTTGCTTCTGCTGCAAGTCTTGTTGCTGTCTTCGGTGTTGCAGTGGCTACTTTTGTTGTTGTTTTCGTTGCGGTTGCTTCTGCTGCAAGTCTTGTTGCTGTCTTCGGTGTTGCAGTGGCTACTTTTGTTGTTGTTTTCGTTGCGGTTGCTTCCGCTGCAACTGTTTTTGTTGTTTTTGTTGATGCTGAACTGATCGTGCACCTTTTATTAGTTATGTCCACTTCTTCCTTTAAGGGTACCGGTACCTGACCAATTGTTAATTCACCTGAGCTACTGGTTGTCGATGTGTTTTTCTCCAGTTTGGTTCCAGTCATTTTCTTTGACTCATCATGACAATAATGTTCATTCGCTCCAACGTCTTTACTGCTAGCGATGCTGGCTATCGGACGATTCGCTTGCAGTATGTTTAGAAGTCGTTTGTGCACAGGATGACAAGAGGGACAGTTAGAGTCAATCTGGTCTTCTTTAATATCTTCCTCGCGAGAATAGACATGCCCTGTTTAAAAAATTAGAAAAGCAGATCTTTCATGATTATATTTTATGCACGCAGCCTACCCCAACAGCATGGTTATATGGTATACATATCTAAAAAATACATCGATTTTGCCCATATGGGCTGTATATGTCATGCATATGACAAAGCAATATAGCATATGCTACTTCTACACCATATAAAATCTACATTGTACATACATGAAACAATTGCACGAAAACATCGGAATATCAGGTCTCGTGAACCTGTGTGCTATTGCTGCTGACAAAATAACACAAATCCGACTAATAATACTCTTGGGCAGCCATCCGTGTATGCGCGTACATACATGCAGACATACATGCAAACACACATGCATACATAGGGGCCTACATGCATGCATACATACATACATAGGGCCTACATACATACATACATACATACGTACGTACATACATACATTCGTACATACATAAATACATATATATATATGTGTGTGAGTAGCGGGAAGGATATATATATTTATATATGGACAATATATTGTATCCATATGTCTGTCATGCCTGCTGACCATATCTTAACCATGTCTTCACCATATCTGGACAATATATTGTATCCATATGTCTGTCATGCCTCCTGACCATATCTTGACCATGTCTTCACCATATCTGAACAATATATTGTTCAGATATGGTGAAGACATGGTCAAGATATTGTCAGGAGGCATGACAGATATATGGATACAATATGTATATATATATATATATCCTTCCCGCTACTCACACACATTTATATATGTATTTATGTATGTACGAATGTATGTATGTACGTATGTATGTATGTATTGTCAAGATATTGTCAGGAGGCATGACAGACATATGGATACAATAAATATGTATGTATATATATATTGTATCCATATGTCTGTCATCTGGACAATATATTGCCCAGATATGGTGAAGACATGGTCAAGATATTGTCAGGAGGCATGACAGACATGTCTTCACCATATCTGGACAATATATTGTCCAGATATGGTGAAGACATGGTCAAGATATGGTCAGGATATGGTCAAGATATGGTCATATATATATTGTATCCATATGTCTGTCATGCCTCCTGACCATATCTGGACCATGTCTTCACCATACCTGGACAATATATTGTCCAGATATGGTGAAGACATGTCTGTCATGCCTCCTGACAATATCTTGACCATGTCTTCATCATATCTGGGCAATATATTGTCCAGATGACAGACATATGGATACAATATATATATATATAGATACATACATTCGTACATATATAAATACATATATATATATATGTGTGTGAGTAGCGGGAAGGATATATATATATATATATTGTATCCATATGTCTGTCATGCCTCCTGACAATATCTTGACCATGTGTTCACCATATCTGGACAATATATGGATACAATATGTATATATATATATATATATATATCCTTCCCGTTACTCACACACACATATATATGTATTTCTGTATGTACGAATGTATGTATGTACGTATGTATGTATGTATGTATGTATTGTCAATATATTGTCAGGAGGCATGACAGACATATGGATACAATATATATATATATATATACATACATACATACATACATACATACATACATACGAATGTACGAATGTACGAATGTATGTACGTATGTATGTATGTATGTATGTATATATATATATATATATACATATTGTATCCATATGTCTGTCATGCCTCCTGACCATATCTTGACCATGTCTTCACCATATCTGGGCAATATATTGACCAGATATGGTGAAGACATGGTCAAGATATTGTAAGGAGGCATGACAGACATATGGATACAATATGTATATATATATATATCCTTCCCGCTACTCACACACATATATATGTGTATTTATGTATGTACGAATGTATGTATGTACGTATGTATGTATATATGTATGTATGTATTGTCAAGATATTGTCAGGAGGCAGGACAGACATATGGATACAATATATATATATATATATATATATATATATATATATGGATACACATGGATACAATATATATATATTGTATCCATATGTCTGCCATTCCTCCTGACCATATCTTGACCATGATTTCACCATATCTGGACAATATATTGTCCAGATATGGTGAAGACATGTCTGTCATGCCTCCTGACAAGATCTTGACCATGTCTTCACCATATCTGGGCAATATATTGTCCAGATATGGTGAAGACATGGTCAAGATATTGTCCGGAGGCATGACAGACACATGGATACAATATGTGTATATATATATATCCTTCCCGCTACTCACACACATATATATATGTATTTATGTATGTACGAATGTATGTATGTACGTATGTATGTATGTATGTATGTATTGTCAAGATATTGTCAGGAGGCATGACAGACATATGGATACAATATATATATATATATATTGTATCCATATGTCTGTCATGCCTCCTGACCATATCTTGACCATGTCTTCACCATATCTGGACAATATATTGTCCAGATATGGTGAAGACATGTCTGTCATGCCTCCTGACAATATCTTGACCATGTCTTCACCATATCTGGGCAATATATTGTCCAGATATGGTGAAGACATGGTCAAGATATTGTAAGGGGGCATGACAGACATATGGATACAATATGTATATATATATATATATATATATATATATATATATCCTTCCCGCTACTCACACACATATATATGTGTATTTATGTATGTACGAATGTATGTATGTACGTATGTATGTATATATGTATGTATGTATTGTCAAGATATTGTCAGGAGGCATGACAGACATATGGATACAATATATATATATACATATATATATATATATGGATACATATGGATACAGTATATATATATATATATATTGTATCCATATGTCTGTCATTCCTCCTGACCATATCTTGACCATGTCTTCACCATATCTGGACAATATATTGTCCAGATATGGTGAAGACATGTCTGTCATGCCTCCTGACAAGATCTTGACCATGTCTTCACCATATCTGGGCAATATATTGTCCAGATATGGTGAAGACATGGTCAAGATATTGTCAGGAGGCATGACAGACACCTGGATACAATATGTATATATATATATATATCCTTCCCGCTACTCACACACATATATATATGTATTTATGTATGTACGAATGTATGTATGTACGTATGTATATATGTATGTATGTATTGTCAAGATATTGTCAGGAGGCATGACAGACATATGGATACAATATATATATATATATACATATATATATATGGATACAATATATATATATATATATATATTGTATCCATATGTCTGTCATGCCTCCTGACCATATCTTGACCATGTCTTCACCATATCTGGACAATATATTGTCCAGATATGGTGAAGACATGTCTGTCATGCCTCCTGACAAGATCTTGACCATGTCTTCACCATATCTGGGCAATATATTGTCCAGATATGGTGAAGACATGGTCAAGATATTGTCAGGAGGCATGACAGACATGGATACAATATATATATACAATATATATATACATATATACATAACGGGACCCAATGATCATTATAAATGGAGATGTAGGCCGAGTTAGCAACGCTGGTTACGGCATATGCTGCGTTTCATGCGCCTCTGTGTTAAAGAGCGTGCGGATCGCGGTTCGCCTACCGAAATTGGCTTATTACAGAGATTTAAATCTCGGGCTAGCACGGTCCGCACACGGGGACCTTAAATGGCGTTACGCTTATTCATACGGGCAGCGGTGGTGAAAGATCTCACCCGATCAATTCGTTGAAAAATGAGAAGGATCGAGGCCATACGGTCGCTATATAAAAACGTGTAGGCCTACATTTATATGCTGCAGCTGCAGCGCGTATTCGGTGAATGTGCAAAGTGTTTGGCGCACAGGCGAAACTTTGGTCTAAAAAGTGGGGGTACCAATTTCTTACATAAGCCCAGTGGTTAAAGTGGTTTGGGTGAGCAATGGGAACGCCAAAGAAGAGTTTCATGGAAACGAATGCGTGAGCAGTGGGAATGCAAGAAGCAAAGAATTTCGAGAGCAGTGGAAACGCCGTTCCCACCCCACTTTAACCCTTGCATAGGCCTACACGAAACAAGGCGGAAACTGCGATCTCTGGGAAGGCACAATAATAAAATACTGAATGGCATTATTCAAAAAGTGGGGGTACGGTACCCCCAGTCCAAAGAGTGGGGATACAGGTACCACTCGTACCCCCACAAATTACTCCTATGATAACATTTAATCTACCATTAGGCGGGACTGAGATAAATTAATTTATAGAATCCACTCTACTGTTCTTCTCCGTGGAATCATTTTTCAGCACTTAAAACTTTTCCAGTGCAATGATTTTAAAAAGTTCTTCCTCTAACCAACTCACTTGTTTATTTCTAGTTCACCCCACAGTTAGCAGGCGCTCAAAGTAATGTTCCTCTCCACGGAAACCTTTAGTAAAAGGCCAAAGACTTATTCCTGGATTGAAAAGTAGACTGTAGTAAACAGTAGCAGTTTCAGTTTAGCGACGCTGTGTCATAACAAAGATGATTAGCGTCGCCCTCCTCCTTTATCCAGGCTTGGGACTGGCACTGTCAGAGTACGAACAGTGGCGGAGTTTTGGTTGTTGTTGTTGTTGTTCCGGTTTACTTAACAGTTATTGATTACAATTTAAAAGGTGTTTTAGAGAAAACGAAGCAAAATTCTAACAGCATCTGAAAATTATGAAGCACTGTTTTGTCTAAGCTGAAAATAGTTATTTCAGAATTTTTTGAAGTTAAGTACAGTATTGTTAAAGTCTGCTATTTATAATTATTATTATAACCGTGTAGCATGAGATTGCTAACTAAATTTTGAAAAACAGAAAATGCGACACCTGGGGACTAATATGGAATATGTTGAATTTGCCTTAAATCGTTCGAAAGGAATCTATTTATTGTGAACAGAATGATGATACATACATACATACATACATACATACATACATACATACATACTGTACATACGCGCATACAGGCACGCATACATACCAACATTCATACACACTTACATGCATACATACATACATTCATGCAGGTATACATACATACATACATGCATGCATATATGCATACGTGCATACATACAGAGCACCTCTGAGTAGGTCTCTTGAAGAGGCGCTATATACATTTCCAGAATGAATAAATGAATGAATGAATGAATGAATGAATGAATGAATACATACATACATACATACATACATACATACATACATACATACATACATACATACATACATACATACATACATACATACATACATACATACATTATACATGCATACATACATCCTGTACATGCACACATGCATTTGAGCTTAAGTACTGGTAGGAGTTTGTTTCAGAGGGGTAGAACATCTAGGGCTATGGAGCGATTCGCAAATTTTAGTGATGAAGTGACGGCAGGGCGGAGAATTGGTGTTTGGGCGGAAGAGCAGCAGGTTGAGCGAAGTGGTTGAACCGTGAACAGCTGACGGAGATAGGAGGGCTGGGAGGATTTAAGTATGGTATGTTATGGTATGGTATGGTATCTTGGAATTTATAAAGCACCTCTCACAGTGCGAACTATTCAGAGGCGCTCTCAGCGTGTGAGCCTCACGGAAACAGAAAGACTTAAAATGATGAAAAACACAGACAGACAGACACAGACAGACAGACAGACAGACAGACAGACAGACAGACAGACAGACAGACAGACAGACAGAAGCAAATGAGAAGCAAAGGTTAGTCTGAGGCGGTTCCCAGCTCGCGGACATTCGTGGAGTATGAGAAGGTCGGAAAGTGAGCTGATAGAAGTGAGAAATCAAGTTTAGATAATTGCTGCTTTGTACCAAACCAAACGAGTTGGGTTTTACTGTTGTATTGTAGGTGAGTGATATCACTTTATATTCTATTCGTTCGGGTATTTTAAGCCAGTGGAGAGATTTGAGGACAGAATTAATTAGTGATCATGTGGTGGTGTTTAGGGGTTTAGTGACAGCACGGGCGAGGGCATTCTGAATAGCTTGAGGGCGGTTTATTTGGGCATGTCTATGTTCAGAAGTCTAACGAGAGCAGCTGGGTTAAAAATAAATCGGACATTTGAATAGGGTATTTAGATATTTGTGAGCTCGGCAAGAAAAACGACCACTTAATTGTCGCGTATTAGATTAGCCAGAAAATGCGTTTTTAAATCTTATGCTACTTGATGCGTTAAGGCGAAATTTTGTTATTAATGGATTTGGTAGAGACACATTAAATATTTATGTGCGATTTCCCGCCATATATTTTATATTTTTGTGAAAAATGTATAAATTATGGGCCAAACGTTCTGAAATTTTTATCCTGATTTACTTAAGGTGTAAGCTTGTGGAAAATGCTAATAAGTCCATTCCCGACAAGTGGTCACTTTTCTTGGCCGAGGTCACATTTAGACTTTGATATGAAGTGGTACAGATGATCATTTGCATGCTTTCTTACTTATCTAAAAATAGTTCTGATCAGTAATATTCCAGATGACTAAGCGCATTAATACTTTTTAGGCATTTGCCGCGCAGTATAAAATTCGCAAAAATTAAAATTAATTTATTTTAAAATAAAGTAAATATGTTTTGAAGCACAACCCGTTGTTATTAATTTGGGACCAACTATTATAACCAATTATTTCTGTGATGTTTAATTCTGTCACAAATGGCCAATGCCTGAAAAAATTCTTTAAAATAGAAGTTATTATAGATTACTGAGTAAGTGTGTTGTTGTGCGACGTTTCAGTGTAAATAACTGAAGGCCAATTGTTTCGAAATTTTATTCTTTCACCTTCGCAGTTGTGGAATACGAGGGACTATATTATTTTTCAACACATTGTCGCGTGGCGCATGAATTCCATCGGTTGGTGCAGCGGGGGCCCAGAGCCCATGACATCATAGGATAATGGCGGACCTGTGAGCCTATAGATTACAAATTTCGAGAACTTCTGATGATTCAAGTAAGTAATCACTGTAATCTTAATCGTAAATTCGCATCACCTATTACCATATTAATTTTGTGCAATGAAGACACAGCTATGACCAAGATTGCCATTAATATATATAGCGCTTAACAGACTTGCTCGTGGTTGTTCGAAGAATCAACCAGTGGTCGGACCTCAGACTATCATCATACTTGGGTTTCTGGTAGATGTCAACATTGTCAAGCAATCATTAAAATTTATGTGCTTCTTAATGTGCTTTCAGTGACATTCTGTGTTGCATTTTCAGGATCTGCAATCATCGTCTACATAGCCATGTAGGGTAAATGCGAAGACCGAGTGCCAGTCTATATAAACTATACGGTCGCCAATGACATCGCTCCAGTAGAGCGCCGCTAGCTACCAGCCTCATCCCATACTGCAATTCGCTAAGTAAGTAACACAAACTTTAGTTTCCTCTTTATAGTTGTTTTGAGCTATATAATGTGTGTTGGGAAAATAGGAAACTATTCTGGCACTTCCAGTTCTGTGCTATATTGTTTTAAATAAAATCATTTAGTTGTGTGTGCAATATCAGTTCGTGTTCGTTACTGACTTTACTTAGCGAATTGGGTAAATGCTAAGACTGAGTGCCTATGTATATAAAAAATATGGTTGCCACTGACTGCTCCAATAGAGCATCACTACCTACCAGCCACATCCTGCATTAAAATTTGCTAAGTAAGTAAGTAAGTAAAAAGAACACGCGTTTATATTGCAAACAGTGTAGGCCTAATGCAAAAACAACCGCAATACAAACAGATCTTTATTTAAAGCAGTATAACGCAAAAACAACCGCAAGTACCCTGATACACTTCCTATTGCCCAAAATACAATTTCTGAATTACACGCAGTCATTTGCAAAGAGTTCATTGTTTGGTAAACTTCTAATTTTGGCGTAGTTTTGGAAGACTGAACCTTAACTTTCTGGTATAATGCCGCGTATGACAATTGCAGACGTTGCTGAGATACTTAGTATATATTTATATATATAAATAACCATTTCCTAAGATGTTTGCATATATTATAATTTTCAAGCAAATTAAAGTTCATTTTACTTAAAGTGCGTTTTACTTATTTACTTAGCGCATTGCATTGTGGGATGTGGCTGGGAGGTAGCGGCGCTCTGTTGGAGCTAAGTCAGTGGCAACCGTATTATTTATGTACACAGATGCTCAGTCTTCACATTTACCCCATGTAGCCATCAAAGTCGGTAGCCATGTGACTACCGACTTTTTAGTATCCTGTATGACACGGACTGAGTGCATGTTTATATAAACAATATTGTTGCCACGGACTTCGCAGATTCACTCCAATAGAGCACTGCTACCTACTTGCCACATCTCATAATGCAATTCGCTAAGTAAGTAAGTGACAAACACAGACTTTTATTACATGATTGACTGTACAGCACCAACAAAGGGTTGGACATATTGCACAAAACAACGCAAGTGCCAAATTACACTTGCTGTTCCCACAACACTCAGTAACCATTTCAAACACTCACTATATTGGGGGGGCCGGGTAGCGCATTGGATAACATCTGGCGTAGAGTGCGAGAGGTACAGAGATCGAGTCCCATAGTCGGACATGCTTTGTAGGCTGCAATTTGCGCCGTGTATTGCAGGCTGTCTGTTCTGTTAGTAGTTAAGATTTATCGCATAACATGTACTGATTTATAATCATACTGCGTTGTTGTCAGTTTGAAGATATTAAACGAAGATTATTATTATAATTATTATTATTATTATTATTATTATTATTATTATTATATTTAGTTCTGTTTCTTAAGAAGTCAATTAAAGATCATGTTTATTACTTATTTAGTTAGAGAACTGCATTATGATATGTGGCAGTTAGGTAGCAGTGCTCTGTTGGAGCAAAGTCAGTGTCAGCCGTATTGTTTATATACTCACTACACAGGCACTCAGTCTGCATGATACCCATGTATTTATTTATGTATATGTGCATGTATATGTGTATGTTTCAACTTTAACTTTCAAAATACCTTTGCTGTTATTTAACTGTGTGGATCACTGTATCTTACTTAAAGTCTCGCAATTGTCCTTTGGCACTCCTCATGTACAGAGCACGTGCAGATCATCTGTCATTTTACTTATCTTTCATGGTCACACCCTGCAACTCTGTTTAAGGTCAGTCGTGTCTTCGATCGGCATCTGCTGGAAAGCCTGTTATTCCTGGTACATGTCTTGTCTTTGCCTGGCGTTCATTCTCAGTTGCCATTCCCTCCATCGAGAACTCTCTACCTATTCATGTTCGCACCTTCCTTAGAGAGACTGTCTTTTGCTTTAAACTGAAAACTTACCTCTTAAACTGAAAACTTACCTCTTCCAGTGTCTGAATGGTTGCTCAGCTTCAATGTGCACTTCTTAACTTCGTAAGGAGGGCATTATCAAATTACAGCTGTATTGTATGTATGTGTGCATGTATGCACGTTTGAATGTAACTGTGTCTTTATGTATGTATGTGTGTGTATGTGTATTTGTTTTAATATATATTTATTTAAATATATATTTGTATGCATGCAAATATATGCATGAATGACATTTTATATCTTAATAGGTTTATTATCTTTTTATGGGGCTCACATTACTAGAGTAAAATTTCTTCGATTAAAAGTGCTCAATTGGCCTTCATTGTGTCATGTTTGGCATGGGCCCATGTTTGTTAACTGCGGCACTGGTGTTTTTGGTTTTCCCAGTCCTGGACAAGGATAAAGGTGATGCTAAGACACAACATGGTTGAATTACACACACAATGCTGTTACAGAATACTGAGCATAGCTCATATTAAGGAATTATTATTGTTATTATTATTATTATTATTATTATTATTATTATGCATTTATTAAGTGCCTTATCTAGTGATCAAGCATCAGTTGATGGCGCTGAGCAATGTGATTGAAAGACTTGCTGAAGGTCCATACCTTGAAGGGGCGCTATATAAAAGCTCAATAATAATAATAATAATTTAATAATAATAATAATTTCGGGAGGCATAAACGCATACTCTCCTGTTACTCGGCAGGCACTCTGACAAACTGGCTACCATTTCTCACAACTTTCAAAGGCACTGCAAACATGTAATCACACATGGTTGTGACAGACTATAGCTACTATTGAGTAATTATTATTATTATTATTATTATTATTATTATAATTATTATTATGCATTTATTAAGTGCCATATCTAATGACTACGCATCAATTGATGGTGCTGAGCAATTGTGGTCGAAGGTCTGGCTGAAGGTCCCAACACGGTAACCATCTCATGACGTTTGAACATGTGTTCGTGTTACAAGGCAATCGCTCTAACCCAGTAAACATTTTGCACCTAGGGCCAAAACAAGCTATATTATGTAACTCCAGAGGGCCATGTGTCATTATTACTGAAATGTTTTCCATGGAATAAATAATATAAGTTATAATACAAGCACACGCAGCTACCGCAAGAGCAAGGAGATGTTTATTCTTTAACAGTTGAAAAAATATTTTCACCGACCATGTGCACTTATTTATTATTATTATTATTAAGGAACATTTATATAGGCGCTATATATTGCTATAGAGAAATATTAGCGATATGGCTTCTTATCACTCATATTTGATCTATCACTCATATTTGATATATAACTAAAAACGTGTCCAACAGGTGTGTTAGATGCATGCATAATCAATGCACTTAACACTGGCTCATACAGTTTCTCGAGAAAAGCGTTGCTGTTTTTTAGAAGAACAAACAATCACTTTCACCAAAGTCACCATAGTTTTTTGCTAAAACTTATGCTTAGCATTCAATTATGAATAATTGCTGGCTCAATTTTAACGATTATCCATCTAATTCTGGTCGCCACAGGAGAACTGCCAAAATGTCCAAACCATATGAGCTAATGACTAAAAGCTGACTGGTAGCCTGTCCAAGCACCCTTAAAATCCTATCAGTTCATATGCTGTATGTTTACATTTAAAAAACTTTTCAAATGTAAAGTTTTGAGAACAAGTAAGTACTGCAAGGACTGGAACTGATCGAGGCTGGCCAAAAGTCATTGATGGTATTGACCACCTCTTCAAACTATTTTTGTCATTTAATATTTGAAAGTTTTAAGTACAGGATTTATCAAATAACATACAAAAAAATTCCCCAACTGTTTCAGAAGTCTGCAGGCTACCATAGGATTAAACCTGATGACTTTCTCTGTGATTTGGGTGAATAAATACATATTTCTGCATATCTACATGTATGTATGCATTATTTTTTTAATGTTCTGCTTTGTTAAAATAATAGATGTTTTTTGGTGGATTTTTTAAATTCTTATGCCAGAAATAGGTGTTGATATGTGTGTGTATGTATTTATATGTATGCATGTATATGTACATTTATTTTCGTTTCTGTATGCATATACAATTATACACATCATCATCATCATCAGCCATGGGCTCAGCGCCCATGGGTGTTCGGTGCCCTCCGGGTCTCTCCACTCCATTCTGTCCAGTGCCAAGTGGCTCCACTCCTGGAGACTTGCTCCACTCCTGGAGACTTGCTCCGCACTATTCTTCAATGTCATCTGTCCATTCCCTGTTAGGTCTTCCTCTTCTGTTTGTGCCTTCCATTATTCCAAAAACCAAAGTTTTAATTTTTGTGTCCCTCTTCATTCTGCAGATATGTCCAAACAGTCTTAGCTTTCTCCTGATAACTTTTTGCTTGAGATTTTTAGTCAGACTGATTCTTCTTTAAAAGTCCTCATTTTGAGTATTCCGGATTGTTGCTCAGCAGAAGCAGGAAGAGGAGGGTATAAAACGAAGATGCTAACTGTGTTGCAAGAAGAAGGACAAAAAACACACTACAGATACTGCACATGCTACAAACCAGTCATCTCATGTTCTTCCGCTCCACAGTACACATGTGATCAATGCAAACAAGAATCAGTGCTTACAATTACAATTTATTTCATTATTTTGTGAGATATTTTGTAGAAAACAGTCATGTAGCATTTGATCATAGCAGCAATCAGTAATAATTTTACTAGAATAATGGTTTCTACATTTTTGGTTTTAGTTTTATAGATAGACTATCATTGAGTCGATCAAACATTTATGACAGACTGTCACAAAATAATGTGATCGAACATTTAGTTTCAAATTCATCATAGAAATTATTTATGCTGCATGGCGAGACTGATACTGTTATTTCTTGTTAACCTAATAACATTTTGCAAAATTGGCATATAAAACACACACTTACCTCTGAATAGACCATATCAAAAGAGGGGGTCTGGCCAGACCACCTTGTTCAAATTAAGTTGCATTTTGGCATGTTCGGATGAGGGTTAAAGAGATATTTTGGGGCAGTACGCTGCTGAGATTTAGAGAAAAGGTGGAGGATCGTATAACGGATGCGTGCAGCAATAGGAAGCCAGTGCAGGACATCAAGCATGTAGATATGGGCAAAGCGGGGAAGTCTAGCGAAGAGTCTAGCAGAAACATTCAGAACAGATTGAATGGGGAGAGATGCTGCGTAGGTTTTATATACATGTAATATATATGTACAGGTACATGTAAATATTTTACCTTTCTTTCAGACAAAATTTCTGATTTACGGCATAAATTGGTCAGTCCCTTGCACTGACAAATTCCTCCATCCAAATTCTACACCTCCTATCATGGACTACTTTCTGTCAACTGCCTAACAAAACCGGTCTTGACACCATTCCTACTTGGTTTCTAAAGAGTGCTTTGATGTCCTGGGTCTGTAATATATGTCCTGTAACATATATTACACTGATTATCAATATGCACGAGGGATGCCTTCCATCTGCATTTGCTCAACCATAGTTCATCCTCTGCTTAAGAAACCTTCTCTTGCCTCTCAAATTACAGGCCAATCTCAACCTTGAATTTTACATTTAAAATCCTTGAACGCATGCAAACTCATCTATCATCAAACTCATCTCCCGTTTTCAGACTGCATATCCTAAGTTTCACTCAACGAAATCCGCACTTCTTACTGTTCATAATGATATCGTATGTTCAGTGGACTGGGTAAGGTAACAGCAATTGTTCTACATGACTTGTCTGTTACATTTGCTACTTCTTCATCATCTCAAGCACTGCTTTGGGATATCTGGTCCGGCACTAAATTGGTTTATTACTTACCTTAGTCCACGCACTCAGTGTATTTAAATGGTAATTATTCATCTAGGACTTTGTTGGCATGTGGTGTTCCACAGAGTTTTGTGCTTGGTCCTCTTTTGTTTACATTTCATACCACTAGGCACAGTGCTGGAAAATCATTCGCTGGGCCATCATTTCTATGCTGGTGATACTAAAATCTACATTTTCATTTGACAGTCTGTCATAGTCCTTAAAGTCTTGCAACTTAAAGTCTTGGGTGGTGGCCTCTAAACTCTTTAACCAAACAAACAATGAATTTCTGTTACTGGGCACTCCACAGCAGCTTTAAAATATGATCAGCTTTAGTCATTGAAACTGGGTGACTAAATTTGTTAAGCTGGCAGATGCTTCTTGTAACTTAGGCATTGTTTTCATTTCTACCATGTCTCTCACTGGTCGTGTAAACAGCATTTGTAAGTCATCATAATTATATACGTTCATTCGTGACATGTCTGCGAGGATATCTCTGGTTGCCAGTTGCCTAGATTACTGTAACTCTCTTCTTACTAGTATCAATAGGTGAAACATGCCTAAGCTGCTGAGATTTAAGAACTCTTTGGCTGGAGCCATAACTAATACATCCAAATTTGAACATATAACCCATGTGCTGAAATCTTTGCATTGGCTTCCTGTTCAGCAAAGAATTATTTTCAAATTGGGTCTCATGGTTTACAAATTCTGGTCAGAAACAATAATTAGAACCAGTTCTTATTCTCCAGACTTGTCATTATTCAGCGAGGTCATTATCTTTGTGGGGTCATACCAAAATGAAGAACTGTTTTTGGTGAATGAGTTTTTTGGTTGCTGGACCTATTTTTTAGAATTCTGCCCCTCTGTCTGTTTACTCTGTCCAGCCAGCCCCTTGTGTCATTTCATTCTCAACTTAAAATTTACCTCTTTCAAATCGCTTATCCATCATAGGCTGTATCTCTGTCTTACAGTGTTATTTCTATTAACTGAAACTGTAACTGAAATAGCAAAATAACTGAAAAATGTTGGGCAGTTAACTGTAACTGTAACTGAAACTGAAAAATGCTGAATAACTGAAACTGTAATAGAAACTGAAAAACAAAAACTGTAAAACTGAAAAATCACACAAAGTTAACTTGAAAATGAAAAATAGTGTTTTTTTCCTTACTTTCTGAATAGGAAGTAAGTAAGTAAGTATATCCTTTATTACAAACCAACTGCTAACTGCACTTTGGTGTACATAGTTCATCAAATTGATTTAAGCATAACATCCATATTACAAAGGTTTTACAGGCCAAGGAGTCGACATTAGGTATAATTCAATTGTGTGCCCTGGGGCACAGTGAGTATACGACTGTTTTTCTGGGGGTAACAGCTGAATCAGAACATGTGTTGGGTTGATTATGATGGCTGAGAAAAGGTTAGAGTCAGCTTTCTGGCAGAGTTGCTTGAAAGTAAGGTAGGATTCTGGTAAATATCGAGACCGAACCAATCGCTGCATCGTTGCCTTCTACAGTAATCCTGCTCTAGTCTGTGGTTAGTTCTATTCTCATTTCATGGGAGACGGCTATGCAGCCTATAATTCAGGTTGAACACTTGAGTGATGATAGCGATGAGAGCGATTATAGTGATGATGGGCAGGAAGAGATGAGCATTGATGAAGTTGAACATGAAATGATGCAAGCTATAGGGGCCTAGCTCTCCACAGACTGCCATGCATGGCACACATTGCAGCTGGTTTTGAAAGAGATTGATAAGATCCCAGTTTTTAAAACCAGTTTTTATAACCAGTTTTTTAAACCATAATTGCAAATGCCAGAAGCATTGTGAAGAGCGTAAGGGTTTCATCAGTAGCCACAGAAAAGCTGTTTCAGAAGTGTGGTAAAACTGTAGTACACGATGGAACTCTGTATATTTGATAATGAGGCGAATGCTGGAAATAAAATCAACGTTGAACAAGGTGCTTGAAGAAATGAAAATGGATTCACAGCTATTTTATGAATGGGCACGACTTGCAGAGCTAGCTAGAATATTGAAGCCATGTAAGGAGCAGACAGGTGCAATTAATGCAAACAGACACTCCTGCACTCTCCAACATTAGTCCCTGCCTTCTAGAGCTCTCCTTGAACCTCCAAGATCCAACGGTCTGTAATACACTTGCTGTTCCTCTACTTTGAGTCTACATCTTTGCTTCGCTGTCTTCTTAGATTTTTCTGCTGTCTCTTTTGACCAACTTCCATCTGCTGCCTGCCAACTGGATCCGACTGTGTCATCAACAATGGGCCGAGATGACATAGTACTACTGAAAGGATGCTTATCCAACTCTGGCACTTATAGCGGAAGACCTCGTATTCGTGCCAGCTTCACAAGCATATACTGAGCATGTATTCTCAGTGTGTTTTATGCGGACGAAAGCAGAACAGGGCAAGTGTTAATCTGGAACGTCATGTTTTCCTTAAAGTAAACGGATTGATTTACTGCATAAATATTTCTTGAAACTGTTCAGAATACTAATTGTGGTCAGTGTGTCAATAGTCGTGACATCTGAAAATAATAACTGAAACAATAACTGAAACTGTAACTTAAAAATAAAAATCTGTAACTGAAACTTAAAAATCAGATTGCAGTTAACTGTAACTGTAACTGAAAAATAAAAACTTAGGTAACTGAAACTGTAACTGAAAAACCATAACTGAAATAACACTGCTGTCTTATGAACTGATCTTCTGGATATTGACCTGATAATATTAGGCTTGGTTTGATGTGCCATCGGTTGATGCTTTGTGCTTAAGACACCGGCACAGTAGAAGTTACTAATTACAATTATATGTATATATTTAGTTATGTCTGATACATACTTATATAATTATACGTGTGTAATGTAATTGAATTAATTAATAAACATCAGAAAAAGTTAAATTCATACTCTGCTGTGTATTCATTTCTTAATGAACTCATCTTTTCTTCACCTATGAAAGCTGTTTCCTTGACATTATTCTTACAACTCTTCTGAAAAAGTGCTCTGTGCTCAATCATTGTCAATAATTAACTTCTTTTTGGGGTGAAGCATCTGGTTTTTAAATTTTCTGTGAACTTTTTGTTGCATTGTAGGAGCCGTGAAACATGAAGTTTGCCAGTAACGGACAATGAAGTCTGACTTAAATGTGCTGCAGTCTTTACAAACTCTGATGACAGAGATAGAGAAATCAACCTAGTCTGACGACAGCATGATCGATTGCAGCTAGGATATCACTGTAACTCTGAGGAACATGCCCCAGAATAAACTCTTATGTTGGACACAGGATTGCATTTAATCTTGAGGGAACATGTGTTCTTCTCTTGTCTGTGTCATTTCTTGTCACGAGGCGGTTAGTAGGACTTCTTTTTGGTTGACGTTAATGACCTCTTCATCAACTTATGTTTTTGATAGTTGTAAAACTGTATTGATATGATATTAACCGATCAACAATTCGATGGGCACTGTTAAGTTGGTGATCATTAATTGGAATGTCTTGGTTGCTTATTTTATTGCTTTGGTATTTTAATTTGTGGGCATAGTGTGCAGTAAGGGGTGTAATACTTCTCTGCATATTCTGTTCTTATGACCTCCATTTTTATATTTTACAATTGAGAAGTTGAGTGATGAATTTGTGGGGTGCGTACTTGAGTATATAAATTTATAAAACATTAGGCTGGTCAAGAAGACATCAGAGCTATAGATCTCAACCTTATCAAATGTTTATGTGAACTGAAATGCGGTAAAGCTGCAGGTTTTGATGGCATGCCATAGAACCTGAACAACTGTTCTGTATTCAACCAATACAGTTAGGTCTTTGCTAACATTACTATTTGCAGCAGAGTGCATTATAGATATGTACCAATGATTTTGGTTGAGGCGTAATAATTCCTTCTGTGAAAACTAAAGAGGTGATCTATCTTGTAGCAGCTACTGTGATATAACACTTAGTGGAAATATTGCGAAGTTTGAGGTGTCTTTTTGAGCTGTATAGCTGTTAGCTGTGTTCTTTTGGCCTTCAGTCTGGATTCATGAAGAAAACTGGTTGCGATAGAGCAATTTATACAGAACTTGAGGTCTACTGTTGAGTAAATCAAAATGTTTGTGTTTGAAAGTAATGATGAAGAATATTCCACACATATTTTTGATAAGTTTGATACACTGGTTTAGTAGATGGTTGCAGCTGTAGGATGGAATTGTGTATTTTCTAGAATATTCAAATTAGTTTGCAGTGTCAGACAAGGAGGGGTGTTATCCCTATCCTATTTGTTGTTTTTGTGGATTACACTGTTAATCTGATAGATAGAATGACTTCTATGTAGAAAATAATTGTTACTTGTGAATTAGAGTATCCTATATGGATATGAAGTTCGGTATAACAAAATCTGTGGTGCTCAGCATAGTTGGTGCCCATAAATATTTGTGTATGCGTTTGCCATTAGTGTTTGAGTTTGCCATGTGTTGAAAAGCAAAATACTTTGCAATTATACTGTGACAGTTGATGTGCAAATGTCATTTTGACTGCAGGAGACAGTTTAAACCATAGGCGTAGACTCTGGGAGGGCAGCCGGGGCACGTGCCCCAAATAATTGAGATGGACTGTACATTTAATGCAAAAAGTGTAGAATGAATAACGAAATGCCCCCAATATTTTGGACAAGTTTACGCCAGTGGTTTAAACTGAGCCTAAGTGAAATAATTTGAAAATTTTATAAGTCTGATAATAATAGCTTTTTAAACGACACATGGATGAAATTGTTCTGTTGCATTTATTCAAAACACATTGTGAGCCACTACTTGTATTTACATGTGAATGTATTTCATTTACCATCAGTAAGTATGCAAGGTTGACAAATGCATGGAACAGAATATTTTGGAGGTTTTTGAAAGTAAATAACACAATGATTGATGGGTGCTTTCATATATGTTGGTTGTTTACTGCTTCAGGCTGACTTTGATGTTAGGCAGTATTGTAAAGTTAATCTGGTGTCACGACAAATGGTGCCAGACAAATGGTTCACGATCTTCCAGCTGCTAGTTTGAGCTATATTTTCATCGAGAATCAGGCTTCTAGTTTGAGCTCTATTTTCATCGATCTTCCAGCTTCTAGTTTAAGCTATATTTTCATCGCTCATCCAGCTTCTAGTTTGATGAAAATTGAGCTCAAATGCTTTTTCGTAGCCCAATGTAAACAAAACACAACCTAGAAGCTGGAAGATTATGAACCATTTGTCCATGAACCATTTGTCGTGAACGATTTGTCGTGGAACCGTTAATCTACAGTACTAAAACTACTAAATGAACTACAAGCATTATTTGTACGACAAAAAGATACTTTGTGAAATCTATGATATATTGAAAAATTGTAACATTAGTGACTTAAGGATAAATGTTTATGAAAGGCATTTGCTTATCAGGTAGTTGAGCTGCTTATTTTTTATCATTGATGTGTATATTTTTTCTGTTATTTTTCCTTTGTATAGAGGGTGTTATTTTGTGTTGCTCATATGTGGTGAAATAAAGTTTATTCAAAATGGAAACTACATAAGCAGACTACATGTGTTTTACATGTTGTGCATATGTTGTAGATGTCCTGATTACTTACAGAAGATGCATATGGATGCTAAATAGACCACAGATGGTTTACTGTTTAGCATTCTGTTTGAAATGCAGATTGCTAAACCATTTGGTATCTGTATAGTATTCATGTGGTGTAGATAAGCTAGTTATATATAGGAACTATATATATTGCATATGGCATGCAGATTGGTACATCATCTGTTATCTATATAGCAAACATATGGTGTAAACCACCTAGTTACATATAGAAACTTTATAGATTCTATATAGAATGGTAACTGGTAAAGCATCTGGTATCTGTATGGTATACACGTGGTGTAGACCACCTAGTTACATGTAGAAACCACATAGATTCTATATAGAATGGAGATTGGTAAAGCATATGGTATCTATATGATATACATATGGCATAGATCAGCTAGTTACATATAGAAATAATATAGATTCTATATAGAATGCAGATTGATAAAGGATCTGGTATCTATATTGTATACATATGGCATAGATCAGCTAGTTACATATAGAAACAATATAGATTCTATATAGTATGCAGATTGGCAAAGGATCTGGTATCTATATTGTATACATATGGCATAGATCAGCTAGTTACATATAGAAACAATGTAGGTTCTATATAGTATGCAGATTGGTAAAGGATCTGGTATCTATATGGTAAACATATGGCATAGATCACCTGGTGCCATATGCATGACATATGGATACCATTTGAAGCCCAGATGGCTTGGACATATGCATTCAATATGGGCTGTCGGGTGCAAACCAGATGAATCTAGGGATCCCTGCCATATTGGATCGGATATGGCATACATACGTTGTAGATCAGCTAGTTACATATAGAAACAATATAGATTCTATATAGTATGCAGATTGGTAAAGGAGCTGTTATCTATATGGCAAACATATGGCATAGATCACCTGGTGCCATATGCATGACATATGGATACCATTTGAAGCCCAGATGGCTTGGACATATGCATTCAATATTGGCTGTCGGGTGCAAACCAGATGAATCTATGGATCCCTGCCATATTGGATCGCATATGGCATACATACGTTGTAGATCAGCTAGTTACATATAGAAACAATATAGATTCTATATAGTATGCAGATTGGTAAAGGATCTGGTATCTATATGGTAAACATATGGCATAGATCACCTGGTGCCATATGCATGACATATGGATACCATTTGAAGCCCAGATGGCTTGGACATATGCATTCAATATGGGCTGTCGGGTGCAAACCACATGAATCTAGGGATCCCTGCCATATTGGATCGCATATGGCATACATACGTTGAAGATCAGCTAGTTACATATAGAAACAATATAGATTCTATATAGAATGCAGATTGGTAAAGATCTTGTATCTATATGGCATACATATGGTTTAGATGACCTGGTGCCATATAGATACCATATGCATACCATGTGAAGCCCAGATGGTTTACACATATGCATTCAATATGGGCTGTCGGGTGCAAACCAGATGAATCTAGAGATCCCTGACATATGGCATCCCATATGAAGCCCATATGGTTTCCATATTACATTGCTGTTGGGGTATTTATATGTGAATTTGTAGAGCGCGATTCCACGAATTTCTCAGAGTCGCTAAATCATGGCTATCTGTCGGATCTCAACAGCAGTGTTATTTTCGTTCCAGGGAATAGAATAGGAATAATAATTATTTAATATTAGTTCCACGGAACGAAAACTGGAACGAAAAATAATTGTGGAACGAGAATAGAATAGGAATAGAAATTTCAATATTTTTCGAGAACGAGAACGGAATAGAATAAAAATTAATTTTCAAGACGAGAACGGAATAGAATAAAAATTAATTTTTAAGCTGCCCAACCGATAATTCTAACGTTAACTAATAACTGTACGGAATGACGACGGCTCTTGATTGACGTCACGGTGCGGCGCTATGATGAAGCTTCTCCGCATATTCTATATGCTATAATTAATGTACGCTCTTTGATTCAAACTTCTGGCAACAATAGAGTGAGGTACTCAGACTCCTCATCAAACATGCTCCTGACAGCATTGCATCAGAACTTTCTAAATACATTCAGGAAATTGAAGAACATGTCGCTGTTCCTAGTCCCTTTGACTTCTGGCAGAGTAGACATTCAGTTTACCCACGGCTCGCTGTTACAGCTGAGGATTTAGTTTCAGCTCCCGCATCAGAGGCGTTCGTAGAATCTTTTCTGTTGCTGGATGGATGTCTACAGGTCGCAGAAATCGGTTGGGCAAATCCCTTGAGATGCGGGTGTTTTTGAAACTCAACGGTAAAATAATTGACTGGTAACTTTTTAGTGTGTCTACCTATAAACTGTTTTATTATCAGTCGCATTCACATTGTCCGACAGACATTAACCGTTCATGTTAGAACTGTGATAACTGTAAGTGGATTTGGAAGTGGAACTACAAATAATTTTATTTTGGAACTAGAACTGGAACTAAAATTATTTATAAAGAGGAAGTGGAACTAGAATAAGAATAGAAATTATTTCTTAAGAGGAACTAGAACTAGAATAAGAATATAAATTATTTCTTAAGAGGAACTAGAACTAGAACTAAAATTATAGCAGTGGAATAGAATAAGAACTGGAATAGAAATTAATGCTGGAACTAAAATAACACTGCTCAACAGCTACTTCTTAAGATACGATAGATATGTATCCATAGCCGCATATTTCGGGCGGAACAGTTAGGCGGGTCAAAGGAAGGTTTAAAATGATGGGACTTTAGATATGCTGGAAATATTTCCTGATCTGCTTTACCCATCGGCCTATATGGCGTTCATAACGAAGCAAATGTAGCATGAAACTTTATCGCTTCAAATGACATCGCCTCTGTAGGACAAGGAAACATGTCCATCGAGGCATTTTGCCATATCATGCCATTTTCCTGCTAATCATATGACATGCAAACAAGCCCTATGAAGACAGGCTCTGCTAAAGACTAGATTCAATAAATAAGACAAGGTTCCCAGACACGTCCAAAGCTTTAGAATTTTACTGCCCACTATCGTATTCTTCGCCAGTTCTCTATTGCAGTCAGTCATGTCTAAACTTAAGGCTCATCTGCTTCAACTCATTGGTTTCTGGTTTCCTGACCTGTCGGCTAACGACCTGGCTTCCTCTCTGGATTGTATTGTCAATTACGATTTCACTGGAAGCGACCATTGGATATGTCACAACCCTGTTGGTGTTAAACGTGTTTAAAAAATTAAGGCATTACGATGACGTGGCGACGATAGCTGAAACATATTGAACCGCACCTTTTTAGATCGCTTAGGTACCCATGCTTTAGCAGAACAGTTGCGAGGCTCCTAAATGGCCTTGTACAAAAACCATATATGCATGAATACATGCATAAGTACAAGCGTGCATGCATGCATACATACATACATACATACATACATACATACATACATACATACATACATACATACATACATACATACATGCATGCATGCATACATGCATGCATACATACATACATATGACAATCGTGAGTAGTTTTACGTGTTACTTTACCGTTCGTGCAGCAAAACCACTGAGAGGCGAAGTTGGCATTCAGTTCCAAGTCGTAAAATTGATTCATGTGTTGAATGTAATCTTCAATGTCGTCTTTTCTTTCGCGTCTGTCCAGTCTTGTAGACAATCGACTGTTAACCTTTTCTATAGCATTCCACAGTTTCTGAAAATCACCTTCTTCGGTGGCGATAGAAGACAATGATTTGAAAATATCTTCACAGCTTTCAATGATTTTAAGTTTAGGTCCTCTTGTGCACCTCTTTAGACGGCATACCTGCATTTCTAAATACATCCTATAAACTCTGATTACGCCAGGAGCTACTGTAATCTGGTCTCCGTCTATGGAAAGAACATTTGAACGCATTGCCTTTGCAATTTCCTCTGACATCAGGCTGTGGCGGTCATTTTCTCCAAGGGAATCCAGCAGTGCTTGAGTTTTGCACAGAAGGCAAAAGGTTCCCAAGTTTATCGGATGTTTCATAATGTCCTTCCGTATATCTGTATGAAAACGGTTGAATGCTGTATATTTATAAGCCTCCCCGGCAAGGTTTTTGCTCTCCATTATTCTTGCTTTTGCAATATTTATGTGGAGTTCGTAAGTTTTCATTTCTCGGTTGTACCGTGGACAATAACTTACTTTTGAGGTACAAACGGGACACTTCAGGAACAACGAACCGTTGAGCTTGTATGGAGGTAACATTTTCATGTGTCTTCTGACCCAAGAGTCCATATAAGTTTTCTCAACGACATGATCACATGGCTTCAAAATAAGAAACCTGCTTTCTTCTGTAATCTTGACGCTGAGATCTTCAGTCATTTCCTTAAGCTTAATATTGTCACAAAGTCGACATATTTGCGGACACACTTCCCCGCACAATCCTACACACCCATGTCCGCATTTCCTAACTTTGTTATGACACGGTTCATTACACGGAAGTCGATCGCATGGATGACTGCACATTGCTTTGCAGCTCTGATGCGGGCAGGACCAACGACATGGCTTATCACATGGTTTATAGGGCGCATTGCATCCCTGCACCAGTGAACGATGATGGCACTTGATCTCCCACATGTCATAGCATGTTCCGCAGAAATCTCCGCAGTCACGGTGGCATTTGTGTGAACAAAGTGGATAGTACTTATTACATACGTTATTGCAGTCTGAATGTCTTTCATCCGTAACACATTGTTGACATATATTTCCGCAACGATGACCACACTTCAGCTTGACATTGCATTTCTTCTGACAGCCGTGATTGTACTGGATACTGTTTTGTAGGCTGCACAAAACTGTGAATTTGTGCAGCTTAGTACTGCAAGTCTTCGTAACAAGTGTTTGGCACTGAGAAAAGTCTGGTACACTATTACAGCACTCAGCCATCTTTTTGTGTCCATACGTGCAAGTAGTAACCTCGATTTTCTTTCGACACTGATACGTTTCTGGGTCTTCGAAACACTCCATTGTCACATTATGCTCACAAGGAAGCAACTTTTCAACTTTCCTTTTACAGAAAACCGTGCAGTCTGGTTCGCCACAGATTTCTTGGCACTTGTGACCACAGGGTAACGATTTCTTGCAAGGCAACAGGCATATCACATCGTCTGGCGATTGATAACATTCTATCTTGTTTGAATGCTTGCATCTCGGTAGCACTTTTGTCACTCTAACCTGACAATCTCCACAACTGACTCCACATATTTTAGGGCACTTATGACCAAATAGGCAAAGTCTTTTGCACGGTTTCATACATGTGTGCTCAGACAAAACCACGTGGCAGGCAACTTTGGCCTCGTGTTCACATAAGGGTAACGCTCTTAGGACTGGGACTTCACAATCGCCACACGGATCGTGACATAGCTTCGGGCAAGGATGCCCTTCTGGACATGTCTTGCTGCACTTGTTCTTGCAGGCATAGGTTTCTTCCGATTGATGGCAGGGTAGACTCACTCTATGCTGACAACGAGGCAAAACCTTCTCCACCTGCACTTCACATTTTCCGCAGATTTCACGACACTTTTTCTGACATGCGTGACCAGCTGAACACGATTTATTACAAGCTTCTAGACACGGGTAGTTGAATTCTGAACGCGAGCAAGCCATACGAGCAAGATGACCGCACTTTGCCAAAACTCTTTCGACCTGCACACGGCAGCTATTACGCTGCAGGTACATTTCTTCGTTCATATGGCAGGGCATCGTGGCTTCGTGTTGACAAAGTGCTAGTATTCTTGTGACAGGTTCCATGCAGTCTACACAATACTCAGAGCACATTTTCTTGCATTGGTGCCCTGCTTCACATATTTCTTTACATCTTTCTTTACATAGGAATTCATTTTCGCTCACATGGCAGGGCATAGTGGCCTCGTGTTGACAAAGTGTAAGTATTCTTGTGACTGTCTCAACGCAATATCCGCAATACACCCAGCACCTTTTACTGCATTGATGCCCTGCTTCGCATACCTTTTTGCATCTTTCTTCACACAAGAATTCGCCTTCGTTCATGTAACAAGGCATCATAGCCTCGTGCTCACAAACTAATAGCGTTCTTTTGACAAGAACTTTACACCCACCGCAGTATTCGTTACAACGCTTTTGACACTTATGACCGTACGGACAGTGCTTTGGGTTTCTCTCACATGCTTTCATGCACTTGTATTCTTTGTGCTTTTGATCAAACGGGTGACAATTCCTCTCGCAAACGTGTCCGCAATCCAAACGATATTCGCACGGAGAGTTGCAGCCATACGCAGGAACGTTGTTAAAGTCCGCAGCGCATGCTACATAAAATACATTATCTGGGTGTTTGCGGCATCCAAGAGGCAGCTTCTCAACCAGCTTTCCTTCGTCTTTCAGTGTTTTCAAGATATCTCGCCAGAGGGGGCTGGCATCACGAAGCAGATCTCCATTTCCAATAATATACAGACCTTTGCGGGCCCGAGAAAGAGCAACGCACACACGGTTCGGTATGCTCAGAAAACCTATGTTGCACTTCTTATTGCTGCGAACTAAAGATAACAAGATTATATCGTTTTCTTCTCCTTGGAAGTTGTCCACTGGAGTAATTCGGACGCCTTCAAAGTCCTTCTTTGGAAAGTATTTTCTCAGGAGAAACAGCTGACCCGTGTACAAAGTCAGAACGGTGATTTTGTCAGGAGAATATCCAATGTTCAGCAGATACTTGCAGAATGCCGCTAGAAATGAGGCTTCATGTTCATTTGAATGACTTTTCATATCGTCTACACTGCTTTCTTCAAAGCTATGATTTAGGAAGAATAGGTTTCCCATAACTCCAGCTATATTTTCGTACTCGTGAACATTACTATGGTCGCGCAATGACTTGTATATATGTGGAACAAGTAGTTTCGATATTTCTGGTCTCATTCTATGTTGGATTGCTAGACATTCACAGTTCATTCTATTTCGCAACATTCTTTCAAACAGCGATACATGTAACAAGTATTGCTTTGCCAGGCGGTCGTCAGCCGGTTTTGGTCTCAGCTGTTTATGATCACCGATTAAGATCAATTGCTGGCAGTCTTCAGATAGACTGGCCACGATGTGAGCCTCAAACACTTCCGCCGCCTCTTCGACAATCACAATCTTAGGCTTTACTCTCTTAAGTAGTTTGTTGTTTTTAGCAGCTACAGTTGTGGTCATTGCAACGATTTCTGCCTCAGCCAAAATCTTGCAGTGTTCGTTGTTCTGTGTGTCATCTAGCTGTGTCTTTTCCTGTGAATACTCCTGAAGCATTGTTTGCCATTCTGCCATTTTTTCGTCGATACATAGCGAAACCCAGAAGTTGTACAAACGCCA
This sequence comes from Allolobophora icterica, assembly GCA_963556255.1. NCBI lineage: Eukaryota > Metazoa > Annelida > Clitellata > Crassiclitellata > Lumbricidae > Allolobophora > Allolobophora icterica. Next base: position 72,990,893 of record OY744606.1, on the reverse strand, counting down.
TCTGTTGTCAAGACTTAGATTCCAGACATTGGCTTCATATATTGGCTCCTTATCTTGGAACCGTTGACGTATTTTGCGCAGAAACTGCCACGGATCGAAGTATATGTCGCTTTGCGAAACGTTAAAAAATGCCTCTTTCCTCATTATCTCCTTGCAACCTCCAAAATCATACAGCAACTTTGTATTATCGACATCGCTTTGCCTCCCAACCTGTTCACCCCATTGATCCTCATTGCAGTCAGCATCCTCTAGAATACGCGCGTTTTCTGCATCGTCACGTAACACAGCTGACTGCCAAGCATTGCCTCTTCTGTCGGATAGCCAGTGCAAGAGAACCGAAGGCTCACACCCCTTGGCTCGAGTAAGCATTTCAAACTGACCGTAAGACATGAAATCCTTTAAAACGTCTTCATGCAAAAGTTCTTCTCGTGCAAGTTCTACGAATGCTGCTGAGCACGTGAGGTTATCTTCAATATCACTCAATCTGCCCTTTGTCCAACCTATTTCGCTTCTCCAACTCAAATTACGCTTTATTTCATAAAGCTGACACCGCTTAAGGCTTTCATTTTCAGACGAACATCTGCTGCCAATTCTTACGATCTTGTTGTTATCTACTTTGTCCGGATGATGTTTGATGATTTCCTCCAAGAATTGATCAAGGGCATGATTTGTATAACATACAATCAAAATCGGTCCGTCCCACAAAGGTTCTCGGTTGCGCTCTATGTGTGGAGATGGATTCTTAAAATAACTAATGGGCCTGTTTTTGTTAGCCAACAGCAACTGTACGATAAGTACTCCGATGAACGTTTTTCCTGTTCCTGGGGGACCTTGGATGACGGCAAATTCTTTTGTCAGTGCTGCTTTCAGGGCACCGTATTGAGAATCGTCTAGGCCAAACTGCTCTGCACTAGGCCAAGAGCTCTGATTCAGAACGAGGGCGTGTTTTTTCCTGGATGGTAATCCGTCTTGTTGCTCGATACATTTCTTGTCAGCTCGCTTAATTGCGCATGAAAAGTTGAATATAACTCTTTTGTTGAGTAAGTATTTTGGCGGAGGAACATCGTCGTGCCCGTGATTCAGTAGATACCTTTGAAATGGTAATGATTTCTCGTCCAAGTACTGCAAGACGCCGAGTACGTTTTTATACGGCTCGTAATAGGCTGGACTTTCGATCATCTCATAAGAGCAATTGAATTGGACGAAATTGACCTGAGTGTTTTCATTTTCAAAGCTCACAAATACAATACCATTGCAAAGGTCTTCGACGTTTCTTTCAGCGATTGTTCCAATCAACATCGTCTGGAACTGATCGGCTGATAAGCAGACAATAGAACCGAAGATAAGTCTTTTACCGGCGCCCCACCTCACTCTTTTCAGGCGACTCGTGTCAAAGTGTATCTTATAGATAATGCCGTTTGGTGAGCAACGCCAAGAGACGATCTGAACTTTCTGATAGACTTTCATGAGACTCTTTCTCTTCTTGTCAGTTCCTTCTTTTCTGCTTTCTAGAACTTCTGCTAATCCTTCTCTCAACGGACGTATGAGGTCTTCTCTTAGCAGTCTAAACTGAACGTCGAGGTAGTCATTTACATTAGTGTATCGAAACCAGATTTTGTTTTTGCGAAGGTATGGATCTCCTTTTCCTTTTATGTCATCACACGTAGGAGCGGTAGTCAGCCACTTGAAGTTTTCCGCCTCGGTCATGCATATCTCTTCTCTTTCCAAGTCGTGTGTCGGAACCTTGAGTTGAATGTTCCGTCGTACCGATATAAGTTCTTCATCTAAATCCTCAATCGAAATTTCTATTCCTCTCGAATGCTTAAGATAATGGATTGGAGCCAACAGCAGTGTGACTGTATCTAAAGATTTTCTCGGAAATTTGCCAACCAAACTTCTAAGGATGCTAATAATTTTCTGAAGAACTTCAATTTTAGCTGACATCCCTTCACTGGTGATGAATAGGTTCAGATATCGGAGAAGATCAACTTTCATGAATTTGCTATCATTGAGGTGACAAAGCAGTTTGATGAGGGAATCCGTGTTTGTGGATTGGCATGCCACTGAGATCACCTGAATCAGCGTCTCAGTGAGCGTCTGCGCTGTCGAACCGCGATTTATCCGTTCCATGAACCCAAATCTTGGCGTTAGCAACTTCGCGAGGATGACTTCAGGTTCTGGGGATTGAATGAGCTTGCTAAGTTTATTCACGTTCACAGCATCTGTAAAGCAGTCGTTTTCGGATGTGTTTGTTCCATCGCTCTGTTGGACTTCTACGCGTTTAGACTTGTTTTGCCATTTTCGAGGTTTCTTTGTCTTCCTTTTCTGCACTTCTTCATTCTCTGCTTCATATTTTCTTTTTCTGTCAGAATATATGCGGAACATAGTTTAAGTTTGCTTCATTTCTGTATAAAAGAAAGATTGGAAGGCGGATGATAGAATGGTTCAAGATTAGAGCTCTACATGTGTTATATAATATTGTTTTGCCAACAACACTATTTCTTAAACAGTGCAGTTACTTGCGTTATTATTTGTTTTGTTACCCAAGTTTGTGCCTGCATTAGCCCCTACTCCAGAGTCCATTACCGTCATGCAATAGTAAGGGGTGATAGCAGCAGCGGCGGCGGAGGCTAATGACATGTGGAAGGTCAAGGATGAGGCGCACCGTAGGATCCAGTGCGCGCTTTAGGGGACCTGGAAAGCGTCGTCACCTTCCAATGCAGTGGAGGGGTACGCAGCTGATTACCTTATAGCATTATGATGCATTTTTTTTATTGAAAATCGGCTCATTGGCAGGAACTATGTATGTTGGCACAATTCTGGTGGTATTTAGCTTAAATATAAATTAATGTTTTTAAAAGTTCTGGTTTGAGTACGCCTAGATGATGACGGTGCAAAACGTGGGGCTCATCGCTGCAACAGAATCCTAGGTGAGTTCAGAAATGGGAGTTATAAATGAGCGCCGGACTAGTTGACTCCACGGTTATATAATGGGTAACAATTATTATTTCGTGTTATTTTCACATAATTTTATTAGGCTACTCTGATTAAACCATTCAATTAAAAAAATTATCTAGCTAATATGGCGCTTGCAAGTTTTCTGTACATTTAGACGTTAATCCGTCCGCCAAATTTATTTTCTCTGTCGGCCGGCTAACTGCATTTTCTACAAATTTTCGGCCCCAAATTCCGGCCATTTATGAATTTGAGTCACTGATCTACAGTTTATTCTAAGGATAAATATAGCCTGTAACATGCATGCGCTGTTATAACTGCTGTGAATATGCACCCAGTGGCGCCGATCTTGTTTGACAGGTGGGGGGGGGACATTCTTGAACTGATCTGGTCAAAAAAGAGTTTTGAACTGATCTGGTCAAAAAAAAGGTCAAAATATTTTCGCGCTCACGCGCGAACAAATTTCATAAGTCTAGCACGAAAAAATTTGATGACCTCTTTTTGGGGTTTCTTCAAAATTTGGGGGTCCGATGCATGGCGTGTCCCCCCCACTCTTAAAGGTGGGGGTCTTGTCCCCCTCGACCCCCCCGGGATCGCCGCCCATGTATGCACCATATAACTGTCGTGCAATGCGCAATATGTATTTTAATATTCTTGTTTTGTGCTACCAATGTTTGGTGAATTAAAGACTGATATATCACATGCAGTAACGCGTGAACATGGACACGTCTCTGGAATCTGTTGAACTATCAAGAATCTCGCAGTTTTAGCCGATATTTGATTTTAGATCTAGCTGAAGTGGTGTAGATGATTACAGTATTAAATCAGGCAAAGTATATGTAGTGGGCGTGCACTAAATATACTTTGTCTGATTTAATACTGTAAATTTATAAATCAGACAAAGCATATGTAGTGCACGCCCACATGTAACATAACTCGGAGTGTCGTTACACTTTGCAGGGTAGACTGTGCATAGCCTGCAGCTTCTGTAACTAAGACCAAATGTCAGGTGAAAGTCCAGATAGGCCGATAGAAGAATATATTACATCCGAAAGTTTTGCACAAAGTACATATAAGAAAAAAATAGGAAAGGTTCTAGCACAAAGCTTATGTAGGCCTGTATATTCATATATCTAGATAGACCAGATCACCACGTAGCCTAGGCCTTACGGGATCGGATATATTTAATTGCAATTGTAATTATAGCTTCTATCGCACCGGCGTGCCCAATGCACAAGGCATCAAATCATATTCTTTCTTCTCTTTCTTTAAGTTCTCTGCCCTTCGGCAGGTTTCCACTTCCAATGACGCCAATCCTCTCTTCGCTGTGCTCTTCTCTTCAGTCCGCTGTATCCTTCGGTAATCATCCATCCCAGCATCATCTGTCGCGGTCTTCCTCTCCTTCTCCTTCCCTCCAATCTCCCCTCTATGATTTGTTCGTCATTTTCCATGTATGTCTTGGGAAGTTTAAAGAGGTGGTTTCCCGTTGCCTTCCTCTCGGTGTTTTTAACGAGACACCATCTCCAAGCGTCGATGTCTTTCATCGTCCTTCCTTCCGACTCCTTGTCTCTGGGCTCGCATATCCCGGCGAGGGCTCGGTCGTCCACCACGCACTCTGTTATCAACCAGTGTGTAATCTAGTCCCCCTGTTCTGGGGGGGAAACAAGGTTTCTCGGGGGGGGGGGGGGAATTTCCCCACAAAAAGGTATCTGCCTTACAATATTCCTGAGTTCTGGGGGGGAAACTTCAATCCTGGGGGGGAAATTTCCCCCCCCCAAAAGACGTCTAGATTAAACACTGGTTATCAACAGAGTTACCACGTGAAGGTGGCATGGTGGGCATTTGGGTGGTAGAGGCTTTTGGAGACGCATACCACCCCATTTCCAATCATATGGCGCACCAAAACCAAGATCAGTCCTCTAGAATAGGAGGTTGTGGTTGTGAGTATAATGCCTATTTATGAAAAGGGAACTACAAACAGACATGCAGACGGGGCAGTGATCAAACCATGTAACAATTATTAGTTAACAATTAAACCAGTCAGTCTAAAATATAAAATGATCAGTCCGAATATTTATAAAAAAAAATATGCCTACAGCCTGACATATAGGCCTCATAAACATGGGCGCCCGCAGCACAGGTCAAGGGGGGTCACGTGACCCCCCCTGGAAATCATATTGCATTAATGCAAATATAAATTCCGACAAGTTTAATCATGCAAATGAAGCTGAAAATGTCACAAGATTCTGTTCAAAACACTTAGTAAATTCTATCTTTAGTTTCAAGTTGCTTAATAATAAATTACTATAGGCCTACTAATACTGTAATAGGCCTATAGCAGGGGCCCGGCAACCTCTGGCGTCAAAGGCGCCGATAGCACAGTTGGCCTAATATGGAACCTATCCAGAGCCGGCGAATGCCAGCTCTGAGCCTCTGACCTTACGGACGGGTTAGTCAGCTAATCGACTGCCAAGAGAATCATCCATGGACAATGGAAACCTTTGTCTCTGGATCTGAAAGCTACAGAGATGTTATCTGCTGAGAGATAGGATTTCTCCTTGGTTAATCCGTAGCGGTATGAACCTTTGATGGTGGCAAGTGCAATTTAATAATTATATCATCATACAAAACTGGGGGAAGAGTGTTGGAACTTGGACATATAGATGAGACATAGGACAGCTAATTATTAAGACAGCTGTAATATATATATATATATATATATATATATATATATATATATATACATACATACATACATATATAGCCTACATTAACACACACAAACACACGTATATACATAATATTTAGTGTGTGGGCTTTCAGAGTGGGAGGAGAGAAACTAGATCAGTTCATCTCGAGATCCCATCACTGTAAATACCGAGGATTGCAACTAGCCTAAATTTTAAATAAATAAAATTGATACTAAAGAAAGTACTTTAATATCTAGCGGACCGCCATTGAAGTTATTTAGAGAAAAGAGTAATAAAGTGTGAGAAATAAACTATAGACTGTTTGTTTGATTTTGCAACGTTCAGTTGATAAGTATTGCAAAAGACTAATAAATAATAATAAGCAATATTGAGACAGTGCAATTATGTGATTTGTTTAGTTTTCAATTACATATTTATATGTTACGCAATTAACCCCCCTCCCGGCCGTGACTGACCCCCCTGCAAAAAATCCTGCGGGCGCCCATGCTCATAAATGAACTTGGCAAAATCACTCCCAAGTCCCAATTTCACGTTTGCAATCTTTGCATCCTACCTCGAAGATCGATTTTGATTCAGGGTCCTCTCCATCTTTGGTTGAATCTATAGTCGTCCAGATCGGTAAAGAACCCGTCTAGGATACTGTCAGTCTTCTGGAGAAGTGAATAGCACCAACCAGCGTTAATACTATTTACAATATTTCGCAAAATACGACGCACTGATAATCGCTCACTGATATTATCATGATAGCCTCGTATACGCCTATAGGCCAAGGTCTATATGTTCGCTCAGTTCAGTACGATTATATTTTAGAGTTCAGTACTACCACTGATACCCTGTTCGTAATTTTTGCGTTTATCATGTTAAAATTCACTGCTAAATGAACTTGTTTATAAGACCAAACAAAAGACCAGGTCCTGTTCTCCTCGAGTGGGGCTGGAAAGCTAACGCGTAGAACTCCATGCAAAATGCATGACTAGGATGTTTATGTGTTTCTTCACTGCGGTGCTATTTATAGCAGCTGCGGTAAGTCCCGGTTTCGGTTTCTGTTTTCTGAAGCGATCTAAATAAGGGATTTTCGAAAACGACACTAAGTCTACTCTGGTAGTCACTTCTGTTGGGCCCACATTGGGCCTATAACAGACCACCAACAGACACCAGTGGCACAGTATGGGTCCGCAACGGACCAAATGAACGTGTTTGTCTGGGTATATTTGCCAATTGTAATACACGTGGAGTCGTGGGCGTTTTTGCATTTAATTTTTATTAAAACACACTCTGGTAGTATTTTAATTAGTATTGATCACCGTGCACCCAAAACAGAATAGGGCCTACATTCTTAATATTGAAGCTACGGGCTTCGAATTTGAATCTAAATAGAGGCCTGCTATTTCGCAGGGAGAAGTGATTCTAGGTCGTAATCTGAAGGAAAAAACAAGGTAGCCTAAAAGCCATTAGGGCCTACTATTAGAAGTGTCACAGTTTTACCTACAGCCTTACAGGCCTCTAAAAACAGTTTAGGCGAAAACTCATAACTCGCATGTTCGAGTGCACATAACACGTGCTTTGCTTTTGCCGTGTAGGCCTAACGTAGCTATCCACTAATATAATTTTCGATGTCCCGTCTGTCTCTTATTTCGTCGCATAACTACACGGACGGAGGGCCGTTAACTCCCTCCCTCCATGCCTTCATGCCGTTAGTGAGAGGGGAAAGGAGGGAGGGCCTACTCTCCTTCCCTCAATTACGCCGGCTGGCCACCTAGGCCTATATCACAAAGTCACCAGTCAATGGCGCTCAAAAGTAAATTTACATACCTTGATTTTTCACGGGTTACAGCTAGTTCAGTCTTAACCCGGGAAGTACGTGAGTGCTAATCGCGCGGTGAATTCATATCAACAGGCGGCAGGCTTATCTTGATAGGCTAGTCTATGCATAGACCTAATACGTCTATGTTCGGGTTTACTTCTCGAAGCACAGGTAGATAATATTATGTAACACGCGTTAGACACTGTTAGGTTGATCTACCAGCAATTATGTCCAGTTTGGCCCTCAAACTCCAAATGGGTATGGCTGAATTTCCCAATAGGATTAATCATCATTTCTCTCCATGAATGCGCTTCCGCTCTTTCCTGTTTCCGGTTGCCCCAGAGCAGTGTGATTCTCCTTACAGATTTTATTTTAGTTATAGTTACAGTTATAGTTAATGGTTTTTCATTTTAGTTATAGTTACAGTTATAGTTAGTATTATTAACTTATAGTTACTGTTATAGTTACTGGACTTTTATTTTAGTTAATTTTAGTTAGTACATAGTTACAATTGGTCCCAATGGCGTTTCGCCTGATCATCGATTAATCATGTCAACAAATTTTAGGAAGTTTTTATATCTCTTCCCATTGTCAACAACTGTCAAAGATTCAAGGACCCCCTAACAAAATTATGTCAAAGAAAATTACCCCACCCTCAGAAAATTTCTATGACTCTAACAAATGCAAAAAACTAAAATTGTCGAAAACCCAAATTTTTTTAATTCAGATTTGAATTTGATACTGAATGGATACAGGACATGTGGACACTGTCTGTCACAGATATTTAATGAATTTTTCCACTTCAAAATGCAATCTCGTTTTCTTTTAAATGTGTATTCAATTTGATTTTTATTATGAACATTTCTAATCTGAACATGAAATTGATAACTTTTTATAAGTCGAAAGAGAAAATCATCTTTCCATCAAAAAGAAACTCGATCGAAATATCAGATTTTCGAAAAGAACCCTTAATAAATTATTATTAATAATAATAATAATAATAATAATAATAATAATAATAATAATAATAATAATAATAATAATCATCATCATCATTATCATCATCATATTGCACTTTTTTATTTCATTAACGAAAATACCGATGAATTTTAGTTAGTGTTATTTTCGTTATAGTTATAGTCATATAGTTAATGAAACTTTTTAGTTACAGTTATAGTTATCGTTAACGAAATCATTTTTTGTTCGTTAACGAACATTTTCGTTATCGTTAACGTTAACGAGAATCACACTGCCCCAGAGGTTGTCAAATAGAAGGAAGTCGCATTGAAATGCAGTGTATGCAGCAGATCCTCGAGGAATCATGAACTTCGAGGAAGACAAGCGTGAAGCGAGTGGGTGTTGGAGACCGCTAGAGTACAAGTAAGCCTCCGTGGATCAATCCAGCAGAAGAAGTTTCATATTTCGGTCATGTGTTGGAGTAGAGTGGTGATTGTCTGGAGAAGGAGATAATCCAAATCACAGTCCATGGATTAAGAGCTCAGGGAAGCTCTAAAATGGAAGGGATTGATAACTTAAAGTCTAATTAGGGGCCTATCGAAAGAGACAGGAAACAAAAGTGGGCGAAACAAAAGTGGGCGGAATAAAATAATTATTGTTCATGCTGTGGCCAATCGTCGCATTGAGGACGAGTAAAGACAAGACACATAAGCACTGACCCTACAAATCCAACTTCATTCCGATCCCACTTCCTCCCTCCCTCCCTCCATTCCTCTCTTCCTCCAACCCTCCATTGCCTCTCTTCCTCCTACCCTCCATTCCTCTCTTCCTCCAACCCTCCATTGCCTCTCTTCCTCCAAACCTCCATTGCCTCTCTTCCTCCAACCCTCCATTGCCTCTCTTCCTCCAGCCCTCCATTGCCTCTCTTCCTCCAAACCTCCATTCCTCTCTTCCTCCTACCCTCCATTCCGCTCTTCCTCCAACACTCCATTGCCTCTCTTCCTCCTACCCTCCATTGCCTCTCTTCCTCCTACCCTCCATTGCCTCTCTTCCTCCAACCCTCCATTCCTCTCTTCCTCCAACACTCCATTGCCTCTCTTCCTCCAACCCTCCATTGCCTCTCTTCCTCCAACCCTCCATTCCTCTCTTCCTTAAATCCTCCATTGCCTCTCTTCCTCCAACCCTCCATTGCCTCTCTTCCTCCAAACCTCCATTGCCTCTCTTCCTCCTACCCTCCATTCCTCTCTTCCTCCAACCCAACAATGCCTCTCTTCCTCCTACCCTCCATTGCCTCTCTTCCTCCTACCTCCACTCCCTCTCTTCCTCCAACCCTCCATTGCCTCTCTTCCTCCAACCCTCCATTGCCTCTCTTCCTCCAACCCTCCATTCCTCTCTTCCTCCAACCCTCCATTGCCTCTCTTCCTCCAACCCTCCATTGCCTCTCTTCCTCCAAACCTCCATTGCCCCTCTTCCTCCTACCCTCCATTGCCTCTCTTCCTCCAACCCTCCATTGCCTCTCTTCCTCCAAACCTCCATTGCCCCTCTTCCTCCTACCCTCCATTGCCTCTCTTCCTCCAACCCTCCATTCCCACTCTTCCTCCTACCCTCCATTCCATCTCTTCCTCCAACCCTCCATTCCCTCTCTTCCTCCAACCCTCCATTCCCACTCTTCCTCCAACCCTCCATTGCCTCCCTTCCTCCAACCCTCCATTGCCCCTCTTCCTCCAACCCTCCATTGCCTCTCTTCCTCCTACCCTCCATTCCGCTCTTCCTCCAACACTCCATTGCCTCTCTTCCTCCTACCCTCCATTGCCTCTCTTCCTCCTACCCTCCATTGCCTCTCTTCCTCCAACCCTCCATTCCTCTCTTCCTCCAACACTCCATTGCCTCTCTTCCTCCAACCCTCCATTGCCTCTCTTCCCCCTACCCTCCATTGCCTCTCTTCCTCCTACCCTCCATTCCCTCTCTTCCTCCAACCCTCCATTGCCTCTCTTCCTCCAACCCTCCATTGCCTCTCTTCCTCCAACCCTCCATTCCTCTCTTCCTCCAAACCTCCATTGCCCCTCTTCCTCCTACCCTCCATTCCCTCTCTTCCTCCAACCCTCCATTGCCTCCCTTCCTCCAACCCTCCATTTACTCTCTTCCTCCAATCCTCCATTGCCTCTCTTCCTCCAACCCTCCATTCCCACTCTTCCTCCTACCCTCCATTCCCTCTCTTCCCCCAACGCTCCATTCCCTCTTTTCCTCCAACCCTCCATTCCCACTCTTCCTCCTACCCTCAATTCCCTCTCTTCCTCCAACCCTCCATTGCTTCTCTTCCTCCATCCCTCCATCCCCACTCTTCCTCCTACCACTGCAAAACTCCTCTGATTTGACACAGTTCTTGTGAATAAGCTGGTGTCCTGCGCTTATTAATATAGGCCTAATTGATAAGAAGCCCATGCATTACTTCATAATTAGGGCACAAAATGTGACCATGACGCCCGCTGAAAGTAAAACGGAGTACTAGAAACAGTTGTAGTATAAAACCACAAAGTTTATAATAGCAGTCGGTGGGCCTCGGTGGCAGACGACAGTTGTTCTGTTCCTATAGCTACACGTAGCCAGTAGCTATAGTTCGATCTAATCATAATTGTACTCGCTTCTGTTCCACTTGTTGTATATCGGCTTAACGACACTTTTTCATATCGAAGATGATCAGTGTCGGAGGCAGAGTACAACCTCGTACTCCACGTTTATATTGCGACCGAGCCACCCGCAGTAAAGATCCGAGAAATTAATCTCTGAGAAACCGACCGACCGGGAATCGAACCCGGGCCGCCGGCGTGGCTAGCGGGCTACAAACCCACTCGGCCACTCAGGATCTCTACTTCTGTTCCAGACAATGAACAGATTTTATACTTATCGTATGCTCCGATCATACTCTGGGTGAACGAAGAGCAGTGGCCATGGTGAGGACATAAAGATGGCGACGGGCGTGGAAGAAAACGTGACAGCTGATAAAATGGAAGGGGGCGACCATTTACGCAAAGAATTGCCAGATTTCTCAGTTTGCTCAGATGGAAATGTCTGCGAAATTGAAGCCACGGTTGTATCAGGATTTGAGCCACTGGCAAAAGAAGAAGTCGAAGAAAAATTTGGTGCGACGGCTTGGACTAGCAGAGGCCGTGTGAATATGTTGATTCCGATCGAAAATGTTCAGAAGGTACAGAGTTTCATTGAATGAGCGAATTAAGTACTTCATTGGAGCCATGCGGTTCTCTTTGGTTTACCACATCGCAGATCTCTGTCATCATGCTATATAACGTTACAGAGAAGTGGTAGAGAGAAAGCAAAGGGTACTTTTAAAATCACCTGCTGGCACATCTGTTTAATGTTCACAGCATCTGGGAGACTATTGGTTCTATTGGTCAGCTCTCCTTAGAGCGTGATCGTGAAGACCTGCGGATGTCTGAGGCAGAAACTTATTCAAATTGGTGCTCGAATCCAATCTCAGCACTTGCTCTTGCCTGCATTGTCAATTGAACCCCCTAAGCATCGCCACAACACTCCTATTTTTAAATAACTTTCATTAGATGGTTTAAATGCCTGTTTCATTATATGAGTTCAATACCTGTTAAATTACTTTACTGATTTAAAATGCGGTTTGAATAAATCTGCCACTTATCACTTGGCTGATCTGTGTCTACATGACGTAGCTCAGGGAACCGGTCAAGAGAGAGGCAAATATGGGACATAAAATACTTGAATAAATATTATGATCAGTATCAGTTGTTTACAACTCCAATCCTCTGAGCTGCCTATCTTTTTCAGTTATTTACAAGTCGTAGGTGGAAGATGTGCAGGTTGATTGGGGTGCCAATCCACTTGACACTTCCACTTTACACTTTTGTTCACTCCTACAACTGTTTGTTCAAAATTTGATAATTGCTGTATACATAAGTGCAACCAACGTCTTTGCACAACAGCTTCTCTCTGCTTGCAATTTCTGCACAGACCTTTCGTTCAAAGTGTAATTTACAGTACTTTAGAAATTTGTCTCCTGATTCTCATTCTTGTTACAGTGCTATTTGGTTAGATTGCTAAAATCTTTAAACATGTCAAACTTTTCTAAATAGCCATAAACATGACTTGCAGTTTTTTGCAACTTGATTATTTTTTGTTTCTCTTTTTCCCAGGTTATGAGTCTTCGAAGCGTTGACAACGTGTTGCTTGTTCTGAACCGTTGTTCAAATTTCCCATTTTCCGCTTCACTTGTGAGTAATTCTGATTCATTTGAATGCATCGTCAAACTCTTACTTAAGAGAATTTGTCAGTGGATGTGTAATGAAAACGTTGTATTTTGCTTGTTATGCCCAGCCCAGCTGACCGCCTTGATCTACTTGTTCCTCGCGCAAGGACTTCGATGGCTCAGCATCATGCTTTTACCATCCTTGGCCCTTCTCTGTGGAATGACCGTAGCAAGATATTGCTTGGGATCTCGCCCTCTTCTCTCCGCTGCCTAAAGACCTTTCTTTTCCCTCGGGGCTGACACGCTGGGAGCGCCTCTGAATAGTCTATACTGTGAGAGGCACTTTATAAATAATCATATAAGATAAGATAAGATAAGATTTTCAACTGAAAAACTTGACCAGCTTATTTCAGGTGCCTGATATTAAATATCAGATTCACCGAGTCAATTTTTGTCTTGCTTATGCACTACTAGATCATTTGCCTCCATAGGTCCCACCCTTTGGAATGGTCTTCCTTCCTCTGTCCATTCCTCCATTCTCTTGGGTAATGTTTCTTCCTCCTTCTCCCACCTCAAAACCTCCTTCTTCTCTCGGAGGTCTCTCGCACTGGGAGCGCTTCTGAATGCTCTGTGCCATGAGAAGCGCTTTAAAAATTATCGAATACAATTTACAGTACTGCTGTACATTGGTGAATGCTTCTAAAGTCTGAAGCGATTTTGAATTTCACAGTGATATGACCTTTTTGTCTTGACGCAACTTGTAATGTTGTAATTTTGAATTACAATGACTGTGTAATTTTATGCATGATAATTATTATGTTTAAATCAACTATGTCATTTTATATGTTCTTGATTCCTCTGCACCTTTGCTTCTGCATAGAATGTGACAGGACACTGTAAATAGGCAGGTTAATATCACAATTTTTTTAAATTTTTATTCCGGATATTTCTATAGCGCCTCTCGAAGTCAACTACTACTCAGAGGCGCTCCCGTCTACAGCATTTGATACTGTGCCGGAGTTTTCACGCCGAAGCGCCACGAGGAATCGCGAGTGAAGGACTTGCCCAAGGACCGTACGCAGCGGCTAGAGTGGGATTCGAACCTGCAACCCTCCGGTCACAAGGCGCCGAACTTACCACTGAGCCACCACGCCCCACAGTGGCTATAGTTTGACTTTAGGTGGCCATCAATCAATACTTGTGCATTATGATATCAGAATTGTAGAAGTCAGATTGGCTCAGATTAGCATATTTATCAAGAGTCTGATAACTATCAAGAGCCGGGTAATCAAACATGAGCAATGGAATCCTATGAGCATACAAAGAATTACAAAGTTTTACTTAAAGTTAATTATTGCAATTTAGAGACAGGTTCTTGGTGTCTGCCTAATATTCTGTGTTTTCTTTGAAGGATGAGGCCTTAGCTCAAATGAGAACCATAGTTCCACGAGTGGACTGGGCTACAGCGTTACAAGTATGGGCCAAGTTTTATAAGTTTCCACACACAATCTCAACCTCCCCCGTTCCTAATTATGGCAGAACTGTGGATACCACTCCATCTGTGGTTTCACCTGATCCGATCTCTGATACCTGCACCGGACAGAATTCTGTTCCACACGAAGAATCAAATGATGATATTGTCTCTAAAAACTCGTCTTCAGCAGTTCTCAGTTCTTTATCGGAGTCTTCTTCCCACGGAAAACAAAAACTACCAAAAAATCCTCTCCTGCCATCTTACCGAGCGACTTGTAATAGAAGTGGAACAAAACATTGCTTCCAGTCTCCCCAAGCAGCCGCCCATTTCGGAGGCGAGATAAACAATTACTTCGGATGGAATGTTGACTTGGAGAACTTTGATATTGAAGTCGTGTTAAATATTGAAGATGACAATGTGCGAGTCTGTGTTGCACTTACGAAAGAAAGCCTTCACAGGAGAGATATCAGTAACTTTGGGCCGACAACGCTAAGACCTACTATTGCTTATGGAATGCTCAGGTCTGTATAAAGGTACATAAGGTAGAAAATGAAATATAATTAATTATAAAAGAAATATAATTAATTATGTGGTGCAACACTTTAGTTGTGGTAAAGTATGAAATAATAAAGTAGAATTGTGTGTAGCACTTTTGGAGATTATCATCATGAGGGTATTCATCAATGATCTTCACAAGATCACTATACTCCAAGGAACTTAAACCCTTCAGGGTTTAGTTACTGACAAATCCATCTCTGAGACTTCAAGACCTGGAATTAGGTTCTGGAGGCATATCATGTACTTACCCATTACATAGGTATAATTGCTAGATGAGATCTGAGCTATATTTATTCCCAGGATCACCTTGAAGAGAATTCTACTGTTTAATATTAAACACTGCTAATAGCACTTGGAAGAATTGTGTGTTTGTATGGGATACTAAATCTTGTTGTCACCCCAAAACAGGATAAGTTGTGTTAAATATTGACGACAGCGTATTGTGTTGTATTGTATATGGGCATTTATAAAGCGCCTCTCGCGGTGTAGACAATTCAGATACATATACGAAAGAAATCTTTCACAGGAGAGATATTAGTAATTTTGGTCCTGGAGCTATTTTCAGAATTGTTAAAATGCTGTTAATTAACATACTTAAGAGTCAAACAATGTTTATATTAACTACCTAGAGGTGATTTATTTTGATATATAGGCTGTGCAAGATTCAAGAAGGTGAAAGCGTTTGCGATCCCATGTGTGGAGGAGGCAGCATACCAGTTGAGGTCAGCCTGGTTTTTGTCCTACAAAAGTTGATCAAGCTTAGCTGTTGATCGACGGTATACATTGTGATCAAACTAAGCTATTGATCTGATCATTAAAACTTAAAGTAGTTATTGATTCAGTTAAGCTAAACTGATATATTTGACTATGGAACTGCTGTCCAAGATACAAAATATTAAGACTTGGTTAGACCATAGACTGGATAAATGGTGCAGTAGGTATTATTTTGTTTCATTTAAGAGAATTATTTTGATTTAATTTAGCTAATGATTTCCAATTTCCAGATTGTGTTGCAGTTTTGTTTTTTGCATTTGGCACCATCTGGATTTTATGTTATCGTGTAGTTTAGTCAAGAAAAAGATATAAGGAAATCCTCTTTGAGTTTGTGTTTAACACTTTAACAGTGAGAGTGCATTAAAGGCGACTGGGAAACCAATGCAGCTCATCCGTTAAAGTGTTAACGTTGCTAGTTGATGTGATGATTGCAGTATATCATATTTCTCTGAGTTGATGTGTTTCTCAAATTCTGTTATTTTCGTCATGCATCTGTGCACTTGTAGATATATATTGAAATGTGTGGATGTATGAATTTTGTAGGCTGCTCTGAACTGGCCACTGGCACATCACTTTTGTGGTGACATTTATGGATCTGCTCCAACTCGAACTATAAACAACATACATGCTGTTAATAATAAACGCAGAAAGAAACAACTGTGAGTAGTACTGATGACTGCAACACTTTACTTTTAACTTAAAAACTTACTTTGCATTGTGAAAGGTCAGGGCCAAAGCACACTTTATGGTCAATTACTTTACAGAAGAATGTGGACAATTAAATGGAACCTCTCAAAGAAAATTCATGTACTTAAGTAAAAAATGTAGTGTAATGTGACAATTTTACTTATGTACAGTGTACTGGTAAGCTTGTTTCAGTGTGACATTTGGAAGTAACACAAAGTAGTGTTTTATAACAGGTTTGCTTCATAAAATTGACTTAAATTTAGAAACCATATCTGACCATTTTGGAAAAACCCTGGATTGGGCTGGAATTACTGAATAATTAGGCAAAAACTACCGTAATTAAATCGATGTAGGTAAATTCACAGCTACTTTTGAGAAATTGCAAGTTATAGTTTGCCATAACTGTGACCCAACACAAAGCACTGTGCCTAGAGGTCATGAATGTTTATGAGTATATTAAGTTGGTTGGAGTGTATTCAGTAGAGGTGTCAAAAGTCAGGCAAAATACGGCCTGCATACCCAAACCCATTCTCATCATGCTATCACTGGATAATAGATATATCGTCTAATGGGCTGAATGTGAGTCCTAGTATGCATTCGGCCTAACTCTAATTTTCATTCTATTCAAAGCTAAGCTGTCGGGATCTTGCCCTTGAGCCAGCTGTATCGTTCAGTCCACCAGCAGGACAGATGTTAAAGAAATTGTTTTTCTGGGTCAGTGGTCTCCAACCTTTTTTCGGTGACGAGCCGCATTGCGCAGTTTAGGAACTTTTGGGAGCCGCATTCCAAAGTTTAGGAACTTTTGGGAGCCGCATTGCGAAGTTTATCCACTTTTAGTAGCTGCGTTGCGAAGTTTAGCAACTTTTGGTAGCCGCCATGGGTTTAGGTCGAATTTAGGAGCACAACAAATATTAGCGGATAGCACTATTACACGGAAAAAGTCCATTTTTATAGCACAATTTTATTTGGTCACAGAAAATGTCATTTCCTGGAAAGCTCTGGAGAGCCGCCACAAAACTTTTAGAGAGCCGCATGCGGCTCGCGAGCCACGGGTTGGTGACCACTGTTCTGGGTGGTTTACCGGTTGATAACTGTCTGCTGCAACCTGATACCTCCCATTCCATGGCTTCACAGCCTGCAGAAAAATACACATGATTAAGTTGTGAACCCATGGCTAATACAGCAATCTATCTAAAATAATCATGCTTCAGTGGCGAGATTTCGGTGTATGATTTTCAGCAATGTGCCACCCTTCAGATGGATACCTGGGCCTTAAGGTGCCCACAGGTGTTCATAGAGCTCTAAGGCTGTGACAATCAAGGAAGTTGGAAGTTTCCATAAAAACCGATGAATATGAATATTTACATGGCGTGGTCATTTGCAAAAAAATTGTTGCATAGGACTTCAAATAAGGGGAATTCAGTTTTTGGTGAAGAGTATGGTATCAATATGGGTGCATTCTTGCAAATTAATTTTTGTGACAGAAATTTTTCTCATGCACGGTACCATATCTGAAAAGGAGAAGGCAGCGCAACTAATCTTCGTATGACAGAGAGTTGTTAAACAGAAACTAACAAATCTTTCGATTCCATACGTGGCCATTGTAATGCTTAGTGTGAGTGGCTGTTAGTTTAAGACAGCATCGATGGCTTTGGCATCGCAAGATGTTGTTGAACACGGAAAAATAGCAAAATGCATATGTTCTGATTAGACACCTTTTAATAGGTTACACACGACTCTATAAATTCCTGATTTGCTAGCAGTATGTTGAATGCTACTTACATTTCGAAGTGAGAACTATAATAAAATTATTATAATTAGATAAACAGTTTTCCTATTGACACTATATCAAGTATGTAGATAAATAGCATGTTGGTTAGAGCATAACTGAAATCCGGATTGGTAAACCGATTTTGCCAATTTTTGGACTATCCGGATCCGGAATGTCTAACCCGCCAATTAATAACAGTTCTTTTTCTGCGGTTTAATAAGACATTGTTTCGCATGTGAAGCAGTGCAGTTGAAGATGTATGCACCAGGGCGCTTGACATCTGCAGTCCTGCACCTACTACCCCAATATCAGCCTTGCATTGGACAAGTTGAGTTAACATTACAACTGCCTGCAGCCTGTGGCAAATACGAGGTTGGCGACTGTTAGACCTGTCAATTGCGATATATGGAAGGGGTGACTGACTGGCTGTTGGTTCTCTGTCCATCCTAAGTGGAAGATGACTAACTTGATTGAGTGGTTACTTACGTATCGAACTTTCAAATTTTTATACAGTGCATTATTAAGCCATAAAACTTATATGCTTCTCTTCGGTAAAAAGAATCTGACTTTTGTTGGGTTTGACTATTAAATTAACTTTATTAAATTACCCTTACTCAACACACACTTTAAAATTTAGGTGTTAAGCGCTATATGGGCATATTGGGTCTATATATAAATCAGAATGTGAATTAGCTCTATATAGACTATCTGTAATGAAGAACAATAAATAACAAGAACTCGGATGTTTTTATAGCTTTTATTTCAAAATTTTTACAAAACAGCCTAGTATTTATTATTTTTTGTACTGGTATATGTTAAATTAAAAATTATATGCATGTCTGATATAATGATTGATGTATATAAATAAAGCGAGAATTCTGTCTGTCTGTTTGACCGGGATTAACTTCTACAATTTTGCACCTTTTAACTCGAAACCTCACTACTGTGTCGGCCTCGGCATCGGACACCCAGTGGAGGGGTTCGCGTACCCCTTTTCACCGCTTACATAGTGAAAATCCCCCAAAACTCTACCCAACCGCCCGTCCTTCACGCCCCAGGCCGCCTCTTCCACTGCAAAGCGGTTCTATTTATGGCGCCGGTATTCCCCAACGTCATTAATAATGCGCATAATGCCGGAGCTCGCCTCTTCCACTGCCAAGCGGTTCTATTTATGGTGCGGGTATTCCCCAACGTCATTAATAATGCGCATAACGACGTTGTTTACTTTCGCACAAAATTTAATTACGATCGATTCGAACTATACTCATCGTTTTACAGCAAAATTGTATGTTCAAAGACTCTGCTTTACTAAGGGCAGTGACGGCTAGATTTCTGGCGTTTTCTTTAACCCGCCAACGCCGGGTTCACCCTCTTCAACTGCGAAGCAGTCAGTCCACGGGAGACTGCGAAGCAGTCGTCGCCACAGGGCGACTGCGAAGCAGTCAGTCGACGCCTAGACTGCGAAGCAGTCTCCCCCACAGGTCGCCTAAATTTCTTCCTTATTCGCTACACGGATTTAAACTTATACCTAAATTTGTTGCTTATTCGCTACAGGGATTGAAACTTATAACCCCGGGCAACGCCGGGTAAACCAGCTAGTCCTATATAAATATAACTTATTTTGCTTCGTCTCGCTAAGCTGAAGAGAGTCCTTTAACATTGAATTGAGTTATACACTGCAAATACACATCGGACATATTGGTAGATTTCTGTTAATTATATTAAAGAAATAAGACAGTTCATATACAAAGCAATAATACCTACTTACCTAAAGCGGCGTATTTACTATAGATTTATTATTATGGCTTATCTGGCTCTTGAAGTGGAACATGTTTACCGTGATGATCAAGTTCTTTGAAAAGTTCTGTATTCGCTTTGTAATTCCTTCCTGAGTTTCTTGTACTTGTGAAGGTTGTTCGTCAATCGTTCCTTCAGTCGATACAACGTTCCCGAAGATGAAAATATCCGTATAAATCCTTATGGTTCGAGATTAGGTAAACTCGTTTCAGCCGTTATACCATACGCAACATCCATCGTTCGAATAAGTTCACTATTTGACTATTGAACTATACGAAACGACTCTACAACTCAATGGCTGAGTGATACGACATCTAGCACTCGAGTCGAAGGAATATTCAACACAATTCACAGTTTCTACAATCGAAACTCAAATTAGCGACCCAGTCATGGCCGTCATTTCAACCGCTCTGTTTTCAATATTCGTTCCTTGCATGTAATAAATTACTGCGTTGATTATGTAATTATGTATCTTTTCAGGAATCGTGTTAACATAGACGTCTTTCGTTGGGATGCTTGTTCACTGCCTATGAAAGACAACTCTGTTGATGTGTTTGTGACTGATATGGTATGGAGAAACAAATTACCTCTAATAAAGTAACATAAATTATTCACATTTATTTCGGTTAATTATGAAAATGTAAATAATTATTATCTAAGATATTCTGAGTTGTCAAATGGCACATCTGCTTGTCCTACATCAGTGTTTTGACCTAAGTTGTGTATTTTATACGGTTCTCATAGTATTCTTGAGGAAAGATTGGCCACTAGCCATGGACTAACTGGTCAATTTGTTGCCTGGTGGCGACATACTGGGGTCGATCATACAGCATGTAATTTTTTTCCCTATCCTCTCCTATGCCATTCGTATGGAGTTCCTCAGGGTTCTGTATTATATCCCTTACTATTTCTTCTGTATTATGCTCTAGCGCTTTGTCATATCATCATTTAGTCACGCCTATGCTGACAACTTTCAAATATATATATTTGTGTGTGCGTGTGTTGTGCAGCTATTGAACTGTCTTTAAATATGTTTGCTTGTTTCTTCAGTTCGTGGCTGGATGTCTCAAAACTAACTATGTCTTAACAAGTTAACATGAACAAAAACGAAGTTCTCTTATGGAATCTGTATAAGATGGGGAGATTCTTAGCCTTTTGTACAGTTGCCACATTCTTCAGATGGTTGCCTCAAGTATTGTTTTGCTGAAAAAGTACTACACCCTACCCTATATTTACTTAAACTGCTATTAAATCAGCATTTTATTGAAGCTGAAATTAAGATGATTTAAGTATTATATTGTTTTTATTCTTAATTGTCTCATCACTTTGTTTTTTTTTATTTTACAGCCTTTTGGGAAAAGGTAAGGTTTCCAATCAGATAGTTTTTCAGTTCAGATTAGCACCAAACACCGTATTTTTCTTATGGTTTTAGTTTTTGGGAGCTGCGTTACACTACTCTGGTTATGTTATAGCATTGTCACTTCATAATGGTGAATTAAATTTGATGTTTAATGTAATGTAATATAACTGAGTGTAGCGGTATGTTTTGTGCCTTGTAACTGGAGGGTCACAGGTTCGAATCTACCTCAAGCCACTGTGTAGCGACCTTGGACAAGTTGCTCACCCACAATTGTCCGTGAAGAAGGCAATGGGAACCACCTCACTCATCTCATCCCCAGGTGGCATAAAGTCATTGAACCTGCCTTTGGGCAGAGAAATCATCACCATCATCATTAATATAACTGAACATTTTTACAGCGCCTTCTGTGTACCAGTACCTCGTCTAATTGCTAGCTGCAATGATGTTGGAGTTGATTAATTTACAATGAGCTGCATTGGATTCCCAGTGGCTTTGGGACACCTTCATCGTTAAACGGTTAGGAAGAACAATTTCACGTGGTCCATATTCTTGACCATGTTTGTAACTGCCTTCACCATTTACTGAGTAGGCAATGATTAACAAATAACAGCATCCATTCTTGGATTATTTATTCATTATTTATTGGTATTTATATTATTTTATGGGAGTTTATTCCTCACTAACAAAATGCGACAGAACTTCGATGAACTGAGCTATTATTGAGTGAAAGTCTTTCTCCGCCTCCCTACACAGTAATCGTCTCAGGGAGGCTCGAACCCATACCCTCTGCATTACAAAACATACACTCTAACCAGTCCGCTACTATGCCCACTAATTGTGCTCTGAAGTTATGAATAAAATGGTATTAACTTATTTTTTATTTATTTTGTAAAAATTATATGTTTATTATTTAGTAAACAAAGTCGATGCCGGGTAAAAATATTTGTAGGCCTCAATGTAGGCCTCAGCTGAATGTGTATGCTCAACCCTGGTTTTGGGCTTCAAGCGAAGGGGCATGTTCACCCTGGTTTTGGGCACCCAGTGAATGAGAATGTTCAACCCTGGTTTTGGGCATTCAGTGAATGGGCCTACTCAGGCTTGGTTTTTGGCTTCAGACTGCTTGACCTTTTACCAAAATTACCCTTTTATCCATATTCAGTCCGTCCTCATCTGGCCTTTACAGTCTTGGCCAACAAGCTTGAATTATTCACATAGTATGGAACATATGCAAACTGTGCTACTGTGGCTTCCTGTTGCTGAGCGAATATCATTCAAGATGATCCTGCTGACACGAGCATCACTTGTCGGCACTGCTCTGGAATATATCATGGAGCTTTTGTTCTCAAGTTATCTGGGTCAGCCATCGTTGCACTCTGCGGCCCATGGATAAATGGAGTCGCTGCACTTCCACAGATCAAATCGAGTCCGTCGTGCCTTTTCATGTATTGGACCATGTACCGGTATATGTGTGTATATAAATGGGCGGTCGATAGTATAGTGGGTAGGATGCTAGACTGTCAATTGAGAGGTTGGGGATTCAAATTCCCATCAGGGCAGAAATTTGGTTCCAGATTTCTGCTCCATCTGCACCCCCTTGCCAACTCGGCTATAATGAGTACACAGACTGGACACTGTCGGTGGGAAGATGAGACGGCGAGAGAGGATTGACCATCCGTCCTACTCTTGTTGTTCAAGACACTTGACATAGCACGTTTTAAGCACTTCACAAAAGTGCCATACCTCTGATCTAGACAAACTTGTGCGTTTTAAGATAGTTTTGGACTTAAGCTGCACAGAGCTAAATGCAATACTAGTGCATCAATGTAATGGAAAGGTGTTCTAGAAGAATGGTCCAGGAAAATAATAATAATAGTAATAATAATAAGATGATTTACATAGTGCCATAGCACTGCAGAGGCCGAAGAAAAGGACGCTGTAGATGTGTTACAACAGTCGTATGAAAGTTAAAAAGATATGTCTTAGCTGTGATTTGAATGACTCCAGAGATGGCGCATTCTTAACGTGGTCATGAAGATTGTTCCACGCAGTGGGTCCAGCGAAAGAGGAGGGACCGTCGCCAAATCTGGTAGAAGGCCGTGGGACTTGTAGTTGATTTTTTTATGACGATCGTAGCCGACATCTGTTCCGGTTGTCTGCTACCAGAATGCAGAAGTCAGAGATTTAATCTGGCATGAGGTCATTCAGTGCTTTGTAGGTGATTAAGCACAGTTAATTGTAAGTAATTCATTGAGGAACACACAGCCAGTGTAGGTGACTCCATAGATAGCGCATTCTTAACGTGCAGCAGATCAGTGACATGATCAGATTCTGTCTGGCCATATATGAGACGTGCAGCAGAGTTTAGCACCGACTGTATTCGATCTGTTCACAAGTTGGCAGGACACCTGTAGGCTATTGTAGTAGTCAACCATGCTGTGGACCAAGATGACGGCAGTTGAGGTTGGAATGAATCTGCGGATGGTTTTAATACGCCGCAGTAGGTAAAAACAGCCTCAATCGAGTTGACTTACATCGTCCGTCATGGTCATACAGCTGTCAAAGTGGACTCCAAGCTTGCGGATGGTGTCGGCTGGGTGGACTGCTGCATCACCAAGGGTGACAATACTGCCGGCAAGTTGATGGCGACGTCGGAGAGTGATTCACCGTAAGAACTCAGACTTCGATGGATTGGAAAGCCCACAACGGCCCACCAGCTGCTTTAAGTGCTTCTGACCAGGGACGTAACTTTCGTCTAGAAAGTGGGGGTACTAAATTTCTCATCGTTTCAGCATCGCGGCTGTTAAATAATTATAATGCCATCGTTTGTATTATAGGCATAATAATAATTATAGGCATAATAATCGTGATGATTATGATGATGATACTAATAATAATAATAGCAACAATAATTCACCATTAATTCAGCAACTACCCGACCAAAAGCAAAACCTACAGTTGTCTGCTACCTGAATGGTCTTCCATGTTCGAGGGACACTAATTAACACCCCCCCCCACAGTTTAATCAGCTGAAATACAATGAACGTACACAGTTAGCCTATAGCCTCAAGATGTGCTATCGAGTCTTTAGTTAAGTATACTGTTACCATTGCATATCTAATGATGTTAGATCGACTGCTTTTCATCAAATTGTAGGCCCTATTACTACCCAGGTGGCCCCGGTAGTGGGTTCTCGACCCCTTTTGGGTGTCCTGTGTAGCCAGATTATGTTAATTGATTATGAGCATTATATGTTTTGTTTAGCCTTGCAATGTTTGGTTACCAAACCAGAAATACAATTGAGCGCTACCCATAGGAATAAGTAATTGCATTGTGGTTTCAGAGAGGATATTGCTACCGCTAGGAATAATTGCATTGCGACTCCACAGAGAATGTTGCTTGCTACCGCTAGGAATAATATTGCATTGTGATTTCAGAGGAGATATTGCCTTAGCAACCTTTTCTAACCTCTTGGAATAATTGCACTGTAATTGCATAGAGGACGTGTTGCATTGTAATTTCACACAGTATTATGTTTCCTTAGCAACCTCTTGCAATAATTGCATTATTGTGATTTCATAGAGGATATATTGCCTTAGCAACATCTTGTAATAATTGCATTGTGATTTCATACAAGCTATATTTCTGTAGAAACATCTTGTAATAATTGCATTGTGATTTCACAGAGAACTGTTGCTGTAGCAACGATTGTCTAACCTCTGGAAATAATTGCAAATTGTGATTTCATAGAGGATATAAAATAATATTGTTGCCTTAGCAACCATTGTAAGAATTGCATTGTGACTTCATACAAGCTATATTTCCATAGCAGCATCTTGTAATAATTGCATTGTGATTTCATAGAGAGTATGTTGCCGTAGCATTGCATAACAACCTCTTTTAACTTCTGGGAATAAATGCATTTTGATGACATTTTCACAGTAATAGTTGCTTTTGTAATAGTTGCACTGTGATTTCATACAGAATATATATTCTTGTAGCAATCTCTTGTAATAATCATATTGTGGTTTCATACGGGGTATCTTTTCTTAGCAACATCTTGTAGCATCTTGTAATAACTGCATTGTGATTTCACAGATAATTTTTTGGAAAAAAATAATAATGATGAGAGTGATGATAATGGTGATCACACTGATGATAATGCTCGGTAATTGTTTTGAATCTTGAGGGCTTCCTCAGATAAAATAATAATGGGCTAAAACAATTGGTATGAAAAGTGGGTACAGTACCCTCCAGTCCAAAATGTGGGGGTACGTATCCCCCCCCGTAAATTACGCCTATGCTTCTGACGCTCGCTTCATGATGATAAACTGTTCAGAGTAAGTAATCCAGGGCATTCACTTGTTCCATTGATTGACGTCTAACCTCAACAACTGTAACTTCCTTCTCACTTGTATTGCAGAGACATATTGTGGAGAAACTACGAATAATCCTGAATTTCCCTTTAATATGGCCCCAGACACTCCATATAGGCCTATGTCATTACGTTTGTGTTTACTCGCTACAAAGGGTAGCATTTGTGCAGTGACAATCTCTCTTGTAGTAACCTGGAGCCTACACGGGTGCTGTTTTGCCAGCCCTTGTGCCTCTGATTCAAACATCATGGCATTTCGTTTCCAGGATTGATTTAGGTTGTTTCTTGATAACATACGAATATTGTAGGATTGGTTCTCGCCTGAGCAACTGGCATCTGTATCCCAGACTTCTAAACGAACTGGCCAGAGTAAGCAAGCTTGAAACCGGAAGAGCCTGTCTACTTACTCACGACAGGAAGTGCATCACAAAGGTTACTTTCCAAAGCTGAAATTAGTATTTTTATTGTAATTTTTCAGGATATTTGATATTTTTAGGATTTTAGACTTGAAAAATTAATCTGATGTGAAGGATATTAGTTACAGATGGATTAATGACATAGGTGTTGTGATGTGGTCGGAATGTTATGAGGTGAAGTGGTGAAGGATTGTTAAGGGGTGAATTATTCCTAGGGTGGTTTTATGAGGAGAAAGTAGAGGGTGGATCGGAGCTTTATGGCTCATTGAAATAGTTTTTGGTTATAACAGGCTAAAGTCCTGGTAAGAGTGCTTATGGTTCAAACTTTGTAGGCCTAATTTAACGCAATTATTTTCAGTGAACAGTGTCCTATTACCAATTTACCATCAAGGCCACACTATGTTGCTGTAGAGTGTAGACCATAATATTATGTTCACTGTATCGTTACCAGAAAATTTCTCTATTGACGTCCTTCAATGCCACATCTGTGTCTGCTAATAACATTGCAGAAGGCTGTAATTTTTAAAGGATAACGTACTCTGAGTGTTATCAGGAGCAAATAATATATCTCTCCGGACCTTTCGTTTTATACCGAAGTGCACTGGAATTTACCGGTCCTTTCGATATAGAAGAATCGTCTGGGTGGATTTCATTAAACGCAGCCCTGACAGATCGAAGATAAGAGGCCCACAATCGGACGGGAAACGATTTCATGTCGCGGTTTTTCAGCGTGTCTGTTTAGTATGCGTAGCAACGGCGTGTTTCGCCCGTGAAAAGCGACATCAAAACCGCATTAGTTCCATTCATTTTTCGATGATATTTCATGTCCTGGCAGCGTGAATGGTGAATTTTTAATGCTGTTCATTACTGCTGTTGCCGCGAGCGGATCGATGAGAAAATCCTCGGGCAATCATTCATTGATTAGCAGCGTCGATGATGGCGTTTGATAATCAGAGTAATTACTCCGGGCGTTAGAGAGCTTCCCATTAATTAACTCTTTGCGGCTGGAATTGTTTATCATTGGTTGCATTGACAAAGCTGTTGCATCGGTTTGTGCGTTGCCTCTCACGAATGCCGTATATTTGATGTATGAACATGACTCGCCAGCTTATTTTGCACAGGATCACGTGTTTACCTAAGCGGACAGATATAAATTGATATTAATTCTGCGTATCAACAGAACTCGATTTATGTGTGGCAGTTGCTCCGTTTTGAGATGCTAGGTAGTGAAAGGCAGCTTCCAAGGATGCAGTGCTATGAAAAGGCATCGTGGCATCCGCGACACCTGTGCTGCAACAGAAATGCTTTACCTGTTTGTAGTCGGTTTTATAAACGTCGGCTATAGCAGCGGAACACGGTCGCTATAGAATGGATGCAGAGACTGGTTGTTTGTGCTCATAGAGACGTAAATTATCTGCTAATTGTAGTCTTTATAGACGGTTATTTTGTCTGATAGTCAATGCAGCCCATATGGATTTTGTGAGCCATGCCTGATAACGTCAGAATGTAGGTAGGCCCAATAGAACGCTTATAGATAAATCGATAATTGCTTATTCCGAGACATAAACTGTAGGGGAATTAAAGGACAGTTATTGTGTCTGACACCCAGCGCAGCCGTGTGTGGTTTTATTACTTAAAATCAGCTTTTATTCCCAGACATGTCACTCAACCAGATCATCTGATTATCTTTCTACAGTGTATTGTCATTGTTATTCGTGAAACAGCTTTTTCGTTTCTCTCGGTTGCTTATGTCATTTAGTTCTCAACTTAAGACTCAAATTGCTGATCCACCATATTTAAGCTGCCTCCGTGTGGAGTATTCTTCTGGATTCTGACCTGTTTGCGGTTTGTTTTTGGTGCATTATCTGATATTAGACACCAGGATGATAGAAGTTATTTATAATTATAGAGATCAAGGTGGTTGACAATTTGTGTCTGAACGCCAAGATAAGTTGTAATAATCATATTTCCTGTGCCAGCTTGCCCAAATGGATCCAATATGGCACCCGAGTTCCCACATAGGACCTGTATGGATCGCATCAATTGTTTATGGGCATGTTGGCGTGGTGTTTACTCCTAAATTTATCAGCGCCACACGAAAGCGGCGTCAGGGAGTCGGGAGTCCAGGTTATTCGCCGGTGTTATGTCAAAACAGGTTCGCAAGAGCCAGGTTGTTTGCTAGACCGTAGTACGCCGACGGTGTGATAATACTGCATGTTGATTTTTAGATACTCCGTAGTGAAGCTACTGACTGCCTAGCTTTATTCAACAGTTATTGTAGATGTATTTAAGGGCAAAGTGAGCGTACGTAAAATATGTCCTTGCCTGAATAAGAATTGCTTTTAAAAGTGGGGTAAAGGATGGTGAAGAGAAGACTTCATTTAATAGTAATCAGCACTTCGCCTACAAGTCTAGTTTTTCTTTCTCTGCTGCCTCTTTGCCTGTAGCTTAGTTTTTATCTTGCGTGTATTAAACCGCTGTATTGAATGCTGTTTTCCATGCAGCGTTGTATATGTTGATCCCGTTAGCTACAATGGTTTAAGCGTCAAGGGGTCTCTGGGCGTAGTAGGAGTGCTGTTTAGCAGAGCAATGGTGGCTTAAGAGATTTAATGTAGGGCTAGCATGATCCCTACACGAAGACTTTACCTTAAGGGGCATGGGCCTTATATTTGAGACGGGGCAGCGGTGGGGAAGGCTCTCACCCGATCAACTAATTGAAAAACGGGCAGGTTTGAGACCTTATGCGGTCGCTATAGAAAAACGTTTACATTTACGTTTTACATTTAGCCTACATGTATCTCGGTTGCATTGCGTGTTGTTATTGCAGTGTCTGAATGCAGTTGGCCATCTGTGGAAGCGTGGACCAACCGTCGGCGTTAACATTGGCGGACTGGCAGCCTCTGTTTATCTGCTCTTCCGGACTGCAGCTCTTTTTAAGGGCGCACAAGAGTAAAGATGCTCGAATTAAACTACGTGTAGCGACACTTAGCTGCGTGCCTTTCCCAGCTGGAAGGAGAGACCAAGAACTCTTTCGTCTGGTAGTGTGTTGATCCGCTGAAACAAGGGAGGCGCGCAGCTTGAATGATGGTCGCGGGGACGTGTTCTGTTTTTAAAACGCCAGTATTTGCGAAATTCGCCAAAGGATTGTTCTTGATGCTCTACGTTCCGCAAATTACTTTAAGAGCAGATCTGAGCTGACACTTAATAAAACGAGATACACAGACACGCACAAAGAATGTAGTTGCAGATAGGGTCGATGATGACTTGGCACATATCTTTGCCCGGGAACGCTTAGGCTATATTAGACGTGTTAAGTGTTCAGCTGTTGTTATACTACAGTATTAAATGATAAGTTTTAAAAGGCGTTTACTGTATTGTGTTTATTCTGAGTGTAGACACATAAAATCGTAGCTTTGCCAGAAGTTAGATCGTGAATATAATATAATGCAATGTAATATTGCAACAATTAATATAGAGCGTTCAGTAGCGAGGTAGTAGAGCTACTTCTTTGATAGCCTACTTTACAGTGTTAATTGTGAGCGCAAGTGTTGAGCTACTGTGCTAAAAGTTGGACAGTACATGTAGATAGCGTCATAGGCGTAACTTTTTATTGTGACGGTGATGTCCAGTCACCACCACTTTTAAACGTGGGGGTGACAGTCACCACCACTTTGTGGCCCTGTGCTGAAATATTTTTGCAACATGACGAGTGACAGCGTTATTTCGATTCGAAGCAAGTTCAGGCAACGACCATTAGCGTTGGTGACTCTCTGTATTCTTTGCTGTCTCCGAGTAACCTTAAAGTGGCAGACAAAGCATACTAAATTCGTACAGGCGGGAGGGAGGATGGCATTGGCCACCACCACTTTGTGGGAACGCCCTTTGATAGCGTTTCGATTGTTTCTGAAAACTTGAACGCTGGGTCTCTGATGGTTAACGGAGAGCTGTTAGATGCCCGCTGTCCAGCAACCCTACTGACAGTTGTCATCTGATAGGCTACCGTACTGACTGACCTTGTAGGTCTCTAGCTCAGACCTACAAGGCTTGGAATTCGTGGACTGTAGTTCGTCGCAGTTTGTGGGGTCGTTAACGAACGTCGACAGCTTGCGTTTAAGTTGACTTTGTAATTCTGTTTCATTTGGTTATTCATTGCGTAAATCGTGTCAGTGTAACGCTACATCCGTGTCTTTGAAGGTGAGCGTCTCTACGCTGGCTTATCTCAGTGCAAGTGTAGGGTCGGAGAGGCACAAATGTGTCGTTTGGACAGCTGCCATTGCCCTTCCGCTCAAGCAGCCTCTGTGTTGTGTGGCCTCTGCGGACATCCTACATCCACGGTCGATTGAGCGGTTTGAACAGATTCGGTTTCTGGAACTTCGCGTTAAAACATACTCGAGGGAAGTATATAGAGCGTGCCGTGGCGCTTTTAGTTCTTTGTTTTCTTGTGAAGAAGCTTTACTTTAGCGACAGTGGTGTACGTTGTGGTTGCACAGATGGCCGAATCACACACAGAGAAAGCCTATCCGTCCGCTCGTTTTTTTTCTCGATGGAACACTTAAGGAATCGAAGCACTGCGAGGCCGTCCAAGGCAATCCGACGAAATCTTCTCTAGCTGTTCAATAGCTTAAAGAAATATGCCCATTATCTCTGATATAGACGCGCACGTCGGCCTGTGTAGAAATGTTATTGTCTGTAGTAGGCCTAAACCATAGGCGAATGCCTATAGGACTACAACCAGCAATCTCTGTAAGGTGCTTACAATCTGGCAATTTGAGTGGCCTAACTAATCAATAGTAGGGCTTTCTTTTCGGTCGTGGGGCATTGTTTTGTCGATAGGATGCTATAAATAGGAATATCACGAAGTTGGCAATTCTCTGAAATGCATTTGACGGTCGTCTATTTAACGGATGTCCGCGAAGAGTTGTGTACTGTGGACCATCCCGTCCCCTTTGTCCGTATTTGGCTTTCCCTCCTTATACTTTTTTGCGCACGTCCGCACTCCAACGAAGTACTAAGGTGAGGCAACGTGTTGATTTGATGGGGTAACTGTGCTGTGCGGTGGGGGATACTGCCGCGTCAAGTAAAAGGCGTCACATTAGATCATCCAATGTCTCATTGAATTTCGTGTTTAAAGGCTCGAGCTTTACTGAAATGACTACCATATTTAGATGCGGACGTCAGCATTGCATGGGCATGACCCCTATCCTCATTTTGATTAACCCCCCTCCCTACCTCTTTCCGGACGTCCTTGACGTAGGCCTACTACCCTTTTCTATTCTTGGATACGTCGCATTCAAACGGTGTCCTGTTGAGGTCTGCTCATGGCGACGGTGCCTGCATACTGATCGTGGTGTATTGCTATACGTCAAGGTGTCCCTGGGCGTGCGGAGGCCGGTTCGCATACCAATGGTGACTTATTGCAGCACGGTTTGTACGCGGGGACTTGTAAGTGATATTACACCCACTCAAACGGGCAGCGGTGGTGAGGAATCTCGCCGGATAAATTCATTAAAATGGGTTGAATTGAGACCATATACGGTGGCTGTAGACGACCGTGTCTCCTATAGCCTACGTGAACATTTATTGACATCTGCAGCTGAAAAGGCGGGGCTTGCCCCAATAGCGAATTCACAAAACGACTATTGATTACTGCAAGAAAGTTATTTCAGAATAATTTCTAATGTGATTTTAATTTCTAGTCCTCCCAATCCCGTGCGTGAGTTAATCAGATGTCCCAACTTCCGGTGTCTCCACTGTCCGACTCGCCCTCTTCGAGCCTCACTTCACGTCGTCATTTCCGACTTCCTCCTTAAGTCCTTAATCTTCAAGGCCCAACAACGTGTTCCACCTCTTCGGAAGAAACACCGATCGAAAGAAAGGCGAATCTTACTCTCTTCTCACGGACCTCCCACATATGCAATTTAGCCTAACCATTTTCGTTTCGAACTAAAAAATTCGGCTGCATCAAATATCCCAATCAGACTATTGCCAATTCATCTAAGATTATTGCCGTTGTTGCAACTTCAAAAACCATCCTCCACTGCGCTGTCCCTGTCTATACCTTTTCAGATGTTTCCAGTTTTACCCCGTCACGGCATTTCTGCTTCACTTATGTCCCTTGCCAACTCAGCTATTACAATTACATTGGCCGTACAGTCAGTGGGTGACTGAGATCAGACGGTGGGGGGAGAGGACTGGTCACCTGGCCTCGTATGCCGAGGCTTAGAAAATGAAGTTGCTAACATTTCATACCCATGGCCGCCTTTCAGGGTTAGCGGAAGGGACTGCTCTTCATCTCCTAGCTTTACTCAGAACCGAACCTAGCTGACGCAACCTTATTCGCCTTTACCTGGACTGAGTAGGTGGTTCTCTGAATCTTTAGACTTGGTTGTCTTGAGCACGGAAAATTTTGGAGTTTACGATCAAGAAGGCCTATACGTACGTTTATCATAAATATGCTTTTAGGGTGCGGATGAAATGCTGAGTGTACGGTTACAGTGATTCCCTGAACAAAGACCTGTGTGCGCTGAAAAATGCTGAGTTTACAACGAATCGAATATGCGTAAACTCTTATTTTCCGAGCATACATTGGCACGCCGGTGGGTGAGAGCGACGATTGACTGGTGTGAACCTAACCATATTTGAAAGCGTTTAACCCGGGAATCTATCACCGTACGAAGTGCGGCGTGTCTTTCGACAAACATTGCGCTGAATAGTTGGCTATCGATCGCCGCGCGCTAATCAATCTATCGGCGTCTTCCCCTCTTGCGAAATGACGGACAATTCAATGGAACGCAAGTTTCCTTTTATGCTTTTTGATTATTCGTTCAGCATGAACCACGAACCGTTGCCTCGTCCATCGGCCAGGCATGCACACAGTGTCCCCCTCCATGGGGGACTACGCGAAGGAGGATCTTTGCCCGTGCCGTCGTCCAAATGCCACCGCAAACTTCTTTCGTCAATAGTTCCGTCATATTGCGTAAAGGCAGTTATTAAATCGGAAGGAGGACCGACCATAATAGAAGGCAATGCTGAGCCATATTGGAATACCCGTGCATAAGCTGGGTTACGCCGACGTGTCTGTCATCATCGACTGTGATGACTTGGATATGAGTTTTCTCTTAATCATTCCTCCATGCTGATAGAGGTCCAGTTTTTTAGTTGCCAGAAAAGGGCTGGGGGGGCGAAAGTTATACAGATAACACGGTACACGAACGCAGATCAAATTCTAATGTTAGTATGCTGCACACAAAAAACATCTGGGGGTCAATACCTGACCCCAACATCTTTAGCAGAGGGGTTAGAAGGAGAGCTAGGGGTTTATACCACCACCTCCCCGACAACTTAAACACAGGTCTTAGGTCTTTTTCTGGCTTGGAACAACGATCACGACAATATGTAATGTAAATGTTGAAAATTTCTTAGCGCCTGACAAAAGTCTGCAGGATCCAGGTTGCTTTGGTCCGTTTCGGTGCCAGGTCAGAATCCAGGGAGGTCAAGCCGAGGAGACAGCATGGTGTTCCGTTGGAAATCGTTAGTGGTTGTGGAATCGGGGTGCCAGGCATGAGCAGAAATAGAACGGAATAGCTTAAGAAGTTCGCGTTTCAGTCGTGAATTGAAAGCTGCATGAGAGAGACAGACAGACGGAAAGAAAGACAGACAGAGAGAGAGAGAGAGAGAGAGAGAGAGAGAGAGAGAGAGAGAGAGAGAGAGAGAGAGAGAGAGAGAGAGAGAGAGAGAGAGAGAGAGAGAGAGAGAGAGAGAGAGAGAGAGAGAGAGAGAGAGAGATTGGGGAATGCTGAGGTTTACAATAGTAGCCAAGTTATGAAACCCACATCAACGAATGTAGTAAAATATAAATTTATATAAAAATTGTATATTATTATATTATATATAAATTTATATTATTATAGGGATACCTCGAGGAAGTCTAAGACTCGGAGGACTGGTATGCTGGCTATCGAAGTGTAGTATGAAGAACATTTTTAGCTTATCTCATAGTTATGTGTCGGTGCTTCTGAGTGGCACTTGAAGGCACTGTGCAAATAAATGGACGCATACATGCCAAACTCTGCATCCTATGCCCCGAATGAGCTGAGGTGATGTTGCATGCCAATTCTCCCAATCAGAGACTTTTGGTGATAAAATATCGGTTGTATGACGCCTTAGACTATAGCAAATAGCCAAGGAATCTATATATACGCCTACATGTAGAGGAATTGTTACTGGTTAAATAATTGTAGGTCCTATACGGTTGCATCCTTACCAACAGATGAAACCTCGCCTGATATTAAATGCGATGTGTTACTCCCCACAGGCAATGTTTTACTCTGCAAATGTTAATAATTATACGTCGATTTTCCTGCATAAATTTAATTAACTCTATGCATTTGCTATGTAAACAAGACGCGATAGTTTGCTGTCCGCCAGAGGGCCGCCCTTAAACTAGTCACATGACGTTATATAAAGAGTTTCCAGTCTTGCGATTATTGGTTCTTGGCTAATAGCCTACAGGCTCTTACCATCTGTACCTTTTTGAAGCTGCAGACCGTTTAAATAAGAGGTCATTGCTGCAGAACACTTAAACTTCGCCACTGTTCGTACTCTGACAGTGCCAGTCCCAAGCCTGAATAAAGGAGGGGGACGACGCTAATCATCTTTGTTATGACACAGCGTCGTTAAACTGAAACTACTACCGCAGAACACTTAACTTCCCTTGTGTGCATAGGCGTAATTTGTGGGGGTACGAGCAGTGATATTTTCGTTAACGAGAACTAAAATTAGAAGTAAAAATAAATGATTTCGTTAACGAAAACTAGAAGTAAAAGTAGGAATTATTTCAGCAGAAAGAACGAAATTAGGAATTGAATTAAGAATTATTTGCCGAACTAAAATTATGAACGAAATTAGGAATTATTTTCAGAAGTAAAATCATTTTACTTCTTGTGGCGCTTAAGTTGAGACGAAGGCTAGTACCTGTAAAATTGCACGCGCTCCAAACAAAATCCACTGGAAAACTTCGGTTGAGATGAACACGCTGCGCATACCATTCTCGATGTAGTAGGGAGCCAATACTATCTTTGGTCTTCGTTGTCTAATAATTGTCCCCACTTAATTGCATACCAGCGACCTCAGTTTCATAAGCCATTTTATTTTGGATGTGATCGTTAAATTGTAAAATTACGAGTTTATTGAGAATGTTGACCGGAAGGAAGCGAGATTGCCGAATTTGGGGTTTATCATTTCGACGAAACTACATGTGCAGGCAGATCTACATGCCAAGTAGGCCCTACTAAACTGGGAAAACGATGGAATTTGTGAAACAGCACTAGCTGGAGAAATACAAGCAATATAAGTCTTGGAAGATAATTCTTCGTTTCGTATTATTGATAACCACACGACTCAAAATTCAAATTACCAGCATTGTTAGACAAACGATTCACCCCTTGTTTTACTACAAACAGTTTTTTCTTTCTCGAGACAGGCTTGGTGTGCTTCTCTCTGCAAGGTCCCATAGGTAGGCTACTTTTACAGCACGGAAATTAATAATTATTTGGAAAACTAAAATAAGAAGTAAAATTATTTGAGAAGTAAAATAGGAATGAGAAGTAAAATTATTTGTGAAGTAAAATTAGAATTAGAAGTAAAATTCAAGAGCTCAGAACTGAATTAGAACTGAATTAGGAATTATTTTTAGAAGTAAAATATCACTGGGTACGAGGGTATCCCACTTTTTGGACTGGGGGTACGGTACCCACCACTTTTTGAACTGATGGGAGGCACCCCCACTTTTTGAACAATGCCAATCAGTGTTTTATTATTGAGCCTTCCCAGAGATCGCAGTCTCCGCCTTGCTTCGTGTATGTAATAAATTGGTACCCCCCGACTTTTTAGACCAAAGTTACGCCCCTGCTTGTATGTTAAACTTGAAACGACACAAGTGAAATAATTCTTGTTGCTGCGACTCCAAACACCTACTGTCTGCGTTATCCTCCCTGTCCAAAATCTAACTTTTGAATTTTGAATCGGATCCAATCCTTACCTAACCAACCAAATACAAATCGATTTGTTTTATTCTGCGCATAAAGGGAGCCGGAAGAAAGGCCTAATGGAGAGCCGATGGAGAGAACTAAGTGACCGATGGTCTCGCTAAATGGAAGGTTTGAAGTTGACGTTTGAAGGACGAGATTGTTGGAACTGACCCGTGTGTGTGTGTGTGTTTTTTTCGCTAAAAAATGCGGCCTTTACAAGACAGGTGAAACGTTTCAGAATTTTAATGCTCATATATACAGTGACTAGCGAAAACTCTAAATGTAGCATGCGTGGAAAGCAGATTTCGCGTCGTTCGAAATGTAATGCGATCGGCTGGGAGAAAAGGTACCAAAAAGTGGGGTGTACATCTACTGAGAAATCAAGTTTAAATGTACATGTGGGTGAGTATTCAGCACTGGGTTGTTGCTTGTTTGAGCTTGTAGTGGGACTAAAAATGCAGGGACGTGTTAATTTTATTTATTGCTGAGTAAGTTATGCTTGCTTATATAGTTATATTACCAAACTGATGCTAAGAAAAGGCATCATGGAGGGGAGCTGATCATAAACATGTTTTTTCTTCCTCTCTTTTTGAAGTAGGGCTATATGTCAATTTTTTGACAGGCACAGAAAAGGCGTCGCTGAATTTGGCCGACATAGGGCGTATACGTTCATCGAACCCTGGCGATAGCGATATATGGAAGTCTAAGTATCGAAACCACATCAAACTCCAGTATGTAAATGTAAATGTAAATCTCCGAAATTTCTCAGCGCCACACAAAAGCCACGTCAGGGAGACCAGCTTATTCACCGGCGCTATATCAAATCAAGTCCGCAATAACCATGTCCGCCTTGTCCGTTCCGGTGCCAGTTCAGAGTCCGGGGAGGTCAAGCAGACAGCAGGGTGCTACGGTGGTAATCGGTGATGATGGCGGTTGTGTGGTGGCGCAGGAATGGAATCAGGATAGGATATCTTGAAGAGTTCGGTTTTCAGTCGTGAGTGGAAAGCAGCGGAGGACAGTGCAAGCAGAGGAGAGTTGATGTCAACAGGCAATATGGGAGGATGAGCAAACTGGCGGAGATCTTTTGGGAGGTCATTCCAAAGAGCCGGTGCAGCATAGACTAAGGAGCGGTTGCAGAATTTCAGAGATGAGGACGCTGAAGGCCGAGATAGAGAAAGATATGATGATGAGCGAGTAGACCCGGACGGTTGGATGGTGAATAGCTGGCGAATGTAAGGAGGTTTGAAGGGCGTTGTACTTGTAAGTATACGAAATATGATTTTGTATTGGATGCGTTGAGGGACTTTTAGCCAATGAAGTGATTTCAAAACAGGTTTTGTGATGGTGTTTGGGAATTTTGGTGACTGCGCGGGCGAGGGCATTCTGGACTATTTGCAGGCGTTTTATTTGGGAAGAGTCGATGTTGTAGAAAAGGGAATTGCAGTAATCAAGTTTGGAATGGACAATTGAGGTGGCTATTGTGCAGGCGGTCTTGTATGTACGTATGTAAGTATGCGTGTATGTGATGTGTGTATGTATAACATTGTATATGTGCGTGTATGTATGTATGTAATGTGTGTATGTAAGTATGTATATGTGTCATATGTATATATATAGGCATATTTGCGTCAGGAACGCCTCGTATGTATGTGTTTGTGGTTGTGGATGTTTGTGTGCGTGTGCGCGGCGTGACTAATTCGTTGTCGGCTGTGAAGTTGTTTGACATTGCTTAATTGAGAAATCGTGTTTTCAGAGGCGGCAGATAACCAGATTTGCCTAAACGGATAACACGAACATCAGACGAACAACGTATAGGACGCTTCAGTTCCTCACTCGACGTCTTCTTAATTGGCAGACGAAACCCAATTATGCACTCAGAATGGTCGCTGTCTCTCGCAGACGTGTATGTGTGTATGTGAGTGTGTGTGTGTGTGAGTGTGTAGGTGTGTATAGGTGTGTGTGTGTGTGTGTGTGTGTGTAGGTGAGTGTGTGTGTGTTTGTATGTGGGTGTATGTGTGTGTGTGTGAGAGTGTGTGTGTGTGTGTGTGTGAGTGTGTGTGAGTGTGTGTGTGTGTGAGTGTGTAGGTGTGTAGGTGTGTGTGTATAGGGGTGTGTGTGTGAGTGTGTGTGTTTGTATGTGTGTGTATCTGAGTGTGTTTATGTGAATATATGTGTGAGTCTGTGTGTGTGTATGTGAGTGTGTGTTTGTGAGAGTTCGTGTGTGTATGTGTGAGTGTGTAGGTGTGTATAGGTGAATGTGTGTGTGTGTGTTTGTATGTGTTATGTGTGTGAGTGTGTTTATGTGAGTCTATGTGTGTGTTTGTGAGAGTACGTGTGTGTATGTGCGTGTACGTGCGTGCGTGCGTGCGTGCGTGTGTGTGCATTGATTACATAAGCCTTTAGCCTTTATTTTGCCGGTGCACGCATATAGGCGTGTTGAAATACCGGAATTTGTAATACTTGTCATTAATTTGTTTGCCATTAATTAGATAGGGATATGCATGTGTTGGAGTACCAGCATGCTTCAATAATTTCCCTTAATTAGAGTTTATAGGATTGCATGCAGACATGTCAGTTTAAAGTGTCATTTGGTGCAGTGAAGTTGCCCATGTAAATAAATGGTATCTAGGTTAAATTTCCACGCAAAAGCATTTTGAAATGACACAGAATTATCGACGATTAGGAAAGAAAGAAGCAGTCGGTAAAATGAAAGAAAAGGAACGAGTTTTTGAAATGACTTAAGTTCAGACGAATTGAAAAGAAAGAAAACGAAGATGGCATACAGAAACGATGGTCTAAATGGAAACAGAAGGCAGCTGGATAGGAGGAAAATAAAAAGCGAGACAAGGGAGAGCATAAACAGAAGAAATGAGGGAAGAAGATGAGAGGAAAATGGAAGTGATAATGATAATAATAATAATAAGAAGAATAATGATAATTAAAAATAGAGAGGAAAATGAAAAGTATTATTATTATTATTAGCATCATCATCATCATCATTCTTACTGTCTGGGTTGGCTAAGACTAGTCAAGTGCTAGCACGGAGAAGTGCTTTAAAAGGCGACTGCACTATTAGTATTATTTTTGTTGTTATTATTAACAATTACTATTATTATTATTATTATTATTATTATTATTATTTATTATTATTATTTATTATTATTATTATTATTATATGATGTCGCTGATTATGACGGAGAAGTGCTTGAAAGGCGACTGCATTAGTAGTAGTATTTTTGTTATTAGCCTATTATTTCTCCCCGAGGTATATTATTATTATTATTATTATTATTATTATTATTATTATTATTATTATTATTATTATTATTATTATATGATGTCGCTGATAATGACGGAGAAGTGCTTGAAAGGTGACTGCATTAGTAGTATTATTTTTGTTATTATTTTTTTCCCGAAGTATATTAGTATAATTATTATTTTTATTATTATTATTATTATTATTATTATTATTATTATTATTATTATTATTATTACATGATGATGATGTCGCTGATTATGACAATCATTATTATGAAGACACGATTCAGCGCTCGTGAATAAGCTGGTGCCCTGTGCTTAGCTTTTAAGTGGCTCTTTCGAGATTACGATTATACGATTGATGAAAGTAGGTTCATAAACAAGATTGAGAGATGGTAAAATAGACAAAGGGACAAAAACAGGGCATGCAAGCGGTGATGAGCTGGAGAGGAGTCTGAGAGGACTCAGAGGAGGACAAAGAGGAAATCAGGTAAAACGAGGACCAGTCGACTCCAGGGCGAGTGAAACGGAACTCTGATAAATTATGGATGACAAGCTTAGCGCAAATATCATCTGAATCCTCTTTACATACACCTGCCTTGCCTTGCCGCTTAACGGGGCTCAGACGAACAGTAATGGAGTCAGTTAAACATATACCTATACATGCATATCTATGCATCAATATACACCTACATACTTACCTATATGCATATAAACATATATATGCATATATACATACACATTATACATACATACATGCAAACATACTTAGCCTACATGCATTCACATACGTATAGGGCCTGCATACATAAATAGAAACATACAATTGTATACATACATAGAATACTACATATATACAGGGTGGTCCAAAATAAACCGCACAATGATAAATTGATAGTACTTTAGTCAGACCAATTCAAATATAACCGTGAAAATTCACAAAAACACAGCAATTATTTTTACTGTAACATTACATGGATGGATTTCGTTACATAAAATGTTCAATGTGTCCTCCTTGCTGCTGGACAACGCATTGAAGCCGACGACGCCATTGATCAATTGCGCGGTCAATGAAACGCTGTGACAGCTTGGTCCACTCTGTGACGATTGTTTCTTTCAGCTGATCCACTGTATACAGTGAAACTTCTACGACGGTATACCATCTGTTGAAGGGCGCCCCAAACAGCGTAGTCGACTGGATTCAAGTCCGGGCGGTTTGGGGGCCACATGTCAGGCTCAATGAAAGAAATGTTCTCACGTCGCAGATACTCCATAGTGTTCTTGGCGGTGTGTGATGGAGCGCCGTCCTGCTGTAGGGTCCAAGTGTGGTGTTGGCATATTGCACGGATGTCAGGTAAAAGACCATCACCAAGAACGTGCTGACAATAATATTGACTGTTCACCTTCGCACCTGGCTCAATGACGACAATGCTTGACTTTCCCATTTTTGATATGGCGACCGAAACCATGACGTTACGGCTGAAGTGCTGGCGCTCACGGATAAGTCTCGTTGATGAAACATCACGTTTCTTCCTTGCTTGTGCGTATACGCGATCGTTCTGTGTATTTACAGGTGTAGCAACAGTAAATGTTTTTTCATCAGTACACCAGATGCTACGAACTCTACGATCAGTTGGAAAACGCTGCAGAAGTTGCTGACTGCGCTGAATCCGTTTCATCTTGCAATCGCTGTTCAACTGCTGTCCAACTTTGCGCCTGTACTGGTTAAGTCCGAGATCTTTCTTTACAATACGTTTAACTGTTGAACGTGAAATGCCGGTTTCACGTGCGATCTCCCGTGGGCTCTTATGGCTTAGCGGTTTGTCTTCCTGGCTACAGATAAGGTCGCTTACCAACTTGATATTTGCATCTGTTCGAGCTGATTTCGGACGTCCGCTACCCGGCTTCCTAGCTGTGGTACCTTCGGTATCAATTTTTTTAATGAGGTCATCGATAGTACGACGTTTCCATGTCTTATTTGGAAATTCTTTCATCGTATACGCAACGACCCCCAATGTTTCTGAGTTCGTAGATTCCAAATTAGACAACGGTCATTCTCAGTTAAGCGTCCCATGATCACAATCTCTTATAAACAACAACTTCTTTACCATAAACTATGATAAACAATGATGAAGTCAATAATGACGTCAGAGAAAATGTATAAATAAGTAAGAAAAATGGCATTAAACATTGAATTGTTATACATTATATCAAGAAAACTTTCACTGTGCGGTTTATTTTGGACCACCCTGTATATATACATACCCATCTATATATAATTATACATACATGCATGCATACATACATACCTATAC
>OY744606.1:72901925-72944425 GCA_963556255.1 Allolobophora icterica | reverse complement strand
ATCACCAACAACAACAACATCATCGGGTGTCAAGTCAAGGCTCCGAATCTTTTGCATGACGCTCTCTGCACGACGTGACGCCTAATATTGCTGAGGTCAAACGTGACTTGACGCACGTCGTCACGGCGCCAAACATGACGTGGCGTCAAACACAGCATGACGCCAATGTGACGCCAGACGGCGTCATGACGGTGCTGGGATCAGCTTCGGAAATTCTGTCATTATCGTCGGCAGTTGTGGTCTTAAGATCTTTCTGATAGCACTCTTCTGTTCTTTGATTTTTAATTGTCTTTTTCCTGTCTGTCTCCACGTTTCCGTCGCTCTCTATGCTTATCTGTCCCTGTCTATCTCTGTGTGTGTGTCTCTCTCTGTATCTCTCTCTGACTCTTCTGTCTCACTGTGTCTCCCTGTTGCACCTTCTGTCGTTCTTTGTGTATCTGCCTATTTGAGCGTGTCTGTCTGTCTATCTGTCTGTCTGTCTATCTCTCTTTTGCTATCTCTCAATCTTTCCCCTCCCTTTCTCTCTTCTGTTTCTTCTCTCTATTCTATCTTTTTATTTTACCTTTCTATCGGTTTCTCTGCCTCTGTTTCTGTCTTCGTCTCTCTGTCTTCATCTGTCTGTCTCCTTCTGTCTCTCTCTGTCTCTCTGTCTCTGTCTCTGTCTCTCCAATACCTTTCCATATTTCTGGATTTCTCTTCTTCTCCACGTCTCTGCCTCCGTCTTCTTCTCCCCCCATCTCCGTGTTCCTTCCATCTTCCCGTTCTTGTTCTTTCCAGCGGTCGCCTGGAGCGCCACAGTCGCCGCAGGCCTTAAACATCCTCGACGTCGCTTTCTTACTTATAAACAAGACAGCGCGGACGATGCTATAAGACATCGTCGCGACTCGTAGCGATGAATCGGAAGATGAGGAGGAGGAGGGCCGGGGCGGTCGTCATGGCAACCCGCAGGGCCCACGTAGTCGGGGGGCCAGAGTTCTGAAGCGTCGATGGCGAGGCGCCGGATTTGAAGAACTCGTCGTACGGCGGCGCCAGTGTGCATTTCGTCCTGACGGTCTCGCGAGACTGGTCGACGAGGGGCTGGATGTAGCTGCGACGGTACTCTTCGTCTCCCTCGACGCCGCACTTCTCGGCAATCTTCGTCTTGAGAACGACGAAACACTTGAGAGAGCTGCTGATCACTCTGTGTACATACACAGAGACATACATACATGTATTGGGTGTACGTCGTGGGTATACGGTTGAATCTATGTGCAACGTTCTGTGTGTATGTGTGTGCCAATGTATGTTATTGTTGTGCATTTATTAAGAACCGCTATCTAGTTAATTGATGGCGCTGTGCAATTCTGAGTGAAGTGGATTCCGAACGTATGAATACGTATGTCTGTGTATGTGTATGTATGTACGTATGTATTGTATGTGTGTATGTATAATATACATACACACATACATACGTACATACATACGTACACACATATATTATATGTATGTATGTATGTATGTGTGTATGTGCGTATGTGTGTATGTACATGTATGCATGTACATTGTGTGTGTATGTATGTATGTATGAATGCAGTGATCTCTAACACAGATTTACATAACCACATAACATATATGCAGTGCTATGCATGTATGCATTCATGTATGCATGTTCATATTTAGTATGTATTCACACAACTATAGAGTTGCCAACACAACTCATGTTCCATGTGTGTATGCATGAATGCGTGTATTTATTTGTGTATGTATGTATCTATGATCAGGGCCGCATTAAGGCTAGTGCGGGCCCGGGTTCTGTGAAGGCCCCACGCCATCAGCGCGGGGCCCAATTAAAAGTACAATAAAAAATTATGTTCTTCAGAAAATGCGGGCCCTCAAAACTGCGGGCCCGGGTGCTGCAGCACCCTTCACCACCTTGTGCTGTCAGCTCGTGGAGCTCTAGCGATCGTCCTGGTGAACACACTCCACCGTCTCCTATTCGATGACAAGTCTCTCAATTCCGCCAAATTCATGCCAGTTACATCTTGTATCTCATCCATCCATCTCCTCCTTGGGCGACCCAGTCTTCTCCTCCCCTCACCGCACGCCAGCATCATTTCCTTCTCCAGACCATCAGATCGCATAACATGTCCAAAGAACCTTAGCTTCATTCTTGTCGCAGTTTGTTTTAACGACTCTTCATTCTCAACTCCAATCTCCTCTCGTATTGATTCGTTCGTTCTTTTCTCAGTCCAAGATATTCTCAGCATCTTCCTCCATATCAGCACCAATCAGCACCCTTAGCACCCCCTTAATTCGGGCCTGTTCATTAATACTCAATTGTGGCACTCCCAACTTTACAGCCCAAAGCACCATCCAACAGAATAGTCATCAAGTGCTCTCGGATCAGAAAAGGTTGATTATCCCTTGTCACGGGTTACCAGGCAACCTGTGTACCCGGCAGAAGGACGACACGACCACAGCAAAGCTGCTATGGCAAGTCTGGGTGGAAAAGCAATCAACCGGTGCAGCGAAGCGTAACGAAGAGATCTGTTGCAGACGAGAGACCATCATCTCTTGCCTTAACTAAGCATCTCTGCCTGTAAGGCTCAAGATTAGAAGCTGGACGGAGAGACAAGCAGCCATGTATGACCATTAACATCATCATGCACCCAGGACAGCCTTGCAACGGCAACCAGTTCGTTTTGTTATGGTTGTGGCTAATAGCTGGGGAGCAATTAAATGACTATTGGATGAAATTAGGACAAGTTAAGTAAGTAAGACAGCGTTGTTTAATAAGTGTATGTCTGAATGTATTCAATTACATCTAAAAGCATGTATGTAGGTATTTATGTATGCATGTATGTATATTATGTTCCAATATATATTCAGTATTCAGAACTGCTATAGATATCTGCAGCCCTTGTGAGATTCTTAACAGGTGTTGTGCGAATAGACAGGTTTATTATGCAACCTACGTTAATACAGCTTACATACATACATTGTATGTATGTATGTATGTATGTTTTGTATGCATGCATGTATGTTCGTTTTGCATGTGCGTATGTATTCATGCACGCGTTCAAGCTGCACGTGCGTATCATATGACTAAGATGAAGTTATATTCTTTTTTAAGACTATTGTGCATAATAAATAGACACATAATTTCCAGTCTACATGACATTGTACGATAGTCGATTAATTTACACACAATCAGGGAACGTGGTAAGATTAACATATTGTGTTTATCCGCCGGCTGTCATAAGCTGCTAGTCGTTAATTTAATTAATTCACTTCTATAGTAGGCTGGAGAAGGTAACAATGCATGGATAAAGAT
Organism: Allolobophora icterica; assembly: GCA_963556255.1. Taxonomy (NCBI): domain Eukaryota; kingdom Metazoa; phylum Annelida; class Clitellata; order Crassiclitellata; family Lumbricidae; genus Allolobophora; species Allolobophora icterica. The sequence continues at coordinate 72,941,112 of OY744606.1, read as the reverse complement.
GTAGAAATCTCGAGATTACGAGTATACGATGACGTCATGCTCAAAGTATTCAAAGGTTCTACGAGTACCAGCTCAGAGTATTTACCAACGGTCAGGAGATATAGTCAAGAAAGGTCGGCCTTGAGTACGACATAATTGTAATTGTAATCTCAAGTTCTAAAGCGCCACTCAAAAGTTCAGTTTATTTATGTCAGAGGGGTTGTCCTGATACACCAAGTGGAGGTCCATGTTCGGTTGCCAAGAGACCAAAGAGAGACAGACAGACAGACAGACAGACAGACAGAGGAGTATAGGAGCTGCTGAGGCGAGTTCCGTATAGGACGAGAGAGATTGGAAGGCGGAGGACAGGATTGATCAAGGTAGGAGTGTTAGAAGTGGCGAGACTTCGGTTGGAAATGGAAATAGGCAGTCGCAAAATAAAAAAAAACGTGGACAGTCACAGGATTGAGGTTCATTAAAGGCTTGAAGTACGGTGATGAGGTGATCAGAGCTCCTAAATACCTTTGTGACCTAATGCGTAAACCTCTATCTGCTCTCTCTTCCCGCCCTCTTCGGTCTGCTGACCGCCTTGATCTACTTGTCCCTCGCGCAAGGACTTCGATGGCTCAGCATCGTGCTTTTGCCATCCTTGGTCCTTCCTTATGGAATGACATGCCTCCCTCTCTCCGTAGCAAGATATTGCTTGGGATCTCGCCCTCTTCTCTCCGCTGCCTAAAGACCTTTCTTTTCCCTCGGGGCTGACACGCTGGGAGCGCCTCTGAATAGTCTATACTGCGAGAGGCGCTTTATAAATAATCATATAAGATAAGATAAGAGCTAGCATATGAGTTAGCATCATTTTGTGCTGTAGTGTAGGCCTAGTCCACACATCATTATCATTCGACAATTTATGTCAAATGAAATAAGCATGTTCTGTCTGGTAATAATAGATAATCAACAAATGATATTGCCAAACATTTACATCAATTTTTATAAATTTGTGGTCATAATCGTAATCGCGCATTTATAAAACGCCTCTACAAAGAAATTCCTCCTTATCAAACAGTCTTTTGCAGATTACTGGACATTTGCGTGAGTTAGTGTTCTACGCATTAGTAATCGTAACGTCTTATAGCGATTCTTTGCAAAGGAAGCATCGTCGCCAGACAAGTATGTCAGTCAGTCTTTGACCATACATTTGTATCAATTAGCGGTCTTCGACAACAATGTCTGGTGTTGGCAGATGCCACATCGAGGGCCGGGCGTTCTCATTTAAGTATACTCTCTCTCGTGACGACGCAAAGCAGTCACTACCCCCGACCTAATTGTTCCGTGTTTCATGAAGCGATCTACGCTGTTGGCCGGCGACGCCATTGTTGGCCTTCGCAGGGCGGACGCGGTCGCTATCGCCGCTGGCGCCTTGGAGTTGAATCGGAGCATCGAACGCCTTCTGGAAGTCAATAATAGGCAGACATATCTCGAGTCCTCTCGTTCCACTCGCTATCGAATTGCGGGCTCTTCGTCAGGTCCATTATGTTCTGGAGGGAGGCGAGGATGCCAATCGATTCGAACATCGACCCGAGAACAATGAGGCTTCGAACTGTATTCCTTGTCTGACACACAGTTGTCGAAAATGATGGGCGAGATGGGCTGCTGCATTTGGGGAGGATCGGAAGGCGTAGGAGGTGATTATTTTGGGAGAGAATTTGAGGAGAATGGGTGGGCGGAGGAAGTGATGGTTGGTGGATTAAAACTTGGGGAGGATTGGTGGACTGAGGAGGTTATGGTTAGAGGAGCAGTTGGGGAGGTGGGGAAGCGTAGTAGGTGATGATTTGGGGGGGGGGGAGTTAAGGAGAATGGGTGGGCGGAAGAAGTGATGGCTGTGGAGTAAAGTTGGGCAGGATGGGTGGACGAAGGAGGTGAAGGTTAGAGAAGTAGTGGTTGTGGAAAATGGGCGGCATATATAGGAGTGCTGATTGGTGGGGAGAAGTTGAAGAGGATTTGTGGATAGAGGAGGTGACGGTTAGAGGAGTAGAAGTTGGGGGAGGATTGGTGGGTGGATGAGGTGATGATTAGAGGAGTACCGGTATAGTAGGAGTTGAGGAGGATTGACGGGCTTTTACTAGGTGATGGTTAGTGGAGTGGACGCTGGGGAGGATGTGCGGCATAGGAGGATATGGATCATATGGATGGTGGAGTAGAAGACTCGGAGTGTCGTAGGTTGGAAAGGACTTGTGATAGGGAGGATAGAACATTCAACATAGAGAGCATTGTCGATCCCAAAACTCTAGAAAGGGGAACCAGATATTTAAGGCGGTACATACATGTAGTAATACCATCCACTTAACACTGCCTTGGTTGACTAAGAAGCAGAACATGTTCTTCTTCATGTCTTTCCTGTTATGTTAACAGAATTTTTGTTATCATTCTTCAGTTTTCCAGATTTTCGTCACCCATTTTAGTTCACCAAGACCTATTTTATTTTGTCCACTTTTAAGTATGTAAGTATGTTTGCACACAGATGCTCAATACACTGCCTTTTAAGTACTTCACTCACGCTTTCTGTGCTAACCGAATTGATGTTAAAGTAATTAAAAACGAAGAGTTTATCAGCAGGCCTAACCGCGCTCATATAACTAGAAGAGCCACCACTGACGAGCTCCCTCCACGTAGAGCCTAATCGACGGATGGGAATCCATAGTCCACAGTAGACACAATGTTCAAGGTTTCTGGACTACGATGGAGAGGAGGAGACGAGGATTCTGGATGCGAGCTTAATTGAGAAGGAACTTTGAAAGGAACAGAAGAGAGGACTTGGTCCTGTGGGTCGAAACGAAATGGAGTAACTAGGATATTGGAAAGACAAAAGGAGAGGGAAATGAGGAAGTGGGGTGAGTATTATGGCGGAGGACTATAATTGCGGAGGACTAATAGGGTGGAGGACTAATAGAGCGAAGGACTGATACGGTGGAGGACTAGTATGACAGAGGGCTAATAGGGTGAAGGACTAATAGGCTGGATGACTAATAGGGCGGAGGATTAATATGACAGGAATAATAAGATGGAGAACTTATAGGGCGGAGGACTAATATGACAGGACTAATAGGGCGGAGGACTAATGTGATAGGACTAATACGACAGGACTAATAGGGTGGAAGTCAAATAGGGTGGAGGATTAATACAGCGGAAGACAGATAGGCGGAGGAGTAATAAGGAGGAGGAGAGATAGGGTTAAGGAGTATTAAGGTGGAGGGTTAGGGTGAAGGATTTTATGGTGGCAAGATTATTTAGGTAGGGATGAGTGGTGGAGCATGAAGTGGACGCAGCTAGTGAGCAAGCGGAGCGGTGGACTGAGAAATGGTTGTTTGCGGTTGACTGCCTTTCGTCCGTTGTCGAAACGAATTCCACGCAACGATTTACGCAACGATTACGCATTCCACTTGTCGACGAAAGATGGCGCTATCACAGCAGCAGCAGCAGCAGCAGTAGCAGCAGCAACTGATGCGGCAGGATGAGGCATCAGAATCAGAATAATTACTAACGTCTAAGGTTTACATAATTATGCACAAACACACACATGCATACATACATACATACATACATACATACATACATACATCCATACATACATACATACATACATACATACATACATACATACATACATACATACATTCATAAATACATACATGCAGACATACATACATACATACATACATATGTCTACATAATTATACATATACACATATATGCATACATACATACATACATACATGCATACATACATACAGACATACATACATTCAGAAATACATACATGCATACATACATACATACATACATACATGTGTACACTTCTGATTCTTCACTGTGCTCTGCTTTTCCGGGACTTTACCTTGTTAAAATGTTCACTGGATTGACATGATAGTAATAATAATAATAATGATGATGATGATGGTGGTGGTGGTGGTGGTGGTGGTGGTGGTGGTGGTGGTGGTGGTGGTGGTGATGATGATGATGATGATGATGATGATGATGATGATGATGATCATAATAATAATAATAATAATAATAATAATAATAATAATAATAATAATAATAATAATAATAATAATAATAATAATAATAATAATAATAATAATAATAATAATAATAATAATAAGTTTTGGCTAATAACAACAACGATAAAAACAATAATAAATAGGACGGTTAACGGTGGATATGAACTGCCATAAATAATTGAGGTGCAATGGATTTTCGTAAGTGCCAAAGGTCCGGCCGATGAAATGACCATCCTACTGGGTAGTGGTCAATGCTCTGATCACAGTCTGTCCGGCATGGACTGGATGTCCGGTGATAACTGGACGAATCGCCCAGACACCAGCGCTGTTGACGGGCGGTCAGTGGTCAAGTGCCGCAGTCATCGGACTGGTCAGCGTGGTCGGTCGTTATCTTGGCTCGCAAGAGTAGCCCCGTTGACCATCGGCGATTCATTTAGCAGCCGATGAACGGAACGAAGAAGGAAGATGGTCTTGAATGGAAAAATCGCTTCGATAAAGTAATGACTGATGCTATGGATGAAGGAACGATCGAGTGGAGGAATGGAAGGAAGAAAGGAAAGGAAGGAGTATACTCTTGAATGGAAAAGTAGCTTCAATAAACCAGTGACTGAGTCAGAGAGGAAGGAACGATTGAGCGGAGGGAAAGACGGAAGGAATGAAGGAAAGAAACAAAGGATGGAATGAAGGAAGAAGAAGAGATGGAAGGAAGGACAGAATGAAGAAAGAAAGGATGGATGGAAGAAAGGAAGTTGCTTCGATGAGCCAATGAGTGAATTTTGGAGGAACGAAGAACTAAACCGAAGGAGAAAAGGAAGGTAGGAAGAAGGACAGGAATACTGAAAGAGAAAAGGATAGAAAGGAAGGGAAGGAATAAAAGGGAATTGAGTAAAATAGGAAAGTAAAGAGAAAAGCGAAATGAAATGGAAAGAATTAATTCAGAAAGGATGGGTAGAAAGGAAAGTAAGGAGGAAGGGAAGTTAGGAAAGAAAGGGAAAATAAGAATATGAAGTACGAAAGGAACGAAGAAACGAAGTAGGTGGAACTCATGTGGGAAAGAGAATAGACAACTGAGAAGCGGGAGGAGGAGGAGAAGGAAGAAATGGAGGAATACCGCAGGAGGAGCAACCAGAAAGAAAATGGATAAGAAGTGAAATTGTTGGCAGCATAGAGATGCAGAAAAGGGATGGACAAGGCAGCCGAAAAGTCAGATGGAGATATAGAAAGAGACTTAATCTAATCTAGTCTAATCTAATGATTTCTGTAGCGTCGTGATCATAAAGCATCAGTGGATCCTCGCTTCAAGTAAAATCATGGTCAAAGTGAAAGTCAAAATCAAGTCATAGTCAGTGATGGGCACTAAACTATTTTTTTCTAGTTAAACTAAAACTATTTTCCAACTAAAAAAAATAGTTTAACTAAAGTTGGCAACTGATTTTGGAAATTAGTTAACTAAACTAAAAAAAGTAGTTAAACTTTTTCCAACTTTTTTCCAACTTTTTACGACAAACATTTTCACAATAAAAGACGTTAAGTGAACTGTAATAATGCAAAGTGTTAATGACAATAATTTCACCTTCAAACTACGCAATGTGTACGGTTCTGGCATACAGTTACATGTGTACTGTAAGTAGTGTAAGAATTTGAAAACACTGGCTGTTAATTGTAAAACCATGCAGTGTTAAAATGTTTTTTTGTTGACAGCGTTCAATGTTCACTGTGGAAAAATAGTTGCATATTGCTGATTTTTTTAGTTAAACTTTTTAGTTAGCAACTAAATTTTTTTAGTTAAACTATGGTTTCAACTAAACTAATTTTTTTTAGTTAAACTTCTTCCTTAACTAAAATTTTTTAGTTAAACTAAAAGTTAGCAACTTTTTAGTTAACTATTGCCCATCACTTGTCATAGTCAAAGTCATAATCATAGTCAAAGTCATAATCATAGTCAAAGTCATAATCATGTCATAATCAAAGTCATAGTCAAAGTCATAGTTAGTGTCATAATCAAAGTCATAGTCAAAGTCATAATCAAAGTCAAAGTCATAGTCAGCGTCATAGTCAAACTCATAATCCAGGTCAACATCCAGGCACATCCGATAAAAATATTGAGGATTTAAATAACGAAGAGAAGACGCAGAAAAACAGGACTAGTAAAACAACGAGAGCAAAAGAGACGAAGAGAGGAGGCCAATGGCATAAGAAGACGGGATGGAACTACTTATTGTAGGGCTAACAATAAATTCCCAGAGAGCTAGACAGACTGGATGAGATGACGCATTTCGCGACTGTTACTCCTGTGTTTTAGTTCAGACGAGTGTATGTCTGATCTATCTAGTATCACAGATCCTGTGGACAGGTTTATAAGGACGGCTTACGAGAGGATATCGATAAGTTACGCACTGCTTTCCCAAAGCACTGAACCAGAGAAAAGGATTGCACTGCTATGTGCCTTAAATCAACTAAGACTAATTCAACATCAAGAAATACAGGATAACGACTTATAGCTGTCAGACAGAAAGACAGAAGGACAGACAGACAAACAGACAGATCTGTCTAGTATCACAGACACAGGACAGGCTTATTAGGACGTCTTAAAAGAGGATCACGACGGGTAACACACTGCTTTCTATGACGGAAGACCATGAGAGAGACAGACAGGTAGATAGATATACATACACACATAAACAATACACACACATACATACATACATGCATGCAAACATTATATACACATACATACAGACAGATGAACAGACAGACCTTTATGGCGTTTGTAATCGGCCTTCAACAGCGAGGTCATTACTTAGGCCGAAACAAATCAAGCCAACCCGCTCTACCCCATCATTCTCACTCTCTCCCGTCCCCTGTAACTATACTCGCGTCAAGTTCCACGATCCATATCCCAAAGTGCACCTCAACTTTGGGATGCACTTTCCTCTGAATTCCGCATAACATTGTCAGTTCTTCCACCAATACTGCCCCCTAACCCACCGTCATCTGCCTCAGGCTCCTCTACTCATCACCCCACAGGCTTTCCATTCCAAATTGAAGCATCAGCTCTTCAAGAATTCCTACCCTAACTCATCCGATCCTCTGCCTTCAAGCTTTCTCGTCCTCCTTAACAGCTGCTCTGTCTCTCTCTGGTCTGTCTGACAACCGGACTCGGACCTCTACTGGACATCGATCTCTGGACAACCCCTCTGATACGACGCAGCGCTCGTGAATAAGCTGGTGCTTTGCGCTTACTTTTAGAATAGCACTTTAAAAATTCTGAGATTACGAATACGAGTGTGTGCTTTACTACTCCAGAGTAACGTACACTTCACTCGCGGAATAACTCCTTAAGTCCGTTGACAAGATCGCTTCGCAAATGTCGACTTCCTATGATGGAAAGTCACGCTTCACAACGGTTTGTTACGAGAGCGTTTCACTCGAATTATTCGATCCTCGCTGTCCAACGTCTCGACTTATAAACTCAACTGCATCGATCGTTTCGCAAAACCGATCATACTGACTAACGATGCCCTCTCATCGACTTAGTCCAACATCCACCGAGTCGATCCACTCAAGATTTCTAGAACGTCTTGTTCAGTTGAAATCAAAAATCGAACTGCCGTATCTCCACGCCACGTCACCACGGTTGCTTGGTTACCGAGTCGTCATCCGCTTCGCCATAACGGTTTTGATCAGCTGTTCGTCCTGACCAATGGGGTGAGTCCACATCGTCTGCTGTCCTTTGCGTAGATATGATGAACCCTCTATCTAATATTAATTAATACCTACAATGCTGGCTTAGCTGCTGGCATTTTAATTAAGTTACATTTATGTAGCTCTACTATCCTACATTATAATAATCTAAATAGATTCTTCTCTACACTATAACATCTTATAGCATGTTGTGTAGCTGGGAATCATTGTGTGGTTTGGGAGATCATTACATCACCCCCCACAATCAAAGAAATAATACATTCTTTCTTAAAATACTATGACTCCTTACCTAACTACACAATATTCTTATCTACACAACTTATATTAACATATATCAGTTATCTAGTAAAACCATTTAATGTTACAATTGGTCTAACTTTAACTAGTGAAATATATATTAACTTGACTTAACAATCCCTTAACTTATACTTTGAAGCAACACACATTTTATTCTCTTAACTAATCATACATGAAATGATAATCTATCCTATCATGTCATGACTTTCGTTACTATCTTACTTATGACTATTCTAATTGGCTTATTCTAATCCTCTACTTAAGTAATCTGCCACTACATTATCACTACCTTTAATGTATCTTATCCTAAACTTGTAGTTTTGCAATAACAGATTCCATCTCATCACACGATCATTCTTCACATTACCTGTCTTCAAGTATTGTAAACTACAGTGATCTGTTTCCATTACAAATTCCTTTCCATAAAGATACCTGTTAAATTTCTTCAACCCGAATATCATTCCTAAACATTCTCGTTCCTCTACGGAATATCGCTTTTCTGTTTCGCTCAACTTTCTGCTTACATATGACACCGGATGCATCACTCCATTGTATTCTTGCATAAGTACACCTCCTACAGCTGCATTCGATGCATCTGTTCTAACTACAAATTCTCTGTCTAGGTCTGGTAGTTTTAATATTGGTGCTTCTGATAACACCTTCTTGAGTTCTGTGAATGCACTCTCCAATTCATTAGTCCATTCCACAATTACTTTGGCATTTTTCTTGGTTAATTCTGTGAGTGGTTTCATTATCATCGCACAGTTTGGTATGAATTTCCTGTAATAGTTGACTGCTCCCAGAAAACTTCTTACTTGTTTCTTATTATTTGGTCTGGGCATCTCTATAATCTTATCTATTGATTCTTCCTTTGGTTTTATTTCTCCATCACTCAATGTATGTCCAAGGAAGTCAATTGTTTGAAATCCAATCTCACACTTCTTTGGCTTAAGTGTTAAGTTTGCTTCTCTCACTCTCTCAAAGAACTCTTTCAAGGCTAATATATGTTCTTCCCAGTTTTGAGTGTGAGTTAAGACATCGTCTACATAACTCTCCAAATTCTTCAGTCCATCTAATACCTTCCGCATCAGTCTATTATAACTCGAAGCGCTGTTTATCAATCCAAATGGCATTACTTTGAATTTGAATAGTCCATTGGCACACACGAATGTCGTGTAATCTTGTGATTCCTTAGACATTGGGATTTGCCAGTATCCCTTTGAAAAGTCGAATTTACTGAAGATTTTGCTCCCACTAAGCTTGTTGAATATATCTTCATTTGCCATCATGGGCTCTGGGTCAAAGATTGTGATTTTGTTCAGTTGTTGGTAATTACAACATAATCTGTTTGTACCGTCAGCCTTCTTAACTACAACTAACGGTGCAGCATATGCAGCGGTTGATCTCTCTATCACACCATTTTTCAACATTAATGCTATTTCTTCATCAATCTGCTTTTGCAATCCATATGGTGTAGGATATGCTTTTGACCTGACTGGTGTTTCGTTTGTCAACTTAATCTCATGCTCCACCCAGTCAGTCTTGCCAGGCACATCAGAGAAAATATCTTTATATTCCTCCAACAGTCTCATCAGCTGATTTCTTTTCCTATCGTCAAGTTGTGGACTGATCTTCACATCCCTATATGTTTCTTTTTGCTCTCCATTGTATAATTCTAGGAGCTCATCTTCTTTCCCAGTTTCTCCATCGTTCACCACTGTTACTACAGTAGCTAACTGTTCTTCCGTCATTTCTCCATTATTTCTCTCGTCTCGCTCGTTATATTTCTTTAGCATGTTTACATGGTAAGTCTTCACTTTACCAGGTGCTATTTCGATTCTATAATCGCATTCTCCAACTTTATCTTTCACTTCATATGGCCCTTGCCACTTCAACATTAACTTATTTGTCTTCAATGGTAACAACAGTAGAACTTTCTCACCTACGTTTAGTCTCCTATATCTGGCCTTCTTATTGTAATATTTCTCATTTTTGATTTGCATCTTCTCCAACTCCTTTTGTGCAATTCTACATGTTTCTTCTATCCTATTTTGTAAGTCCAACATGTAGCTATAAGCATCACGAGTCTCATCTTCCATTTCTTCTCTTGTCCATAACTCTCTAAGTATAGTCATTGGGCCTCTTATACTTCTCCCATAGACTAGTTCGAATGGGGTAAACCCGTGACTCTCATGAATGCTATCTCTCAATGCAAATAGAAGAGGTATTAGAAATCTATCCCACTCTTTGGGCTGTTCTACTATCAATTTCTTGAGTGTAGACTTTATTGTTCCATTAAGTCTTTCCACTGCGCCGTTGCCCATCGCATGGTATGGACTAGTTAGTGTATGTTTCATCAATAGTAGTTCATCAATCTCCTTCATCAGATCTGAAGTGAACTGGCTTCCTCTATCAGTATGAATTCTCCGTGGTGTTCCCATCCTACTGTAGAATCCAAATAACGCCTCAGCCACTTCTTCTGTAGTTATTCCTTTGAGTGGAATCGCCTCAGGAAATCTAGTTGCCATGTCGACTATCGTCAGTATGTACCGGTTTCCTCTACTAGACCTTGGTTCTATAGGTCCCACCAAATCTACACAGATCATATGGAATGGCACATCTACGAGAGGTAAATGTCCTAATGGTGCTCTCTGTATTCCTCGTTTATCTACAGCTCTCTGACATACGTCACAACTCAAGACATATCTCTTTACATCTTGTTGTATAGATGGCCAGTAGAATGACGTCATTATTTTAGCTTGAGTTCTCTTCATCCCTTGATGCGCAGCTAACAATGATCCATGGGCTAATAACATCACTTTCTCCCTCAAAGTTTTTGGAATCATTAGTTGAAGTCTAGTTTCGTCCCTTAAGACTTCCTTATATTTCCGGTATAACATGTTCTTCTTGACTACAAATAATGGATTACCTCTATATGGTTCTCCATTCACACTCTCGCTTCTCTGAGCCATCTCCCAATATCTTGTTAACGAAGTGTCGGTTCGTTGTAGTTCTATTATCTCTTCTGGTTTGAGATCTAAACCTGTTACCTCTGGTATTTTCAGTGGTCGTTCGACACGTCTCCCTTCTATCTCATCCTGTGCTCGTGTCGTGCATCCTGCTATTACCACTTCTGCTTTGTCGTTTCGTTCCACTCCGTCATTTATTCTTGTTTCTGTGATAATCTCACAATCATGTCCAGTTGTGTTCTGGATTTCTATGGATGATTTAGCCTTATTGCATCTCATCCCTTCAGCGTCACAACCCTTTACATTCCATTCTTTCTTTTTCTCCTCTTTGGCTCTACTAATTTTAGGTTCACATGATTTATCCGTCTTCTCGTCATCATGTTTCCCTTTCGGTTGGATTCTGTTTATACTCTTCTCGTACAAACATGGACCCGTGATTAATCCTATCACCAAGGATTCTATTACTACAGCATCCGTCACACCTTTGAAGTCGTTACCTTCAATCTTAATTCTTGCCATGGGATATTTTTCTTTCTTGCCATTAGCAAATCTGCACACCATAAATTTATCTGTGTATTGTTCTGGTTTCACTAATCTCTTTTGCACAGCGACACAATTTGCTCCTGTATCGTACAGGCATTTAGTATCTATTTCATTTACTCTGACCCTGCTAGTGAACTCTTCAGCATTTCTCTCTGCCTCTTTCTTCCACTTTACTACTTCAGCCTCACAATAACACAAATTCAATTTAGAATCTTCAATAGTTTCTACTCTTGATCCAATGATAGCTTCTTCTTCTAGGTCTTTGATCACAGCAGCTTCTACCACGCCTGTGAGGTATTCGCTCTGTATTGCGACTTTTGCCATCGGATACTCATGTTTAGTACCATTCATGAAAGTACATATCATATTTCGACCTATGTATTCATCTTTTTTGATCAGACTCTCTCTTACAGCAACACAATTTGAACCAGTGTCAAAGACTCCTTTCGTTTCACATCCATTAATTACAACTGGTCCCTGATACTTGTGTTCTTCTATTATACACTTTCCTTCTTGTTCAACGTATGCAGAACAGTATGAAATTACTGCCTCTTGTTTATCTCCATTATCATTTGATTCTTCGTCGCATTGCATTGTTGCTACTCTATGTTCTCTCCCTGTCTTATCTTTCTCACTACACTGGGCTATTCTGTGAAATTTTGATCCACAGCGGAAACATCCCGTCTTCTGAGTTTCTGTTTCTACTCCATATTTCTTGTTGTCGGAGAACTTCCAATTACTCTTGAATTGATTTTTATCTCTGAACTCCCTCTGTTCTCTAAATTTGTTGTGAGAGTTGCTTGTATTCTCAAAACTCTTCTGCTTATTGTCCCTCGGTTGCGTTTTGGATTCTTTGTCTCTATTCTTCTGAGTATGAATCCATTTCCTTTCATCCGATTCTCTCGCTTCTATGAGGTTTTGGGCCTGTTCCAACATGTCCTCAAGATTTAGTTTCCCTTTCTCCTTTAGAAAGCGTCTCATATCATTGTCACACATAATGAAGAACTGGTCTCTCAGTATGAGTTGTTCCAAACCCTCTTTGTCTTCACTAAAGCCTGACATTTGATGTCACTGTCTTAAGTAACGCTTAAGTCTTCCTACATATTGTTCCGGAGTTTCGTCTTTTTCTCTAGGGCTTTGTTTAAACAAATTTCTGTACCCCGATTCTGACAATTTGAACCTTATGAGTAGTCTCTCCTTTAACTTTTCATAGTCTTGAGATTCTTCTATACTCATTCGTTCATACACTTCGAGCGCTTTACCTTGAAGCGACTTTACTAGTGTCAGAACCCATAACTCATTCGGAACTCTGTATGCTGTACATGTCCTCTCGAATCTGAGGAGATAGGCATCTAAACAATCTTTTTCTTCTCTGAAGATGGGCATCTTAACATGTTTGGCATTATTTGCCTGTCCAGAATACTCTCCATCTCCATCAAGTCTCATCCTATCTCCATCTTCTCGTCTTGTCTCACGTGTCATCTGGAGTTCTAGTTCTTTAAGTTTTATCTCCTTCTGATTTTCCATTTCCATCCTCTTCAAATTCATTTCTTCGGAGATCCGTCTCTCTTCGGTCTCACGTCTTTTCTCTTCCTTTTCCATTTCCGCTAGACGTAGCTTTTCCTCAGCCTCACGTCTTTTATCCTCCTTTTGATCTTCCAGTTCAGCTAGACGCAGCCTTTCTTCAGCCTCACGCCTTTTATCTTCCCTTTCAGCCTCGCGTCTTTTATCTTCCCTAATCTCATTCTGTCTCTCCTTGACATATTCTCTAACAGCATCTTCTGCGTATCCCAGGTCCTGCGCCACCTTAATCCACTTCTGAATCTCACCAGCCATTGCGCTATATCAATTTTCTTTGATATAAGGCTCAAGATAAATTTCAGATTTCAAAGCTAGTTCACCTTGTTTATAACTTAAACACTGAACAACTTTGACCTGACCTAACTCTTACCAATAGTTAGCTTTTGCGATTTGCAACCGTTGACCTGACCTCACCTTCGACAACGTATGATTGGTCACAATTCAAAATTCAATTACGTCATGCGTATTAATGAATACCGCAGACGACAAAATACGCTATAGGCCTACCTAGCGCGTAAGTAAATATCTCTGTTTACTTATTCAATCCTATCTAAATACACCACTTGTGTCTAAGATATGATCCCAGATCGTTTTAATCAATGTCCTTAATTGATTATACAATTCAATCCCGGACGAGCCCCCATTTATGTAGCGCCACCCTATACTAAGAGTGCTTAGTGTTATGTTCTACACCCACGACTACTTTAGTTCTGTTTCATCTTGTCTTTACTGGACAAGTAAATGCATAGGCCTATCTATTCGACTAGGGAAATGAACAGAGAACACATGTGTATGCATTTAAATGAATATGAATATAATGTATATCAGTTAAAGCATGTAACAGTTCAATGTCTAGTTATCCTATGTCTACTTTGCTTATTCCCTACCTAGCCAGCATCTTTGCTATCTAGATTTTATTGCCTATTGCTACCTCCCAGTAAGACCCTTTAGCACGGAATGTTCTCACAGTTTGTTCCTCGTGGAAAAGCTGTCTTTCATCCGTTTATTCATCTGATGAGTTCGCAGATCCGTTCGCAAATCGCCTTGTTTCTCCCTCGTCGAAGCTCGACTGTCCACCGTTCTCGTGACTTCTCGTGGCTTGATGTCTCTCCCAAAGAGACCGTCGTTACAACCCGAGTGTGTGCTTTACTACTCCAGAGTAACGTACACTTCACTCGCGGAATAACTCCTTAAGTCCGTTGACAAGATCGCTTCGCAAATGTCGACTTCCTATGATGGAAAGTCACGCTTCACAACGGTTTGTTACGAGAGCGTTTCACTCGAATTATTCGATCCTCGCTGTCCAACGTCTCGACTTATAAACTCAACTGCATCGATCGTTTCGCAAAACCGATCATACTGACTAACGATGCCCTCTCATCGACTTAGTCCAACATCCACCGAGTCGATCCACTCAAGATTTCTAGAACGTCTTGTTCAGTTGAAATCAAAAATCGAACTGCCGTATCTCCACGCCACGTCACCACGGTTGCTTGGTTACCGAGTCGTCATCCGCTTCGCCATAACGGTTTTGATCAGCTGTTCGTCCTGACCAATGGGGTGAGTCCACATCGTCTGCTGTCCTTTGCGTAGATATGATGAACCCTCTATCTAATATTAATTAATACCTACAATGCTGGCTTAGCTGCTGGCATTTTAATTAAGTTACATTTATGTAGCTCTACTATCCTACATTATAATAATCTAAATAGATTCTTCTCTACACTATAACATCTTATAGCATGTTGTGTAGCTGGGAATCATTGTGTGGTTTGGGAGATCATTACATCGTTACATTTTAAGTGTTGATTAAACTGGGGATTAAGCGGAATTCCTTCCTTCATTTATACCATTGAAGGTATGTATAGGCTATATGTATGTATGTATGTATGTATGTATGTATGTATGTATGTATGTATGTATGTATGTATGTATGTATGTATGTATGTATGTATGTATGTATGTATGTATGTATGTATGTATGTATGTATGTATGTATGTATGTATGTATGCATGCATGCATGTATGTATGTATGTATGTATGTATGTATGTATGCATGTATGTATGTATGTATGCATGTATTTATATGTTTGTATGTATGTATGCATGCATGCATGCATGTTTGTATGTATTTACGTATATAATTATGCTTTTTCCATCGCTGGCCCTGCCATCTGGAATGGGCTCCCTGTGGCACTTCGCTTGGTCCCAAGCACCCATACCACCACATTTAACTCAAATCTCAAGACTATTTTTCAGCCGGGATTCGGTCGGGAGTGCTTCTGAGTAGATAACCGTGCAGAGGCGCTATATAAATTCTTCATATGAATGAATTTGTGTGTGTATGTATGTATGTATCTATGTATGTATGCATTTACGTATTTGTGTGTGTATGTGTGTATGTATATATGTATGCATGTTTGCATGTATTTATGTATATAATATGTATGTGCATATGTATGTATGTATACTTGGATGTATGTATGTATGTATTTACGTATTTATGTATGCGGCCAGTATGTATGAATGCATGTTTCTATGTATTTATGTATATATTATGTGTGTATGTGTGTATATATGTATGTATGTTTGTATGTATTTATGTATATATGTGTGTATTTATGTGTGTGTATATATATATGTATGTTTGTATGCATGTATGTGTATTTATGTATATGGTTTGCAACTGTTCGGAGACTCCTATTGGCAGAAGTAAAACACTTAGGATAATGTACCTTTGGTGAGACATAGATTATAGACCAACGGCAGGGAGTTTTCCCCTCTGATAAAAAAAATTAATCGCCCCATGGATAACCTACATGTCATTCCCAGAATCATTGCAAAGCTCGGTCATCGCGGTTTAATAACAATGGACTAACTTTGACCTCTGCTTCTTTATGACATCTCTGAAGCAGCGGCGGCCATTACATTACCGGTCGGATTAAATAAATATCCCCTCAATAAAAACTAATCTCCACAGGAGCAGGCCAATTCGCTTCCATAGGCTGAACCTTCCGACGCATGTTGGTATTTCTTTAATGGTCCATTTTTCCATTTCTTCCATCTTCCAGTACCGTGCTTTCCACCTACCACCCTGGGTGGAATACGCCGGTGTAGGCAGCGATGCAAATGTCACGGCGTGCGCAGAATACTAAGTGCGATTTGACTGACATTGCAGATGATACCCACGGCGACTTCGAGGTAAGAGGGCACCGCAGGAAAACCGTACCTTGTGCAGTACGTTTTGGTTTCATATTGAAGTCTGAGATATACATTTCCAGTGCCACAAAAAGCTGACGAAGTAGAGCGGGCTAAATTACTGACAACCCGTTCCGGCACCTTTTTTCAGCTACTAAAAATAATTTATTTATTTTAATAATAAAACAATAATTAAGTTATTTTAATTTAATTTAAGTGTTGTGAACTGTCTTCAGTGTTTATTGAGACCCCTTCTAACCCCCAATCCCGTTTTTCTCGGGATTTTAGTCCTTCCATAATTGTTCAGTTCCGAAACCTATTGTTCAGTTCCGGAACCTTTTTTCTGGATGAAAAGCACTGGTGACAATGAAGCAGTGTACAATCTAAACACGGAAGAAATGTATTACTTACGGTCCCAGAGGCAACTGCTTATGCAAGATCCATATATATATTATATATATCCAGTCTTGTTGTCAAGACCTTAAACCTCGAGACCAAGACCAAGACCAAGACCTTGAACCTCAAGACCAAGACCAAGACCAAGACCTTGAACCTCAAGACCAAGACCAAGACCTTGAACGTCAAGACCAAGACCAAGACCAAGACCTTGAACCTCAAGACCGAGACCAAGACCCCAAAAAATCACAGTCGTATCCAGACTTCTATTCCTTACTAAAAATTGTCCAGTCGGACTACTCGTTATTTTAATGAAAACATTAGTTTTTTTATTTTATTCAAGCAAAACAACTCTAAATGGAGACTGCAGAGAATTCCGAATTCGTATTTACAAAAGTCCTTCATGCGAAATGTTATTCCAAATGCCTGTTGAATTTTATCAAATGAATTTTATAAAAACCAATTTGCTCAGAATTTTCTGCCCAAGACGTGACCTGTGGGGCCTCATTAAAATTCTGCCATGTGAAAAAACACGGTCTACAAGTGCTGAAATCCCTAGCACACAAAGCAGCTTTTCAAGAACCGGATGTAAATGTACAAATTTATCATGAGTCTGTTTTGAAATCATTCCATGGTAAATAACCGGAAGTCAAAATAATTGCCCAAAACAACAGTGAAGCCTCATTCACACCGTGTAAATAGGCCTACTAAAGCAATAACTGTATGAGCAATAATTATTGGATAAATTTTTTAAATTCTTGCCGTTTGTTAATATTAATGACTGTTCATATTGACAAAAGTCTTGGTCTTGGTCTTGCAAAACCAAGACCAAGACTTTGAACCTCAAGACCAAGACCAAGACCAAGACCTTGAACCTCAAGACCAAGACCAAGACCTTGAACCTCAAGACCAAGACCAAGACCAAGACTTTTAAAAACGAACTCGAGTGCACTCGAGACCAAGACCTTGGTCTCGAGGACAACAAGACTGTATATATCCCTATTACTTATGTATGATAGCGATACTAATAGTTAAGCCTGTTCATAAAACTATATATATAGTCTCGGTGCAGAATTAACACCTGATTAGCTTAAAACTTTAGCTCAAACTTTAATAGCGACACTAATCGTTAAGTCTGTTGACCCTGTTCCTAAAACTGGCTCAGAATACACTGTGTCCCTCCAAACCGATTCTCATCTGTGAAACGTAATGAAACGCGAATTTAATCTATCATTGAACAGGAAGGAACGTAAGCCATCTACATCAACAACGCTGCAGTGCAAAAGTAGTTTATGCTTGACGTAAAAGCTCTATCGCACAGGATCTTACCGCATCCTGTGCGATACGTCTTTTCGAGCAGGCAGATGGCACAGTCGCGGCCTGAGGGATTAACATAGCAAAGCAGCAGTTGTGTTCGTACATAAACACTACAGAGGGGCAAATAAACGGAAGCTGGGGGAGGGGTCACGATGAAAGGTCAGAGAACTAAGGCAATGGAAACAATTTCAGAGAGGCCAGTGAGAGGACATCAAAGAAGGGAGGCTAGACCAAACTTGGGTAGAGGGAGGATCTAGTGGTTGAAAAATGGAGTTAACGCTATTGAGGTTTATACTACATGAGTCCAAGTTTCAAACGACAAACTATACTGGTCAGCGCCTTCGCACATACACATATATCAGCTTCTGTGCTCCTTGTGTTTGGAGTCGTCTATCACAAAAGGCCAAACTTATCTTCGCCGGTAAACTGGTTAGTGCTTTCTAGGGTAAACTGGTCAGTGCTTTCGCGGGTAAACTGGTTAGTGCTTTTCAGGGTAAACTGGTCAGTGCTTTCGCCGGTAAACTGGTTAGTGCTTTCCAGGGTAAACTGGTCAGTGCTTTTGCCGGTAAACTGGTTAATGCCCTCCAGGGTAAACTGGTTAGTGCTTTCCAGGGTAAACTGGTCAGTGCTTTCGCGGGCAAACTGGTCGGTGCATTCCCCGGGTAAACTGGTCAGTGCTTTCTTGGGAAATTTTCTGAGAAATTCACAGAGTCCGGACGGAGTTACCTAGGTTCATGCTGATCACGTATATGATTTTTTATAACACAGTTAACACAAACTGACGGAAGTGCTCTTTTATAAACAACAAACCTAATTTAAGCAATTAAATATTCCTAATATAGTTTTATTGCTCTGCACCACTTCTTCTCCCGCCGTTCCTCTGTTTGTTTCAGTGCGTCTCTCTGTATATCTGTCCGTCTGTCTGTCAATCTATGTCTTTCTCATGTGGCTGAAATTTTCAGCAAAGCAAATTGCACAATCTACTAACACTTCAGTCGTCTTTCTACGATGAGCCAAGACAAACACGAATAGCGCCCCATAAAGCGACGGCAAATATGTCTACGCATGTGTCGACCATTACAATATAGTTTCTTTGCATTAAAATGGCGGACAGTCAGGCCTTAGATGAAGCAATGTCAGGAAAAGGAAGGAAGAAATCAAGCAGACAGAATGATAAATTATGCTGTATATTAATGTAATGTAGCACATAATTGATGTGGCGCCGTTTCTATATATCACTATGCATAGAAGACGTCGAACAGGCCGCAAGAAGAAATTGATGAACGATGTCGAAGACGTTTTTGGAACTGGCGGCCAGTGTATTTTCTCAGGGCAAATTGTGGAAATATGTGATATGACACGCGATCCGTTATAGAAATGGAGTAGTTTGTCGGCAACTTTTCTTGCTGTGCTGATTTTGGCAAATCATTCTCCACTCGTACGCTGCTTTTCTCAATTAACTTTTAGAAAAACTAATCAAAAACTCCCGCAAAATATGAAATTTTGTTGAGAAATATGTGAAAATTTGGTGTTGATATCTTCGGTATTGATTGACTTCTTTCGTCCAAATGCGATTTTCAATAGAAGTAAACATAGATCGTTCTTTCTGCGCAGTGTAAAATCGGCGCTAGAGTAATTTTCCTTGCCATATTAAGCAGAATTTAACTACACTACCGTAAAACAACCGAAGAAAGTTCGTTTAATGCCATAGCTTGCTGTGTCAGAGCTCTTTTTGTAATGGCGTCTAACCCGAACTCTCCAACTGAAATGAAAGAAGAAACCCCGGTAAGAGTAGGCTATAGAACGTGGACCTGCTCCAAACGTCACTGGAAACAGCTTTGAAGTACGCAAAGTTCTGTTTTATCAGCTGTGACAACAAATTCAGAGAAATCTTGTAAAAGCTATGGCGGGTGGCGCATATTCCTCGCCTGATGACTTCCGGTATATTCGTAAACACGCGATCGCCGGACCGTTTTTCAATGCGTGACGTGGAATATTAGAAAAATTGTATAAACTCGTATAATCGATTCCCAAGGTCGGGAATAGGCGCGTTTTACTCCTTCTGTGCCAGGTATACCAGCAGATGAAACTTGGTGACGTTTGGAGCAGGTCCACGTTCTATACTCGTACCCAAACCCTCTCCCCTACGCTGGCTCAGAAGTCACTCAGAACTGTAAATTAATTTATTGTCTACACTAAATTTTTGCCCGTCCTAAGATGTGAAATTTATTATGACCTTCACATTTTAAAATTTGTGAAAATGTAATCGTAAACAATGTTTTTTTGCGTAAAAACATTCTCCGTTTACACTCTAGCTTGACGATTTTTCTTTACAACGGGATCGTCATCCATGATGGCGTTCGAAAACCGTGGGAGATCGTTCTCCAAATCCCCCATTGGAAGAACCCAACCGACTCAGTTACTGTGTAGCGACCTTAAACAAGTCTTTCACGCCCAATTGTAATTGTAATTGAACATTTATATATCGACACAAAAACACAATTCAATTAGGTATCGTAATGACAATGTGGTGACAATGCAGAACGCTCATTACGAACTCAAAGATACGCTCGCAGAACACTGCTACGCGCATCGATTGATCCTCTGCTGGTATACACCGTTGTGTTCGCCGTATTTTTAAGTATCTGGGGCTTCTATGCCATGTACCGTTTGAAGGACTTGACCGAATGTTCATCGGCAGTCGAAAAATCTCTGCTACGGACAACTCATGCCAGCGCCGAAGACCCAGGAATGCCACAGAATAACCAAATCCGTGTTTTCTAGGTCACAAGGCAGCGTGTTAATCCGGAAACTGGAGAATCCAATGGAATATTGGTCATATCCGACATAATTTTTTACCATACCCGTTGCCCGCTAATTCTTACTTTGCTCTACTCGCATGCATGACTCTCCTTTGCAATTTGCCCCTTCGTACACGACAACTGATCCTGCCCTTGAGCCGGCAATGGGTGGGATGGACGAATCACAAGGTCATCTTCGTTTGAGTAGATGTTCTTTACAATGCATTTCATATCTATAGGACCTAAGGCTCTGACCACACCGGTTCTGCGTGAAAGTTAAGCCCAACTGTAGCCATCAGCAACTATACAGCCTAACCATCCCAAATTCCAGCAAATATCAGTTCTCCTTTTGACCTTTACAATAATCGTTTCGCCCGAAAGACCTAAAGAGCTCGAACTATGTATGGGACTCAAAAGACATATTATGGCTACAGGCGATGGTTTAAAGGCACCACCGTTACCCAACATATCCATAGGAAAATGGATATAGGACCCAATGATTGATAGACGACAATAATAAACTTCAGTTTCCTTTGCCAATCACCCGACGACTTTTTCTCGTGTCATGTTTACAGTAATTACGGATATAGCGCTCTATCATTCGGTGGCGTCGTTGCGTGCAAAAGAAAGGGGTGATGACGGGGGCGGGGCTAGACAGACGGCTGTCGCTAATTGGTCGCTTGAGACGTCACGTGGAGACTATCCGTCAGCAAACGCGTCAGAAGGTGATTGTGGAAGCGCGTATAATGAAGGAAGACAGACAGACAGACAGACAGACAGACAGACAGACAGACAGACAGACAGACAGACAGACAGACAGACAGACAGACAGACAGACAGATACCAAAATGTACATGAACTGTAGGCCTAAATAGCCCACGTAGGGTTACTGAATGTGTGTATGTCGCCTGTGTCTTTTATTCTTCTGTGTTGATTTCGATGTATGAGTGTATGAGTGAGTTTGAATGTCAACACTGACGAAAGTTTAGTCCTTACGGTGGTTTTGATTTGGGCTAAATCTTATTTTTCTCCGCCCTTCCTACTTCTTGGCTCCAAAAATTCTAATACAAGAGTGTTACCATTCACCTATCCCCCTGAATATTATTTCTGGTTGTGTAGGCACATCGTGTATGATATAGGACCAACCTGCAGGCGTTTCCGTATTGCTTCTCGATGACAAAGTTTCTGAAGAACTTGTCAAACGCCTCGGTGCACGTTTGCGTCGGTGTGAAATAAGCCAAGAAACAGTCCATCAGAGGACTATCTGCGAAATATAAGTTAAACAACAATCGATCAAAGGGGACAATAGCCTTTATATATGATGTATATATATATATTATATTATATATATATATATATATATATATATATATATATATTGAAGTATATTGTATAATATCATGTATATTATATACATGGTGCGTGCTAACACGTGCGTGTGTGCGTCTTTGTTTTTCTGTGTGTGTGCCGTTTATGTGTGTAGGCCTATATGTGTTTGTGTATGTATGTTTGAAATTATCAGACGGTTAGAGAGCGTTAGAGAACTTCGAACGTATAATTAGCCTATACTCCAGAGGTTCTTAACAGGTGTGTCGCGAATCGACCGGCAGTGTGTCACGTAAACATGGTGTGTCGTTGGTGTGTCGTGAAAAATTGGTGTGTCGCGAATTCACACAGAATGCGTCCGTCATTCTTGTATTACACTTACTTACTTAAAGTTTAGCGGACGTAGGCTGTGAGAATTCGTAGCAATCTATTTGTCTATTTTATTATATCGCAATCTGAGGCGGCCATTATGTTTACCTTAAATATATAGCGCCTACAGTATAGGCCCCTACACTTTTGCGACCGCGCCGATGTAAACTTTTGCCCATTATATACTGTAACATTTGAAAAGGATAAATTTATCACATTTTGGTGGCATTGAGGCGGATTCTAGCACCAGCAGTAGTGAATACGAAAACGATGCTGCTGCTGCCACGCCTAGTTTTAGTAAACCAACCAAGAAAAACACGAAAAAGAAGAAACCTAGAATGAAGGACATGTACAAGCAATCCTCAGGAACTCCGTTCTGGGCTAAGACGTACAAAGAAGAACATTACAAAACACCGGCGAGCAAAGCTATCAAAGAGGGTTTCATTTCATAGTACCTACTTATCAGAGCAAGGTTTTTCTCAGATGATCAACATGAAGGCCAAAAAATAAAACAAACTGGTCGGAGGTGCCCTCTCAGCCTGCTTACGTATTGCACTTACAGAAACTGTGGATCCTCGTTTTAAAATGATCCAGAGAAAAATCCAGGAGCAAAATCCTATTAACTGTTAGTGTTACTAATTTAATGTAGAAACTAGAAAGGATTCAATATGCATCTACTTATCAATTAAAAATTTCAACAATTTAAAATGTTAAATAAAAAACTAGTTTAACATTTTTAACAATATTCATATTTGACTATTGCATGGTGTGTCGCCAAATTTGGTTGCAAGTTTAGGTGTGTCGTGTGCCAAAAAAGGTTAAGAACCTCTACTGTAGGCTACTCTGTAGTTGTGGTTTCTATATCGCTTTATTTCTGATCACGTATATTTGCTTATTTGTATCACGCGGAGATTAGTCGACTAAGACAACCATAGGGGTTGTCTTAGTCGACTAATAGTACACTACAAACTGTGTCTCTATATAGTCTGATTGAATTTATAATGTTTATGGCACAAGCTCCATTTAAATGATTGTTTGTACCAAATTTAAATGCAGGTGTCCGCATTGGGCACATCGCTTGCACCTTCCTACTTGTCCATACCCCTCCTTCCCCCATTTGTGCACGTCCTTAATGAACGACCATAGACAACACGAGAGGCTCGAAGAAGCTAAGTTTAAGTGTCAAGCATAGATCGAATTGGTGAGCCTAGTCTTTAAATGCGTTAGAAAGGAAATTATGGCAAATAATTAGTAGAAATACTTAAATTAATAATGGGAAAATTACTAAGAGAAATACTTAGTTAAAACAGTCAGAAAAGTACCTAGAAAAATATTTGGAGAAATACTGATGATTATAAATACTGAGTAGAGGTACTGAGTAGAAGTAGGGCCTACTGAGCAAGTCAACTGGAGACTGACTGTGAAGTTGGTTCGGGTTCTGGTGCCTGCAAGGAAGTGAGTAGACGCGAAATCTTTCGATGTGAGCCCTTAGAACGGAAACTGCTTCTGGATCTAACCGACAGTCGCCGATCAGCTCCTCGTAGCAGATTCGCATCTTTTCCCAACTTCTGCAACATAAAAATACCGCTAGCAAGTATATATCATATAAGCAGGTACGCAAAATACATATGTAGTTGCTTCGAAACGTGTCAACACGTCTCGACTGACCGCAGGCTCAACGATTGAGTCCACAATTCCTGCTGAATTTTATATCTATTCCTATCTTGTACATATATAAAGCCGCCGATAACCTTTCCAGATGCCACAGTTGACTCTCAACCATTTCATAGCTTTACTCAAATCTTGCGCAGTTGTCAGTAGATAAGAGATGCCTTTCTTTCAGCTGCATGTCAAAACGACATTCGAGTTCAGTTATGCGACCAACAGTGGCTGTTAATAATCTGGCAGAGGCATGAATGAGATATTTCAGGCGAAAATTCTGTATGCAATAGACACCTCTGAACTTTATATATGTACTTTTTTTAAAATCTTTCTTCCAATTGCTTATCCACCATATAGGCTGCCTCTCTGTCTTACGGTCTGATCTTCTGGATATTGATCTGAGTACGGCTTGGATTAGACGAGCCACCTGCCGACGCTTGTGTGTTAAACACCGGTGCGATAGAAGTTTTAATTAATGATAATAATAATGATGAAAGTGATACATAGACCTCGGCTACTATTGATGGGACTAACAGACACGCTATTCCTCGAGAGTTCTTATTATCCCTCCTCCTGCGTTTATCTTTTATAAGACGCGAACACAATTCCTCTTCCCTGAACCTCTGGATTTATCTAATACCTGCTGAATGAATCACTCGCGTGGATCATTTGATCTCCTACTTTCTGGGCCTTCGTGAACATCTTTCCGCAGCGCTGCGTTTGATTGGCAGTTCGGAAGTCGAGCTGCATGAAGGATAACTTCCGCCAACTTCGCTTTTTCTTGTCGCAAATGCTTATTTTGACCGGGTCTCTCCAACAGACTACGATTTTTACGGCTGTATTGCTCTGTGCATTACGAGAGCGACACTTTGCCATTTGATAGGCCTACATTTCATTGTATCGGGTCGGATTGGATTTGATGTGATATCAAGTGAATTATGGTCGTTGGCTGAAAAGCAGCTGACTACTAGCAGTTAACGATTATCTAAACTAATCTAACGATTATCTAATCTAATCTATTACATATATTATGTCGTCGGTATCATAATCTCCAAGACATCAGTCAATGGTAGCTTCGAGGAAAATTGCAATAAAAAATCATGATACATGTAAAAAGCCAGGTCGAAATCCGAGAGATGAATGAAACCAGAGACAGGCTACAGTGTGGATTAGCGATTGGATTCCACATAATTTATGGCATCAGAGACCATTGACGTCGACAGTTCTCACGGTTAATTGTCTTCTTTGTTCGCTCAGTGAGTGATTAACTGGAGTTGTTGATTATATTGCGTCACTCGTTAGCGTTTAATGCTGTCTGGCTAAAGAGAGTATCACACTGTCCGGTGTTTTGCGATCAGTTTACACCTGCCATGGCTTCAGAGGCAGTTAGTCAGACTGCGATAGGAAACATGCTGACCAGCTCTAACCGTTCGTATCTCCTTTAAACATTACTTTACATTACCTTACACGTCTTGTCTTTGGCCGGCATCCATTCACAGTTTCCGGTCCCTCCATCTGAAACTCTCTACCTCCTCATGTTCGTCACAGTTGCCGGTCCCTCTATCTGGAACTCTCTACCTCCTCATGTTCGCAACTCTCTTAGCAAGACTGTCTTTCGTTCTAAACTGAAAACATACCTCTTCCAATCTACCTATGGCCCTTTATAGTTTGCATGGCTTCAATGTGCACTTCTGAACTTTATAAGGAGGGCATGAATTACAGTTATATTGTATTGTATTGCCTATTTGGTTGGAAGCAGCAGCTTAGCGACATCCTGTGCCATCAAAGGCCGTTGGCTTTGAAAGAAAATACATTTCGCCCAATTCAATTCTCACTATTAACAGCACTGATTAGTTGCTGTGTCCTTTCAAATATATTATTAGCGTCGCCCTCCTCCTTTATCTAGGCTTGGGACTGGTGCCACCCGAATACGCAGTGGCGGAGGTAGTTCTACGATTTGTAGGTGAGTTGTTGTTTAACGACGCCGTGTCTTAGCGCCATCCTCCTTTATCAGGGCTTGGTACTGGCACTACCAGAGTACGGCAGTGGCGGAGTTAGTCCTACGAGAAAATGCATTGATCAATACACAACATTGGGCGAAACCAAGTTAAAGGTGTCTAAAGAGAGAATTGCATTGTTATGTATTGCTTCTGTTTCAAAAACTGACGCCTGGCACGTACTGTAAATCTCATTATCTTTTATTCGCTCATTCAAGTGTTTAACGGCTGCAGAGACCGTTGAGAGTGACCCAATGGCAGAACAATAAACCTGCACAGGTGTATTCTTATCGGACAGGTATCAGAGATATGGCTGCTCACATGCAAGTTCTGTTGATGTTGGCCGGTGAGAAGCTGTCTCCGAGTTTCTGGAGGAGGTTGATCATGTCATTGGCACAGGACTTTGAAGGTTTGTCCCAGTATTCAACTGGACACTGCGACAGCGTCACCGACACACCCTCTGCTCAACAGACAACATACGAACAACGACTGTAGTCAGTCACTGAAGACGACGACAATTGTGATGATGATGACGACGAAGAACGACAGAGAAGATGATGATGACGACGAGAAGAAAAAGGAGGAGGAATATAAACATGATTATGTAGTGAATAGTGATGACAATGATGGTGACGATGACGGTGATGATGATCGTTGATGAAGGTAATGGCACCAATTTTAGGAAAGACGATAAACGTTAACGAAGACGACCAAGACGACGACGATGAAGATAAAGATGATGATAGTGTTGGTGTTTTGTTGAGTTGTTCTTGTTGTTGCTGTTGGTGGTGATGATGATATATGATGATGATGATGATGATGATGATGATGATGATGATGATGATGATGATGATGATGGTGATGGTGATGGTGATGGTGATGGTGATGGTGATGGTGATGGTGATGGTGATGATGATGATGATGATGATGATGATGATGATGATGATGATGATGATGATGATGATGATGATGATGATGATGATGATGATGATCGGAATGATCAGGTTGATTATAAGGAGAAAGTCAACGATGGCGATGACGAAATAGACAACTCTGAGGCGTCAAACCGAGGGCAACTCTCGGGGCTTGGGGTTCAAACTCTGCTGCAAAAAATAGGGCGTCCTCAGCGCCGGACTCATTAAAGGGTGGGACACCGAGTAGTCGTTCTGTTTGCCTGTCTGTCTGTCTGTCTGTCTGTATGACTTTCTCTGTGTCTTTGCGCCTGCTTGTCTGTCAATATCTTATCGTTTTATGTCGATGTCGCCCATTTGTTCTTAGTCAAAGAACGACTTGGTGAGAGCTGAAATCATAGATTACTGGACAAGAAAGTCGAAATCAGTCGCCTAATGATGACGGATCGCCGTCCAACGCACAAAGCCGCTTATTATCTGCGAGACTGCGCCGGAGAAATTTCCCGAAAGCCTGTCCGAATGTCGGACCGATTAAACGACTGTTCAGAAGTCAGCTAATTCAATCATTTGTCACTTCCGGTGGCCGGTCTATGTCTTTATCCCTCAGCGGACGCATTATGGCCGTCCGCTCTAGTACTTCATGGCTTTATTATAACTCAGTGCTTCGTTGTGGCACGCACAAAGATCACAGCCTCTGACTTCTGTTCTGCTATGTATAGCCTTATTTGCGCGGCGCTGTGGGGGATGTTGGGGGTCGGTGCCAAGGCGTAGCTAAGCCACGAAATTCATGAAACATCTTGCTTCAGCTTAGAGCCCCGCAGTCTCAGATAGCGCGCATTTTCTGTGATTTGCATTGACATTAAGCTCTTCCCCCTGGAATAATTAGCCTTGAAATAACTCAAATCCTTCTACCACCTTCTATAAGTCATGTGCAAGCTGCTTAAAGTGCTATTATTAGATGTTTAGACACTGCAGGGTGAGAATTGTCGGTGGTTTGAGGGTTCAACCCCTTAGTCTTTCTTTGAACCCCAGTTAAAACCTCATTGCACACCCCAGGGGGTCGTTTCCAATCCCCTTAGTTGTGCTGGTGTTATTATATTGTGCATAAATTGTAGCATTTTCTTTCACATTTCACTTTGTGGGTTACTAATAAAGTATTACTCTGGTTTATAGCGAGATTTGCGATCATGTGAATTGTATTCTAATAAATTTGGTCAAGTCATCGCTTTAAGGAGTTTAAGCTTTCTATTGAATTTTCTCAGCAACATACGGGTAAAATATTCAACTCCACATAGATCAAAATCGTCAAAGTCTACCTCACCCACCCGTCTTTTTTCCACAATTCTCACGCTGGTAGACACTCATAATCATTTACTTTCATGAGTCCCAGATTAGGCATGCATGCCTGTATGTTTGTCTGTATGAATCGCAAGAAACTCATTCGGATTGCGATGATATCGAAACCTTTCAAAGAGACTCTCATCAAATTCACGAGAGTTTAAAGATAAGTTGACTTCAAAATCAGTAGGGAATTTAATCGTTAGGCTGTCAATGACACAGATAACATCCGTGAAAATCTCGTTCATCGCTGACATTTTCAGCCCGTATTCAGAGTTACTGGATGATGATGAAGAGCCGAATGAAGTGCTCACGTGACACGGGTGCACTCGTCGACTGACTCTTCCCGGGTTCGAAGGTTGTTCTTGCTGTGCGATCCTCGACCGACACAGATCTCATAATTTGATGCCAGATTGTATACTCCTATCTCGCTATCTGCCCTCCCCAAGTTCTCCAAAAGATCCATATCCCACAGTGCACCTCAACTCTGGAACGAACTTCCTTCTGAATTACGCAAATTCTCAGTTCCCTGACTTCCCCGCCAATACCGCCTCTCACCGTTATCACTGTTATCCACTCTCACTGTTATCCGCACACCCCAATCCACACCCCAGTCTAAACTCCAATCCACACATCAATCCAAGCCCCCAGTCTATATATGCCCCAATCCAAATCCAAATCCACACCGCAATCTAAACCTCGATCCAAACCCCAATCCACATCCCAATCCAAACCCCAATCCACACCCCAATCCAAACCCCAATCCACACCACAACCCTATATAGCCCCACGAGAAAACAGTCGAATTCTTGACATGCTGGTGTACCGATGTTTCTACTTTCCTGCTTTTTCTGCCTAAATTCAATGAGAGTCGATGAGAGTAAAAACTCTGGAGTGATGAGTGATGGGTCGACCTCAGTGCTTTTCTAAGCAGAGGAATAGCAGCTGACAGATATTGAAATCATCTCTCATTCAGCCCATGTCGATTAATCGTATCGAGAACACACCGCATGATATTATAAGGCCTACTATACACGTCTATAAATAGGCATGCACAGTGCTTTTTTTCTAGAAAAAAAGGTTCCGGAACGGAACAATAGGTGCCGGAACGCAACAATTATGGGCGGGCTAAAATCACGAGAAAATCGGGATTGGGGGTTGGGAGGGGTCTCAATAAACACTGAAAACAGTTCAAAAACACTTAAATTAAATTAAAATAACTAAATTATTGTTTTAATTATTAAAATAAATAAATTATTTTTTAGGAGCTGAAAAAGGTGCCGGAACGCCGTACCGGCGCGTTCCGGCTGAAAAAAAGCCCTGGGCATGCATATACACGTACATTTATGCATCACATACAGAATAGATACACATATACATGTATACATATGCACATACAGTTATACACATGCATGCACACATACATACATAGACATGTACATATATACATACATAATACATATATTTGTACATATACTTATACATGTATGTATATACATATACATGTATACATACTAAATACATATATATACTTGTACATATACATGTACATATATATAAATATTCATAGACATATACGCAAACATATATAAATTGCGGTCACATTTAATGAATTTGTTTTTCTCGTTGAACATGCTTCGTCGCTGTTTGTTGTTCGGTCGCGGGTTCGACGTCGCGTCAGACAAGATGGCGCCGCATTGACCGTCTGACGAACGCCAGATGTCGCCAGGAGACCATTCAGGTGGACAGACGAATGGATGAATGGACAGATGGATGAATGCACACAATGAATGAACGGGTACGTAAATATGCATGCATATGCATACATGGATGGACGGACGGACGGAAGTATCAACGGACGAATGGACATTTGAATGGATGAATGGACGGATGGATGAATGGACGGATGGATGAATCGATGAATCGATGGATGAATGGATGAATTGACAGATGGATAAATGGATGAATGCATAAATGGATGAATGTATGGATGGATGAATGAATGGAGGGATGAATGAATGGATGAATGGACGGATGGATGAACAGATGAATGAACGAATGATTATAAATGAATGGACAAATGAATAAATGGATGAATGGATGGATGAATCAATGGACTGATGGATAGAAGAACGGACGAATGAATGGGGAAAAGATGGACGGCTGGATTGACCGAGGGAGGGAGGGATGGAGCAAGAGAGGAGGATGTGAGGCTGTCGCCTTCCGGATGAGTGGTCAGCTTAATTAATGGTCATCGGAAGCATTGAAATGATAAATGGATAATGGACGACGGATTTATAGAACGATGCAACCAGTCACCACGCTAACGCCATATTGCCAATATATATATATACCAGGTACATATATATATATATATATATGTATGTATATAAACGCATCTATTTGCATTATGTATAACATGCTATATTAAATATATTATACATAACAATATATATAATTATACAATAGTCTATTTATATATATATATTCTCAAATACATCTCTATATATATGTATTCATCTATTTTATATAATACATCTATATATATTCATCTATTATATATAACCTATATATAGAATAGATGAATATATATGTGGCTCGTGGAACTGTATCCGATTATGTACGGTATCTAGGTAAACAGGATGGCTATTTATGGGCTTAATAAAGAGCGCGTAATATGAAGCTGCACTGTCTGAACCCCGTTTGACCCAATGCCTTCTCAATTAGCTTCTTATGCAGCCACTCAAATACCCCTCATTGTTTCGGTATTATGGTCAGCTTAGATAGTAGCCTACAGGTCAGTACAGGGTTCAATTCTTGATGTGCAAGACACGGGGACGAAGGCATATATTTATCACTTAATGTCGCGCCTTTTCAGTATAGGCCTACGGCCGCCTACCTCACAAAGGCAGCTGCAGGCATGACGCTGGAAGCAATTGGTTTTTACCGCGTTAATTTAACAACCTAGTATACACGTAATATATAGTAAAGCGCTATTCTGAAGTTCAGCGAAGAGCACCAGCTTATTCACTAACGCTGTGTCAAGCCAGAGGGGTTGTCCAGGAATTTAAAGTGAAGATCCGTGTGCCAGTAATATGAAGGTGCACTCTGTAGAAAGGGTGAAAACATGCAGAAGTGCAAATTGAGTTTCTTTTCCTATAGCATTGCGGGATCAAAACCTGGTTGCAAGGGGAAGGGCGCGATGGGGAAATGTATGACTCTAAAAAGGAGATAGTAACGTAGGCTGATTGCTCGTAATATATTTATTAAGGAAATTTATATAGCTCAATATATCTCTAGTAATGAGGTACTTTCTGAGTTATTCTAAAAGACTTAAATATAGTTAAGAACAGGGCTTTCATCAGTTGGCAAAACATTGCACAGAAAACTACGAGAGTCACCAGCGGCCGGAACACGTACACTTGTAGAGCCACCCAACGGATTGGAATTGTGAAGTAATAAAATGCAGTTACTTTGGCTGGACAGCATTGTGACAATCAGCTTTGTTTAGGCAAAGTTATCTGGAAGTATGTATTATATGACATTTGATATAGTGGCAAAATAAACTCGCCTATGGTTAATTTGCCCCAGTCTGCCTTGTTTATAAGCACCCCAATTAACTATAAACCGAGGCAATTCGGGTTCGCCAAGACATAACATGTCCAGAATCCAGATAGACTGTACTCTCACATTTCTCCCATGAAAATTATATAGCACCATTCCAGTAATCAAAGTCGATCTCATGGACACAGACATAAAACAAAGTAGACTGCCCGAACGCTCTTCTTCCTAGATCAGACGTGCCGAGAGTTTAGTCAAGGGCGTGCCCCAGCTGCGTGCAGTGCCCTGCCATTAACAGGTGTAATAAACGGAATGATTTAGGCGACGTGGCCCGCGCTATGCACTCATCATCACGGCTTTCATCAACCATTGCGAACTGAAGATAATTAGACATGCCTAAGCTCTCCTTAATGAGCTCAACCTCTATAAATCTCGGCCGAGTCGTTTCATGCACGTCTGCACTAACTTTCATTTCTCAGCCGCACCGTTTAATCGCACATTAAACGCAAATGCCCTTTAACTAATTATTACGAGCCATAAACGTCTCTTCTGCATAGATCGACCTAGAATAGATTTTAGGACCAGTTTGGCTAAATTGCCACAAGACGTGCATTGATGATTAAGCAGTTTAAGCCAACGAGCCAGTCCATAAAATAGGAATACTTCCATAATGATGATGAGGAGGAGGAGGAGAAGCAGGAGTAGGAGGAGCAGGAGCAGGAGCAGGCGGAGGAGCAGGAGGAGGAGCAGAAGGAGCAGGAGTATGAGCAGGAGTATGAGCAGGAGGAGGAGCAGGAGTATAAGGATGATGACGATGATAAATGATAATGATGACAATGATATCGATGATAATTACGATGATTAGGACGACAACAATGACGATGATGATGATGATGATCATCATAACGATCATAATAATAATAATAATAATAATAATAATAATAATAATAATAATAATAATAATAATAATAATAATAATAATAATAATAATAATAATAATAATAATAATAATAATAATAATAATAATAATAATAATAATAATAATAATGAGAAAGAGGAGGATGACTTGGTTGGTCATGACGAGGACAAAGACGACGATGATAATGATGATGACGACGATTACGATCCTCATTATTTCCTTCCTTGTCACCGTCGTCGTAGTAACGATCATCATTATCATTCATCGTTGATCGGGTTTTTAAATGAACCGGCGAGAACAGAAAGAAAAGGCGCGATCGTCAACCGGGAAATCGATCAAAAGATCGATGAACGTGAGTGGCTTCTTAGTTCGTCAGATCAATGATTGGCTTAGTGGACAGATCAGGCAAAAGGGCGAACAACCTGCATCTATGACACACGCACCTACATGTAAGCATTGCAGGGCTGTGCCACGTGTACGCAGGGCAGCGGTGGTGAAGAATACAATACAACTGTATCTTCATAATACCCTCCTTCCAAAGTTTAGAAGTGCACACGACCATACGACAGAACATCGATGGCCCTGGGTCGCTACGCAGTGGCTTGAGGTAGATTCGAACCTGCAACCCTCACTGAAGATACCGTTACACCACCGCGTCCCCGGAAGGATCTCACCTAGCAATTCACTCTGAAATGCAATGCCTTAAAGACTCAGAAATATCAACTGCCACTCTTCCTCAAACTGTCATCAAACTGTACTTGAACTGGCAAGTAAACTTTCGCGTATTAGACTAAAATCATGTGTAGTTGACTTGAGCTAATGTCGAAGAAATTCATTCTACACACTGCACACTTCATACAGGTCAACTGCGCACTTTGTGATAAGAAATCACACTCCTTTAGGCCATGGTAAAATGATCGGGGTCAAGGCCACACAATGGCTATACAAAAACGCGTATATTAAATTTACGCGAATATTATTGCCATCTACCTGGAATCGTCTCCTTAACGACCTGTTTGATCTTCTCCGGGATAGGAAAGCTACTAACACCTTCAATAAAAACTTGAAGAGTGCTTTATTACGCCGGGTTTGGATCGCTGAGTAGATCAATTACAGAGATGGTATTTGAACGAATGAACGATTGAACGACTGAAAGAAAGATTGTCCTAAAGAATGAATGAACGAATCAACGAACAACTTATACCAAAAACACAATCGTGTGATTTATAAAGGGAATAATTGATACAAAGGTCTAGAAAATAAAGCGCTGAGTTCAGGCGTCCGAGACAGAGAGACAGACAGACAGACAGGACAGAGACACAGAGACAGAGACAGGACAGAGACAGGACAGAGACAGAGAGACATAGACAGAGAAAGAGAGACAGAGACAGACAAAGAGACAGAGACGATCGAAGTGTCGGAGAAAGGGGATGCACGCTCCATAAAATTGGACAACAGGCGCTCTTCCCAGTTGTTTCCTACCACTTCTTCCCAAATTCAGTAGACACACCCCTGCGATGGCCGAGCACACGGAAAACTTCTTGCATGCAGACCAGTTTTGGATAATTAAGCCTTTTTATCTAATTAATTAGAATTAGCCGTAGTTCAAATTTCATAATTAGAATTAGAATTAGCATTTTTAGAAGATGTAATTAATTAGAAATAGAATTAGCACTCAACTAATTAATTCTTATGATTAATTAGTTTTTAATTAATTAATTACCCATCACTGATGCAGACCCACATAAACACGCAGACATGTAGACATACAAAATTACGTACAGACAGACACAGGCAGACAGATATACAGACAGACAGAGGCAAACAGGCAGACAGACCGGCAGGCAGACTGACCACGGCAGACAGACAGACAGACAGAGACAGACAGAAGCAGACAGCCAGAGACCGACAGACAGTCAGAGGCAGACAGACAGACATATATACAGACAGACAGACAGACAGACAGAGGCAGACATACAAACATGTAGAAAGACAGGCAGACATACACACAGACAGACAGAGGCAGAGAAACAGACAGACGACCGGACGACTACTGGGTGATCGACCTCATCCTTCTGTGCTTCTGCGTCGCATCCGACACCTATCCTCAGCAGCTGAGGCACTTCAGACCATCCTTAAACGAAATGGCGGCTTTAGTAGTCAACGCAGGAACGACGGCGAGACCTATGTTTGTCTAATACGACACTAAGCATCTTTAAACTGCCCGGATGACACTGCTCCTGCTGCTGGTTCTAATGCTGCTGCCGTTACACCCTTCGCGCCTTTACGCCCACCATCAATACGTGGTTGCCCATAAAATTACCTACCTATATATAATAATAATAATAATAATAATAATAATAATAATAATAATAATAATAATAATAATAATAATAATAATAATAATAATAATAATAATAATAATAATAATAATAATATCATTATTATTATTTATTAGTATTAGTAGTGGTAGTGGTAGTAGTAGTAGTAGTAGTAGTAGTAGTAGTAGTAGTGTAGTGGTAGCAATAGTGATATTATATTCAGTGCTTTTTTCAGCCGAAACGCGCCGGAACGGCGTTCTGGCACCTTTTTTGCTGCTAAAAAATAATTTATTTATTTTAATAATAAAAACAATAATTTAGTTATTTTAATTTAATTTAAGTGTTGTGAACTGTTTTCAGTGTTTATTAAGACCTCTCCCAACCCCAGTCTCGTTTTTCTTGGGATTTTAGCCCTTCCATAATTGTTCAGTTCCGGAACCTATATTGTTCAGTTCCGGAACCTATATTGTTCAGTTCCGGAACCTTTTTTTCTAGAAAAAAGCACTGAGTATGATCATAATTATCATCATACGGTATAATTTTTTACTACTGCTGCCATTGCTATTGTTATTATTGTCGTTGTTTTTATTATTATTATTATTATTATTATTATTATTATTATTATTATTATTATTATTATTATTATTATTACTATTATTATTATTATTATTTTTCTATATTATATTTCACTTATTACGTGCGCAAGCCAATTTAGTTTGACCTACAATAGAATAGCAATTGTGCTCGAAAACTTATTTATTTGCTCAAGTTCCCTACAAAGTAACCGTTTGAGGGTGGTTTCGAACCCACACTCTCCGTCTTTCAAGCCGAACACTATCGTCAATCGACTGCAGTGAGTGCCATTGTTGCATGCATAGGCTTGTTGATTATTATTATTACAGAGATTTTATATAGCTCACTTCAAGGTTATCTACTCAGAAGATGTACACATATGGGATCGTGTATGTATATTCCTGCATGTGTGTGTATTGCCTTATGTATCTGTCAATGTGTATGTGTAAATTAATATGTATGTGGTCATGTATGCGCACGTGTATGAGTGTATTTGCATAGGAACATGTAAATGTTGCGTGTACACCTGTATTATTTATTTATTTATTTATTCCGTATATTTCTATAGCGCCTCTCGAAGTCAACTACTACTCAGAGGCGCTCCCGACTACAGCATTTGATACTGTGCCGGAATTTTCACGCCGAAGCGCCACGAGCAATTGCGAGTGAAGGACTTGCCCAAGGTCCGTACGCAGCGGCTAGAGTGGGATTCGAACCTGCAACCCTCTGGTCACAAGGCGCCGAACTTACCACTGAGCCACCACATGTGTTGTGCGTGTGCAACAGGAGATGTATGCCTGTACAGGTGAGAATGCGTCTGCATGGGGTCATGGGGTCAATGCGAAAATCCCTTGCAACAAATTGACTTCAAAGAACATCCAGGACATCATGGCTGACAAGAACAAAGACGAAGAATATATCAAAGCGTCACCAGACAGACATACCCACAGACAAGAAGACATACACAGGGAAACACACTTGTAGGGCAGCAACACACATAAACACAGACAAACGAAGAGACACGCAGACAGATCAGACATATGAACACGTAGAAAGAGATGCAAAAAAGAATCATATAGCAACAGACAGAAAGACATACAGACATACATGAAGGCACACAGACATACACACAGACAGACAAAGCAAGCACGCAGACAGACAATCATATACTGACACAAGTACAGACACGTCAGACAGACAGGGGCACACATTGGCACACATTCAGGCAAACATATACATACTCAAAGACAGACAGAGGCAGACAGACAGACGAACAAAGAGAGACACAGACAGGAGAGGCAATGTCGTCGTCATGAGAGTTTTCATTACGTTGACTTCGATCGCAACTGAAACGTTATTTGCAAAGTCAGACTTGGCGAGTAAAGAGGATCGGAAAGACGATGGTTGTGCGAAGGGAAGGAAGGAGGGTTCTGCGGCGGCGATCACCTTTCAACGCCACTCCTCGGATCTGCCTCAGTCAGATAAGACGACCCTGAATCTGGCAGATCAAAGCTGAAAATTGATCTCTGACTGACGCTTTCTTCACGAATAGACGGAATAGAAAACAAACAAAGACAACCAGCGACGAACATACGTACAGAGAGAGAGAGAGAGAGAGAGAGAGAGAGAGAGAGAGAGAGAGAGAGAGAGAGAGAGAGAGAGAGAGAGAGAGAGAGAGAGAGAGAGAGAGAGACAGACAGACAGACAGACAGACAGACAGACAGACAGACAGACAGACAGACAGACAGAGACAGAGACAGACAGACAGACAGAGACAGACAGACAGACAGAGACAGAAACAGAGACGCATACATTCTTGAATATTTTTCTGAATTCCAGACACATCGTTGTTTATAATTCTAAGAAACGCTGTCTTCTAGAGTTATTTTGGCAAAGCATCACATATCTTGGGCGAATTTCCTATCATAATATAACAAAATAACAATGGTAAGTGTGAGGTCATCTGGAGGATAACAAAGCAACAAAGCGAAGACGTTCGAGAAAGCAGCGACTGTAAAGGTGGGATCAGAAAAGAGGTTCAGCGTGTCATCCTGTTGAAGGTGACTTTGATACAAGACTTAAGAATCACCATACTTCAAGCAATGAAGGCCGAAGAACTGAAGTGCAAAAGCATGCGTAGACTTTTGAGCTATACGATCTAGCCAACAACAAGACGATGAAGTCCACCTAACTTCTTCCTTCCTATTCCGGTTCTTTGCCTCAGGCAGGATCGAACGTCCGACGTCGCCACTCCTCTTCGCTGAGTCTGCTGTGCTGAACCCATCCTCCATCAATTAGCCCACCATCACCTGTCTTGGTCTTCCTCTTGTCCTCTTCCCTCCATTAATCCCTCAATGAGAGTTCTTACTAGGGAGTCTCCTCTCAGCGTGTGTCCTATCCACTTGCTTAAGGCCAGTAATGTGCCCCAGTAGGGAATAGGAGCAAAGCCTCGGGAGAAGAACCATCCAACGGAGGTAAAGAACGGAGGAACCAACCTTGTCACCATTGATTAACTCCACTTATGCGCCTATCCACTATCCAGCCTGGACCATTGGAGGAACCAACTGGAAAAGGGGGATAGCACATACATCCTGAAAGGCAGGATGAGTTTGGTTTGGAGATGGTACCGTATAGCCATGACCTCTTGAAGTGTAGGGCGCATATAGAATGAAGTTCTCCGTAATAACTCGGGTCTGCCTGAATAGGTTGATGTGCTTCCACTTGGATCTTGAGGACGTTCATAAGAGTTGATAAGGAAGGCAGAAATTTTATCTATTTGTGGTAGAGATATATCTACTGTTTGTCGAAACACTTTGAAGACTTTTTTTACAGTCTTCAGAAAAGGAAGTCGATGACTATGAAGAGGAGAAATGAGTATGAATAGGATCAGCTGAGGAGGAGGAGGAGAACGAGGATAACGAAGAGGAGAAGAAATGAAATATAAATGTCAGAAAGTAAGAAAGTACGAAAGTTAAAAATTAAAAATGATAAGGGAAAGGCGGAAACAAGAAGAAGTCTTTAATAAATAGAAGATGATAAAGAAGATAAAGTGGAAATTTAAGAAAGGAAATCAGAAAGAAAGAAGCAGAATGAGAAGGAAAGTTAGTAATTAAAAAAGAAAAGATAAAAATTAAAATTAAATAAAGTAAGAATAAGAAAGAAAAAAGGAAACAGAAGTTTAAGACGATGAATGGAGGAACAAAAGGAGATGAAGAACAGGAACAAAAGAAAATGAAGAACGGGAATAAAAGAAAATGAAGAACAGGAAAACAAGAAGTTAAAAAACAGGAGTTAGAATAATTTCGGAAGGAGATATAATGATCTCCACATACGCACAGATGCGTGTGAGACAGTAGCTAATT
>OY744606.1:72884425-72896925 GCA_963556255.1 Allolobophora icterica | reverse complement strand
GTCAGAAATAGCTCGATCTATCTACGTGTTCAAACACAGATCAGTACAAAGCACTCAATAAGGTTTTATATTAATAACAAGATACATGCATACGCATTCATGTAATAAATGTGTCCGTATCTGTGTAGTAAGTTTGTACGTCTATCATATGTTTGTATTTCTATCCTACTATATAGTAAGCATGTTTCTATTTTTATTTCATTAGTAAGTATGTTTGTATTTCTATCTCATTAGTAAGTATGTTTCTATTTTTATTTCATTAGTAAGAATGTTTGTATTTCTATCTCATTAGTAAGTATGTTTCTATTTTTATTTCATTAGTAAGTATGTTTGTGTTTTATCTCATTAGTAAGTATGTTTGTATTTCTATCTCATTAATAAGTATGTTTGTATTTCTATCTCATTAGTAAGTATGTTTCTATTTTTATTTCATTATTAAGTATGTTTGTGTGTCTATCTCACTAGCAGGTATGTTTGCATTTCTGTCTCATTAGTAACTATGTTTCTATTAGTATTCGCGTGAACTGTCTGTAACGTGTCCTTGGTTTTGTCAATAACTATTCATTTATTCGCTTTCCACCATCTCCTCCTCCTTTTGCGCGTTCTTCTCCTGCTCTTCCACCATTTTCCGTTCATCCGTCTCTCCTTCCTACTTCTCGTCCTCTTCCTCCGTTCCTTCTATTCTCTCTCCGTATCCTGCTGCCTTTCCCGTCTTCCACCTCTTATTCCTCCTCCTCATTCTTTTGCCTTCCCTCCTTCTCCTCCACCTCCTCTTCCTTCCCATTCTTCACCTCCCCTTCCTACTCACCTATACCCTTCCTCCCCTCTATCTGCCTTCTCCCCTAGATTTATTATTTGGTCGACCAGGAGACAGCCGGAGGGCTTGTCCTGGTCAGTGGGTCGTCTTCTGGGAGAGCGAGGGAACGAGGGAGAGATTGTCATCAGATCCCTGACTACGCATACGCACCTAGATAGATGAACAGAGATGCAGAGGACAGAGATAGATAGATGGCTAGATGGACAGAAAGACAGATAGACATAGAGATATATGGACTGATGAATAGAGAGAGATAGAAAGAGACAGAAAGTTAGACAGTGACAGATA
Organism: Allolobophora icterica; assembly: GCA_963556255.1. Lineage (NCBI taxonomy): Eukaryota > Metazoa > Annelida > Clitellata > Crassiclitellata > Lumbricidae > Allolobophora > Allolobophora icterica. The sequence goes on along the minus strand of OY744606.1, from coordinate 72,895,820 downwards.
CACACACACAGACAGACAGACAAACATACGGACAGATGGACAAAGAGAGACAAACAGATAGACAGATGTACAGAAAGCGAGATATACAGAGAGACATACAGACAGAGAGACCCACATGCAGAGAGACATACACAGTCAGAGATATACAGATGGACAGACTGACCACTGAACAGACAGATAAACAGACAGACAGACAGACAGACAGACAGATCGACAGACGAGGCAGAGGATAGGTTTTGTTGGAATATGAGTGACATGGCCTCTCATATAGCACCACCTCAACAGCCTCAGGTCTTCGACGCCGATAATCCATTTAGCGAAGACTACAGTCGTCAGACGGTGCTGTGTCCGCCACTCCTCCCTCTTTCCTTCCTTCCCTCTTTCCTTCCTACCCTCCCGCCCTCTTTCCCTCCCTGAATACGCCCACGGCTGTACACGGTCGAAACGCAAGTAGCCAAACCGCGCACACGTAAGACGAAAATCGCAACAGATGTGAAAAGAAGCGTTAATCGTCTTAAGCGAGACAAGGTGGCTTACTGATCGATCGCTTGTCTTGTTACGCTCAGTGCGAGGGATCGAGTCTCCTTTGACATTTAGGCACTTGTAGGAACTTCACATCAAGTCTCTAGCACCCGATTGCACCTTCAGTTGATGATTTGCTGTTATTATATTGGTATAAATATGATAAATGAAACTAATAGAGCGGGTCATAATAATGTAGTAGGCCATAAGTTATAACGAAGAAAAACATGCGACAACAACGCGATTCTATTTCACCTTAACGCTCAAAACCCAATCGGATGCCACCCGATGTGATTTGTCCTTACTCCGTTCTGGGCAAGCGCTCTAATGTACGCGATGACGCAGGGTCACGTGCATCGAATAACGCGCCAGGAACTTGGGCACCTGAGGGCGACACTTTCGTCCACGAGAGAATGTCATTCTGGCGCAATATAATGCCAAAGAAATTCCATAGAAAAGATTGCTTCAATGAACAATATTTGCAATCAATTCCCGATGTTCATTTTCTGAAATGTAGGCATGCGACGTTGATTGAAGTTCGTGGTAAAGCAGCCTTTCAAAGGTCCGACTGACAATAAGAGAACGAGGATAGAACGGTGCCTGCCTGTCTGTCTGCTTGTTTACCTGTCAGTCTGTATGTCCGACTGTCTGTCTGTTTGCCTGTCTCCCGGTCTGCCTATCTGTCTCCCGGTATAACTGTCTGTCTTTCTGTCCGAAGTGTGTCTGTCTGCCTCCTCTCTGTCTGTGTCAGCCTGCCTCTCTGTCTGTGTCTGCCTGCATGTCTGTCTGTTTGTCTGTCTGTCTGTCTGTCTGTCTGTCTACCTGTCTGTTTTTCTATGTGTATGTCACCCCGTGTTGGTCTTGCTACTAGATAAAGATAGCATACTGCATTTATTATGATCATTTTCTGAAAAAGATAGCATAGCATTCATTCCTCTGTAGACCCCTGCAAAGTGTTACTGGTGCTATATAACTTAAAAAAACTACTAATACTGATAAAGTAGTATCACAATGTGTGTATGTCAGCATATATATCTGTGCGTATGCATGACCGCCCTTCTGTTTGTCTCACTGTGTCTGTCTGCCCATCTGTGTGTACAGTTTCTCTCCTTATGTCACTCTGCAACTCCCTCTGTGCGTATGTTTGTGTGTATCCATACATTGATTTCGTTGAGCGACCCTCATTCATTCGTCCACGGATGCGTTGCCCTTAATTCGCATTTGTTTGGTTCGTTGATTGACTGATTGGCCTCATATTCGACTGATTGGTCCATCTGCAAGGGCGCCTTGTGATTGATTGTTGCATCCATGCAAATTGATTGTTTGATCCATGGCATAGAGGAACCGGGCTTCCATGGATCTGGATTCTCATGGAATTGGCTCAGCAACACACGCCGTTTCCTTTTCCATCGCTTCCCGCGGTCATCCAGGGAATTCTCACATCATCCGGCTCTCCATGATATTTAAAGTGTTTTTTGTACAATTCAACTGTTGGTATAAAACGTGTTCAACTAACTTAAGCACGCCTCTGAGTCAAGTTTATTTACGTTAGTACGTTAGCTTCATCACCACCACCATCATCATCACCACCACCACCACCCTCTCCACCAACATCATCACCCCACCACATCACCTCCTCCTCCTCAACCGCTACGACGACCACCACCACCACCACCATCATCATCATCATCATCATCATCATCATCATCATCATCATCATCATCATCATCATCATCATCATCATCACCATCGTTGTCATCATCATCATCATCATCATCATCATCATCATCATCATCATCATCATCACCATCATCACTACCACCACCACCTCCTCTTCCACCCCCTACTCTTCCATTACCACCATCATCACCCCACCACCACTTCCTCCTTCTCCACCACCACCATCATCATCATCATCATAACTGCCCCACCACCACCACAATCACCATCTCCTCCTCCTTCTCCTCCTCCTCCTCCTCCTCTTCCTCCTCCACTACCATCACCATCGTCACCATCACTACCTTCTCCTCCTCCACCACCACGACACCATCAACATCGCATGTACGTACTTAATACTTATGTATGTATGGATTTTTGTACGTATACGTATGTATGTACGTATGTACGTATGCAAGAAGCACGCGCACCGTGTGTTCTGAATAGAATCTGAACGCGAAAGTAGTCGGCTAATCCCAGTGACTACTGTAGTCCTATGCGACTGATTGACAGGATAGCAAAACACCAAGCGATGGATTCCAAGGAAATGCTGATTAGAAGAAAGCAGAGGAAAGCACGATCGACATAAGAACACAATAGAGAGAAAAGAGGCAAAGAATATGGCAAAGATGCGGCCATTCAGAAAGAGAGTAGGGTCGTAATAAAATGAAGCAAAAATAAGACCGAGATAGAGCGAGAGAAATAGATAATAGAGCAGGGGTAGAGAACCCATGGCACGCGTGCCCAAAGTGACACGCGCACAATTTTGAGGGGAGGGGTGGACAGAGGAAAATAGAGCGTCTCCCAAAATTTCCAACTTCGAAACACGCTTTAGGAATTCACGTTTTCTTTTATGAAGGATTTCAATTTAACAACTTCCAACTAAATATACAACATATGTAAATTTATGCGGCGCCAGTTTAATCTAATCTAATCAGAACAGTTCTAAAATGCCGTTGTCCTAATCAGGGGCGGATCCAGAAGGTCTATCGGGGGGGGGGGCCAAAAATTTTGTAGTCATCTCCCAAAAAAGTTGATGACTTTTTTTTAGTCATTAACCTTTTTAATGTCTTCAGTCTACATCTACATTCTGTGTACATTTTACTCATCCACGCCTACGGGGGGGGGGGGGAGGGGGCACGCCTGTGTAAAGATCATAAAACGCCCATAAAACACATGTAAAAAATAAATAAAAATTTCAAATGGGGGGGCCATGGCCGGATTGGCCCCCCCTGGATCCGCCCCTGGTCCTAATATAATGCACGAGACAAGCGATTTTAAGTAAAAATCGCGTTCCAAGAGCTTTATGAATATATACATGTATACATACATGCATACATAAAATACATATGCATACATACATAGATAAATAATGTAATGTAGTTGGGCACATCGGATGGAAGTTGGAAGTGCTGTCTATGACAGTGCCAAGCTGTGGGCGCGGCCATGATAGGCCATGCACTACTGAGGCTCCAGAGTAAGCGCTAAGCAATCCATTCAACAACGTACATCAAAGGCAATCATCATAGTTCTTACGTGATTACTCTCCTTCTCTTATCATCTGGCATTTATATAGAACTAATCTATTATAGGTTAACGGTTACAAACCACATTCCTACCGATTCCCTTGCCTTATTTGACCATGCAAAGCGTAAGAACGGTTAGTCACGTGTGTTTCGCCATAGGCTAACCTACCCACGTATCCGCATTCGTTCATCTCTCTGTCTCTCTGTGTCTCTGTGTCTCTGTCTGTCTCTGTCTGTCTGTCTGTCTCTGCACCAGTCATATACATACATACATACATACATACATACATACATGCATACATACATACATACATACATACATACATACATACATACATACATACATACATACATACATACAAACATACATACATACATACATACATACATACATACATACATACATACATACATACATACATACATCCATACATACATACATACATACATACATACATACATACATACATACATACATACATACATACATGCATACATACATATATACATGCATATTATACTATAACAGACGGTAGCGACTTTGTGGACTTATTTCGGTTTGAACAAAATCGATAAGATAATAATTATATCGAATACAAACAGATCTTCCTTTGCATTGGCAAAACTACCTTAAAGTTCGTAGTTCAAAATTCGGATTCAGTTTTTAGAAACACTGTGTATCGAGATATGCAAGAACCTCAACATGCCTTTGCGAGGTTTTGCAAAAGGCGCTATATAAAATTTCAAAGATTCATACATACCAAGTGAAACAGTTGTAACCACATCCGATTTTCAACGAAGATAGTAAGGAACGGTCACCTTCCTTATTCCGAAAGTGCTTCAAGTCTGTTCTGTTGATCGTGGGACCTCTGCTTGCTAGGGAGCGCTGCTGGTGAGTTTTTCTTGAAGTTACGCTTTTCAAATTTTCACCTATTTTTACCTATGTTACGTATGTAACGTTAACGAATGATTGGTGATTGATTGTGTGCAAAACGTGTTCCATAGATTGAAGTACCGTGAGAGCAACATGGAGTAAAAAGCACTCTTACTAACTCTTTTTGAGGTACGGTATGTAAAGAAACAAGTCAGCAAGTCTGACAAAAAAGAATGATGGAGAATCAGAAAGACAGGCTTAGGAATACCGAAAGACATAGATAGACAGAATGGAGAGTTAGACTGACAGCCAGACAGACAGACAGTGACAGTTAGAGACAGATATATAGTGGTTGTTAGGCCAGCAGACATACATACATACAGACAGACAGACAGACATACAGACACACACGCAGACGGATATACAGACAGACACACAGACATACAGTGGGACATAAAGAAAAACATACAGACAGACACATACACAAACAGACATACAGAAGGACATACAGTCAGACAAACAGAGGGACTTAAAGACAAATATACAGACAGACAGATAACATACATGCAGAGATACAGTCAGGCAGACAGACATGGCGAGACAGGTGTTCTCCAAGTTGAAGGTGAGCAGCCAGCAGCTGTTCACGGTAAATCGCCAACGTAAAACATATCTGCGTAATTGTTGCGGGTGGGATTCGGACATAAATTAGCAGGGTGGGGTTCAACGCTCAGAGCCATCCAAATCACTGCCCCTTCTACTTTAGACATAAAATGGCCGTTCCGTACTACCTCTGCCGATAGTGTACGTTCCCACAAAAGAAGGTTTAGGATTGGTCGGTGCCTGAGAGGCAACACTGTAAAGTTCCATCTCTGATTACGACTCTATCCCTTTAGCCGTCACGGATGGGCAGCGTACTAAAGGATGGCCTTTCCCCAGGAAAAGGTTTGTCCCTTTACAGGCAATTGTCAGACAGTTTTGTGTGTCTTTTTTAACTACGGGCTTTTTTGTTCTTCACCATCATTCTGCACCTTATAACTTTGCAACTACCACCGCTAATATGAGACACCAGTCGTTTCTAAGTTCCTGGGATAGAGAAGTCTTATTACAAGTCTTTTCGCCACAGGCACATTTATATTGAGAAACACATTTCCCCACCATTATCACGTCTCTCGCTCCACTTCTATGCCCTATGTGTGAAACTTCCGACCTAAACCCTTGAATCGAATCCGTTGAGCTGGTTTCTGATTCCGACAGCGAACATTACGGTTGTGACTTTCTCAGAAGGACAATTACCATTTCGTTTTTGTCTCTATGCACTTACACATGCACGTCTTCCTCAAGGGAACCAGCGTTGTAAATTTCTGAGGCTCGCAATCTCCAAACAGTCTGGAACCTCTCATGTGTAGAAAGTTGATATTTTGGTTATGATATACATATCTAGAAGCGTTCTGACTTGTTTTACAAGCAGCACCGATACGGACATCTTCTGTGTAGTTCACACCTTTGTTTCACATAGACCTGTTTATTATTAGTGTTTAACGTGTCCATCTCCGAGCTTCAAACAACCTCTTTCGGAAGTGCACCGAACACTCTTTCTCTCTCCAGCGATAAAACAAACTTGTTTCTCGAACGATACCGGTGGGTAAGCTTCCAGACATGTCTAACGTTTGCCTCCAGAGTTTTGATCAGACCTATTGTCTTCTTACGATCGGAACTCAAGTCCATCTCTCGCGATCTGATAACACTGTATAATTTATGTGAGCCGTGTGGCATCAACTGAGCCAGTCCTAGAACCAGACAGTAATGTTTCGTCTGTTACTCTGGAGCGCATGCAATGGCTATAGACTCTGCTGAAAGCCCTTTTATCTGAATATATATGTCGTAATTCGCCCGAACCCGAACTGTGATTTGCAAACGCTATATTCACCCAGCCCATGACTATATGTACTGCATATAGGCCTATCACTAACGGTAACCACATGAAACCAAAGTTCTTCAGCTCGTTTATGCGTAGAAAGCAGCTTGGCGGTTCTATATCTGAGTCAACGCCTCGTGCGACAAGCTTTATTCAACCACTTTTGCGCTATCTTCATTACGATGACCCACGTTACTTGCCTTCTACGCAGTTTAACTAATTATCCTGAGACATACTTCGGCCGACTGCAACTTTTTAATGAGGGTGACATTAGCCTAGGTTTTTGCCTAAAGCGACGGCTCTCTTTTCTTTGATCGAGCGTCTCAACAGGGAATGAATAATTGGATGGCAGCGGGGATGTTCAATTAAACGAAGATTTAATTATTTAAATTCAATTAGTGAAACGCATCGTAAAAACGTTTTGAATAAATTAAAGCGAGCTGAACAACCCAAATATTACATTATGATATGACTTTATATATTTCAGTAAAATTATGTTAGTAATAATTACTGTTGCATAATAAAACATTAGTTGAAATAACTGTTTCACGAATTTTCTCTTCTTTATGTGTCCATGTGCTTGTATGTTTGTGTATCTATCTGTCTATCGGAAATTGCATAGAACAACATTAACACGAAGCACTGAGGAAGCATGCATAATTGATACTGAAATATTTCAAATGGACTATTTATAGTTAAACGTATGTATGCATGCATTCGTGTAAATATATATGGCATTTGTCTCTCTTTGTGTGTATTTCTATTTGTGTTTGTATATGTGCCTCTGTCTGTATGTCTTTCTGTCTGCCTGTCTGTCTGTCTGTCTGCCTGCCTGCCTGTCTGCCTGTCTGCCTGTATGTCATCATTTAGAAATAATAAGTGATTTATCGTCACACCTGTTTCTGCTTCACTATGCCTAGAGGAACGGGAACCCAAAATAATGAGCGCTACACTCTGCTACAGCAGCTGTTGAAAATACGAGGCTACAAAAATAGGAAACGGCGAATAGCAGTGGATTGGTTGATGGGTTTGTTGGCTAGTTATGTTCCAACTCAAGTATTCATACATTACGCAAACATCTGTTGGCACCTGCGCATTATTCTATAATCGGCTTTCCATAGACGACGTACGTCTATTCAGACAGACATTGGCTGATGCTTACGACTCGCCGTTTTCTCAGAAACATCGTCGTATATTATCGTTCTGTGGCGAGATGTGGGTTGCATATCAAAACAAGTCAGGCGAGATGTGCATATAAACATTTATATATCGCGCCTTTTCCGAACATTCCAGAGGTTGCATAAGATTTTATTGTATTGTATTGTATCTACGAATTTTATAAAGCGCCTCTTACAGTACAACCTAATCAGAGGCACTGATAAGTTTATGGTTAGATTAAGGTAAATTAAGTTAGTATAAAGTGGTAAGATTAAGTAAGATATATGATGAAGTGAGGTAAATTAGTAAGTCGAGGTAAGACCTGGTGAGGTTATGTAGGATAAGTTAATGAAAGCTAAGGTCAGGTAATAAAATGTACTATGAGGTTAGGCTTAGAGGTCGAGGTTAGGCTAGGTAATCGTAAACTCCAAACTTATAAAGCGCTGCTTTAAAGCTGAACACAGGACACCAGTTAATTCACGAGCGCTGCGTCGAGTCAGAAGGGTTAGCTGAAGCTACGTTAGGTTCATGAGGTATGTTCGATTTGTTGCGTGTCAGTCACTGGCGTAAACTTGTCCAAAATATTGGTGGGGCAAAATATTGGTGGGGCAAAATATTGGTGGGGCATGGGGTCTGGACCAGTGGTGCAAAAAAAGTTTTTTCAAGATGAAACGTTGTTTGTTGTTGTTTTTCGGTTTTTTGGCTTTATGGTTTTTGTTGTTTTGGTTGTTTTTAAGTTTTTCTGATTTCGGATCATAAAAATCATGAAAAATGGCATGAACAAGAGCTCCACCTCTGTAAATTTAGGCTAGTTGCGATTTCAGAAAATTTAAAATCATTTAATCAATGCTATTAAAATAACTTCTACAAAAATAAGAAATTTATTTTTTTAAACAAATTTTGTGGTTTTCTTTTTGTTGTTGTTTAAAGCAAAATCCGAAAAAGCTTTTTTCACCTCTGGTCTGGACAGTCAGCAAAGGCTTCCGGTGTTACGTTAATGCGTATGAAATGGGTGTTTTGTTTACATGTAAATCTGTTTCACATTGAAGATATTGAAGATAAAAATAAATCTTTGTTTCCATTATGGATTTCTAATAGTATTTCAGTTCTGTGTCTCTGTTTTTCTGTTTCTGAAAAAAATTTTCTGTATCGAAACATAACATTTTAATATTTGAAGAAATTCTCCTCTCGATTTTTGGGGGGGCATTGCCCCGGCTCCTCAATTATTGGGGTTGCACGTGCCCCGGCTGACCCCCCAGAGTCTACGCCTATGGTGTCAGTGCAGTGCCGGCCTTAGGGGCGTGCGAACCGTGCGGTCGCACGGGGCCCGCAAATTAGAGGGGCCCGAAAATGTCACAGAAAATTAAAATGAACAAGACACCCTAATATTAATATTATGGTTACGATTACATTTTCTCTTTTGTCAATAAAATAAAAGTCAACTTCCTCTATATCCAAGAATTCTCGTGTATCGTTAAACTTGATTTGTTGTAGGGGTGTTAACAATCTACTAAAATAAAATGGTTAGCAATGAAAAACAATTTGACTTGTGTAATGAGGGGCCCGTACAGTATACTCTGCACGGGGCCCGAAATATCCTAAGGCCGACACTGGTGTCAGAACATATCGCGACTTGTTAGTCTTAATGTTGTCCGCTTAGAAACCTATTAGCATTCTATGAACTGATTCACCTTTGCTTTGCAGCTTGTACCGATTGACACTGAGCTGATCTTTCGAGAACATGCTTTCCTTTAGCGGCTCCAGGCCTTCGGTTCTCAAGATTACCTGACTGTCTGCCTGCCGAGCCTTTGGATCTTGATCAGGAACCGATTTTGACCTTACTTGCCTATCGATTTTATTTTTGACTGAGCGCCTATGAATAAGCCTGTGGGAGTAGGCTAAATATAGTGACTATCTCTGCATTCTAATCTGGGGTATTCTTTTCTCATCTCAAAAATCAACCCGGGAGAATCTACACCGTGTCTCAAAATAAACTGTGCAAAATTGTTTCTGTCAGAACTGCGTCAAATTTCCACCAATTTTAATAATATTTGGTAGGTTGATGGCAAAATAGCTGAAATTTTATGCTATACATAAATTTTCTACCTCACCTGACTCATGTCACCGCACTACCTTGTTAAACACAGATGTACCAATTTCTTATATAACGCTTAAATTTTAACAACTAGAATGCTCAGATTTTGTTCATCAATTCGTTAGAGGGCGTCAGATGTTAATTATTAAATTTCTAATTTTAACTAGTCTACCCTCAGAATAGCTGGCAATCATTATTTACGTGTTAATGACGTAACTGTTTATTTTAAGCTGCGCTATCGTTGATTAAAAATGGTGTTTTCGATCGTTTTTACGTCCGTACATCTGTCTTTAACAAGGTAGTGCGGTGACATGAGTCAGGTGAGGTGGAAAATTTATGTATTGCATAAAATTTAAGCTATTTTGCCATCTACCTACCAAATATTATTGAAATTGGTGGAAATATGACGAAGTTCTGACAGCAACAATTTTGCACAGTTTATTTTTGAGACACGGTGTATATCGGAACAGATGCTCCCTCCCCCCCCCCCAGAGGATCTGTTTTAGAATAAATTCACTGCCTCCGGAGACTATATTCTGAAACAAAGCCTCTGGAGTAGAAAATATTTCCTCACCTGCTGAAATAATAATAATAAGCCTAATAGTATATAGTAATAATAGTAGAGATTTGAGTGCCATATAGTCGAAGAAAATCGATGCAACGATTCAGAAGCACTTTATCTCTCCCTCGAGAAGATTTTATTCTTTGAGTGATACAGTCACATTTTTTATAAGTTAATGATTAATTTTATCAGGTGGATTTTCTAACTTTATTTTAAAATTATTTATTGTTTTTAAATTATACGGCTATGTTACAATGATGACATGATATTTCTGAGAAGAATTGAAAAGAAACGGGGAGACTATTTTGGGGAGACTTTATGTCGTTACACCGGATATGCGTCCGTGTCAACCGCATCTGCGAATGATCTATGGTTGAAATTCCCTCTCGGTGTCATTCGGCATTCGTAGGATCGTGAAGAGGGACATGGAACCAGATTACAATGCCTTTGGTAGTAGGGGCAGGACGACAGCCTCGCGTCGTATTGCACCTATGCTACGGACCCGTCGCCTCATTAATATGCATCGCGATATGCTGTCTGGTGTTTTCGACCTTAATTGCCTCTTATTGGCATTTTGCATTTTCCATCTCGGTCATCGTTCAACGTCACATCGACGTCATTTTGTATTCACGTCACCTAAGACTTCGTCGTCACAAGACGTCGGCGCCATGCTGACGGCCACCCACGTCGAACCCACATCTGGCCTAGAAGCAGGTGGCAATGAGGTAACGGCATCGAGTGGGGACAGTTTTGTATACGATATGGCCAGATTGAATCTGACCTAATCGAACCCCGCACAACCTGCAGATATAGTCCAATAACTTCTAAAACGTCATCATTTTTTAAATAAAAGATGACGCCGTCAATACAAACTTGTGCATTGGGCAGGTCGATTTCCAAGAAATATTTTCACTGAGATGTGTTCAGTAGGCCTGTGGGATTACTTTTCCAGTTAATTGAGCACTTGATTTATTGATGAGCTTTTTAACCTTATTGAGCTTCAGCGCCATTTAGGTTATTGTATACA
>OY744606.1:72849425-72879425 GCA_963556255.1 Allolobophora icterica | reverse complement strand
TCAATCAGCTGCGAGTCCACATCGTGCCTCATCAGGTTGGGGTAAACATGGCTCATGTTGTTTCCATTAGATCAAACTGAAGCAGAGTTGTAAACTTCTAAAATGCAATTAGGCTCGAGCTCTCTGAACAATTTAGGTGTCAGGCATGTGCTGGCAGTTAAAACTATGGAAGGAGTTAAAATGCTCAGTCTTAAGGAGTGTAAGTTTATCATTATACACGTAAATCAGTAAGCAAGCCATACGAACATTCACGCAATACAATAATGTCATCGCAATGTAATTGTTAAAGACCACTTATTAATTGCACCATTTCACATCAGCCATGTAGGCCTATGCCTGGTTTAATACTTGCCAGCATAGTGGAAACATTAATTAATGTTACTATAATTAATAATAGACCATCGTTAGGAACCAATTAAACATAGATTGCAAGATTTGTTTAGAATCAAAATCTGACAGCAGGCGTTTTCAATTTTCTCAGGACTGTACAGTTGCATCCGATTGCTTAATTAGACATAACCATTGGCCTATAAATCTTATATCATAGTTCTATTATCTTTAAATGCTTATGTATCTTAATTAGTATAAACTTCTGCTCCTTATTTCAGAAATTTTTCTAACGATGTTCCAGCATAGTTAGGGAGCTATTATAAAGAGTTTAATTAGGATTGGTTCTGCTGATTTTCTTATAATTAGTGCATAGCCTACTTCATGTATGCCGATGCTCGCATTGAGACATAGAATAATTATTTTTCTTTTTTTTCGTACATGCGTCTCGGTTAGCACTGTATAACAGAATGTTACTGAACCTAGATTTTGGAACTCTCTTCCTGTTTCTGTCCGCTTGGTGTTAGAGGCACCATCTGTTGAGGTCTTGTTCATTATAAACAACGGCGCGACAGAAGTTACTAACTATCAATACAATATAAATAGGCTAATAATAATTTTATTATCATTATGTCATAATAATAATAATAATAATAATAATAATAATAATAATAATAATAATAATAATAATAATAATAATAATAATAATAATAATAATAATAATAATAATAATAATAATAATAATAATAATAATAATAATGAGAGTTAATAATAATAAAAAAACCAAAAATAAGCTAAGCGGCCGCGTTATAAGACACCTCTTTAAAGTTTTCTCCGAGGAAATATAACTCTCAGTTTCGTTCAATCGTTCGTATATATGTGATTTATTTCAGGGATATAGCGTCCGTGAAGGCCAAGAGCCTTGGCTATAGGAGGAAATGAAGAAACATTATGAAAACAATGTATGAAAGCATGAAAAGCATCGTATCTTCGAAATTACGGTAAATAATGATGTTACATCTGCTCACTGGAGTCTGTAAAACATAGGAATTAAGAGATTTTGATTGCGCAATTGAGCGCATTTGAGCTACACGATTCACAGGGGTTACGTCCCTTGTAATGATTGCATTTGCGATCATGATGGTGCACGTGGAGCTGAAATCTCGAAACAAATAGAGAGACTCTGAAACCCGTCCTCTCGGTTAAATGTAAATGTAGGCCTAAATGTACGCGATTTTCTATAGCGACCGTAAATGGCCTCGGCCCTGCTTATTTTTCAATGAATTGATCGGGTGAGATCCTTCACCACCGCTGCCCGTTTGAATGGGTGCCACGCCATTTAAGGTCCCCGTGTTGGGACCGCGCTAGCACGAGATTTAAATCTCTGAAATAAGCCACCTTCGGGAAGCGAACCGCGGTCCGCATGCTCTCTAACACAGAGGCTCATGAGACGCAGCTTACGCTCTAATCGATGTAGTTATAGTCCAGTGTGCTAACCACTATACTATCAAACACCCATCGCCAAGATTATTGGAGTTGTGAATCTATACATGAAACACACAATAGTTAAAGATGTCCAGTCAATCTATGAAACACGTAGGCCAACATGTAGTTGCTGATGTTTAATGATATTGACTCATAAAGACAATACAGCGCTTTTTGACTTAGCCTACTATAACAAAGCGCTCCTTTAAGTGTAACCCTAACCCTAACTGACAACATCGCGTTACAAAGTACACCACCAACTCACAAATTTACATTGAAAGAGTCTATACTTTCTGTAACATAGACGTAACTTTGTCTTCTGACGATGGTGTTCAGTCACCATCACTTTTAAAAATAGTGGTGACAGTCACCATCACTTTTTGAACGTTTCATTGGATGCCAGTGATCGTCGACACATTAACAGATGTTAAACAGAATTAAACATGTACTTTGTCTTCTGCTAGTGACCTTAAAGTGGCGGACAGAGCACAAGAAATTCGTATCTAGGGGAAGAGAAGGAGGGAGAGAGGAAGGGTGGGAGGGAGGACGGCGAGAGGAGGGAAAAGGAAAGAGGAGAGGCAAAGGGAGAGTAGAGAGGAGGTATTGGCTACCATCACTTTGTGGGGCAAAGTTAAGAAGCCCTTGTCTATAGCCACATGAAATCTACATCTGAACCGCTCAGTCTGTTATAGAGGCAGTCCATCTTTCCACTTGCCAGACCTCTGACCGTTGCTATTCAATCATTACATTCCTCTCACGGCACACGCGACAAACTGATTGCCCTGACCATTCAAACACCGGATACACACGTCATCGCTCTAGAATATCATCAACGTCATCAGTGACGAGCTCCTCTCCGACCGCTGTCGTTTCTACGATTCTTTGCAAGTAATGCTAGTCTGAGGCTTGTCTCCCAGGTTTTGGACAGCCTAACCATGTCAGCATGTGCTCATGGAGCCCATATGGGACCATATATCCCCGAATAAAGCTCAATCGGGTCCCATCTGACGCCCATGGAAATGCTGGCATGAAAGTTCAGCGGGCAAAGAGCACCCGTGACTTTGGGTTTCCACAATCATTTTGTGCTGCAAAATGTACGTGGTTCGCCAATCGCAGAGCAACGGTTTATTCACTATTTTTGCTAACAGCAAATAATCTCCAGGTAGCAACATTCTTGGTTCTTTTAGCTGTTTAACTGATAGGCCTCAAACAACATGCAGTTATGTCGACCACGTATGGTCGCGTAACTAATATAATAAAAGTAAGATTCCAATGACAGGGGAAACTTCGCCACTATCCGTACTTTGGTGGTACCAGTCCCACTTTTGGAAAAAGGAGGAGGGCGACGCTAATCATCTTTGTAATGACACAGTGTCGTTTAACAGCAACTAGTCAACGACAAGAGGACATAGAGAATATCACCAGTCGAGTAGGATAGGGGTTCGTATGGAACTATAGATAGAGAGATAAAGAATAGAGGAAGGGGAAGTTCGCTAAAGAAGTGCTTGGAAATCGTCAGAGAAGATCTGAGATACCAGAAGGTATCGTGAACGAAGCAAGGACACTGGCAATCAATGGTAATGATTGGAGGAGCTGCGATATGCAGAAGGGCTATGTATTAAATAATATCGCAACTCATTTCTAAACTTTAGCAACGATTTCAGTGTAATAAACGGTAGCCATTACACTCACAACGACAATACGCAGTCATAGCAACAACAACAACAACAACAACAGAAATAAGATTCAGGAACAAGAGAAATGCACGAGTGTATTATTGGAGGAGGATTGCATTTGAAGGTCGGATGGAGTCTGTCGCCACTTATATCTCCGAGCTTCCGGACTCAATCATATAATGCATTTATGTAGCGCTTTTACGATTTACTTTGAAAATGCAGCTTACTACCCACCTACACTGTGTCCCGATGAAAAGTGGACCCCAAGAAAGAGTGTCATAACTCGGTCAAAACTTTTAGCATTTGCCTGAAATTTTAAAATCAACAACAATAGCCACATTACAACCAAATCATAACGCCGTTTGGAAATGTTGCAGAGTTTGTCAAGTTTGTGAATGTTTGAGACGCAGCCCTGAAAATGGGAAGTTTCCAACATACAAGAGCCATAAGGAAGTGAAGTTCAGCTACAGCTGGTGTTCAAAATGCCCTTTTTGTTCACGGACACACGACCGTAGACGTGGACGCCACTGTTTGATGGCCCGATCGATGATCACGTGGTCAAACAGCTGCCACTCTTCAATCAGACGCGAAATCCAAACCTGAAGTGTACTGGAGGAGAGCGTTTATCGTTCCCGCATTCGTGACGTCGATCACCGGTGGCGCGTCTGATTGAAGAGTGGCAGCTGTTTGACCACGTGATCATCGATCGGGCCATCAAACAGTGGCGTCCACGTCTACGGTCGTGTGTCCGTGAACAAAAAGGACATTTTGAACACCAGCTGTAGCTGAACTTCACTTCCTTATGGCTCTTGTATGTTGGAAACTTCCCATTTTCAGGGCTGCGTCTCAAACATTCACAAACTTGACAAACTCGGCAACATTTCCAAACGGCGTTATGATTTGGTTGTAATGTGGCTATTGTTGTTGTTTTTAAAATTTCAGGCAAATGCTAAATGTTTTGACCGAGTTATGACATTTTTTCTTTGGGTCCACTTTTCATCGGGACACAGTGTACATATCAATTGAGGGATAAGTTTGTTGCCAGTTTATCCATGTCTGCTGTCTGTCTGTATGGCTATTTGTATGTCTTGGTTTTCAAATGTGTGGGTACGATGAATAGCTATAACTTGAGTTGGCACCTTTTCTTATTTTAACCAGCACTCAAAAAACTTTTCTGGGAACTAAACGAACGCACACCAACTTTGACAAAGATTTGGCGAATTCTGATGCGGCGACATCTACTGAATGCTGAAGGATAGATCTATATCATCTTTAACGGGTCCCTCTCTGGAGCGTTGCCACTTCCAAGACACAAATCCAGCCGCCTTGATTCTGGGGTCGTCTCCTCATGTTCTCCAGGCCTTATGGAGCCCAAAGTTAAATGGGCACAGGCAGGGCATATTTTAACTGTATAATTAGTGGGACAAATGTCCCAGTAGCCTTAGGATTTGTCCCAGCAGTCAGGGTGATTTGTCCCAGGCAATGTATATTTTTTCCATGGGCAAAATCTTCAGGTCGTCAAATCAAGAGGAAATTCCCCAAAAAAGTCATCAAATTTTTGTATGATGAAATTCCCACAGAAAGGTAATTTTTTGTCAGATGAAATTCCCTGTCGCTTCCCTAGACCCATGGCCGACTTTGTCCCAGTAGCCTAAATCTGTTAAAATATGCACTGGGCACAGGACAGCTTGCACTATTGTTATCCACGTGTCGCGAGGCCGTCCAACAGGCCTCTTCAAACCTCTCGGAGGGCCCGAAATCATTGTTTGCAAGGCTCTAGATGGTCTTGGTCGCCTTCTCAGTGCGAGATATGTCCAAATATCCGGGTCCTCGTTGCTTTAATCGTATTCGACACTGGGATTTGCATCGTGCGGTGTCATACACACATCCATACACACATAGTCAATACAGTACGATAAAATCAATGGAAAACATTATGCAATACAATGTCATGGAACTGAAATTTAACCGAGATAATCGCGTAATTTGTTTTCGGCATGCGCGGCCTAAGTAAGTTGGCCCGTTTAAACCGGTTAAGGTTGTTCGTTTCAGCCTGTTCGCCACCTAAGTAAATTAGTTTAAGCCCATTTTAAGTCGTTAGTTTAAAACAGGAGCCTTGTAAGTATATTTAAATTTACGTTGTATTAAGTGTTAAACGAATATCCATTGGAAATTCCCAATTTGTAAACAGTAACCCAATGAGAGGTCCGTAACAAAAAGTTCACTTCAGGAATGCTTTGTGACATTTCTGTTTGTTTATATTATTAATAAACATCAGGTTTTAACGTTCTTTTATGGATATATGATCGTCGATTGTTTGCTGTGATCGGGTCGCGCCACTGCAACAACGCATTCCAAGACATCTTTGGTTGCGATGGAAGGGCAGATCGCTAATGTTTCTAACGGACCTTTTAATCTATTAACGATGTCAGATACATTAGCCATCATCTTTACTCTGATTCATGTTGTGTCCGAACAACACGATCACACACACGCACGCACACACACACACACACACACACACACACACACACACACACACACACACACACACACACACACACACACACACACACACACACACACACACACACTCACACACACAGGGCCTACAAATACACTCTATGCAATATATACATACATACATGTATATATAAATATATATGTATGTATCTATACTTATGCTTATACTTATAACGCGAGTATACATGTTGCTATTATTGAGTAGGCGTAATATATATATAAATATATATGGGTAATATATATTTATGTAATATATATATAATATATACATGTGTGCTATATATATAACGTATACTCAGTAATAGGCCTAGTGTGTGTATGCATGCTCTCGTTCTAAGTACAAAGTATATTTTATGTATATATATATATATGTATAATACGTATATATATATATATATTGCACATAACGTGGAGTGTATGTAGAGGTGTATATATAAATATATATAATTATATACTTGGATAATGATCGTCGCGTTTGGTTGTGTTGACGTGTTCGCTTAATGTGTGATGGGGTTAATGAAACACGTTAGTAGACAACATTGATAGGCGCGTATCTGTCGCTCCGTCGGACAGTCTGCTTCCGTGTCTGTCTGTGTATGTTTCTGTGTGCGTGTGGAGATGTCTCTTCCTCTGCGGCTGTATAGAGCACTGCCTTTATCTCTCGTTCGACAAAGGCAACTCGTTCGAGAAGAGTCTGAGCTGGTGACAAAGGCTTTGGAAACAAACGGAATAATCCCTACAATTTGAAGTGCACATTCTATGTCTTAGTGTATGAGTCTGTCGCTGTGTCTGTCTCTGTCTGTGTCTGTGTCTCTCTGTGTCTCTACCTATCTACAGCATTTCCAAGCTGGAAATAAACGACATAATCCTTCTAATTTAAAGAGCTCGTTAATTCTCTACTTCTCTGTCTCTGTCTCTGTCTCTGTCTCTGTCTCTGTCTCTGTCTCTGTCTCTGTCTCTGTCTCTGTCTCTGTCTCTGTCTCTGTCTCTGTCTCTGTCTCTGTCTCTGTCTCTGTCTCTGTCTCTGTCTCTGTCTCTGTCTCTGTCTCTGTCTCTGTCTCTGTCTCTGTCTCTGTCTCTGTCTCTGTCTCTGTCTCTGTCTCTGTCTCTGTCTCTGTCTCTGTCTCTGTCTCTGTCTCTGTCTCTGTCTCTGTCTCTGTCTCTGTCTCTGTCTCTGTCTCTGTCTCTGTCTCTGTCTCTCTCTCTCTGTCTGTCTGTCTGTCTGTCTGTCTGTCTGTCTGTCTGTCTGTCTCTCTCTCTCTCTCTCTCTCTCTCTCTCTCTCTCTCTCTCTCTCTCTCTCTCTCTCTCTCTCTCTCTTTCTCTCTCTCTCTCTCTCTCTCTCTCTCTCTGTCTCTTAATTCTAATGGTCTGTTTATCTGTTGGTGACAGAAACTTTGTTTTTCAGATTGGAAAGATTACTAATACTAATTTAGAACCAGAATCCAGTTAACCTAAGAGAGGGCCATGCTAGAAATCTTATTTACAAGCGTTCCTCGTGCATATATTATGCTTTATAAATTGTTCCTCGATGTTACATGACAGCCTGTAATCCTTGAATCACCTTCGATAAAAACCTTATCATTGCTGACCACACAGCAATATGCATGGGGGCCAACTCGTGACCTTTGTCGACTTCTCCCCTTACTTGATTATAAGACTGTCTGCATATAGCCACCTCAGGTAATCCCTCCAAACTCGATTACTGCAACTCCCTTTTCCATATTATAGTTTCGTCTCAAATAAAACGGCTACAAGCAAAACAGAACGCGTTTGCCCGTGCAGTCACCAAACCTCCCAAACACCACCACATAACCTCTGTTCTCAAATCCTTCAATGGCTGAAAGTCCCACAGTGCATCTACTTAAAATTTGTGCCCCTTACCTACAACGCCCTTCAAACCTCTCGACTCTCTTACATTCGCCAGCTAATCACTATCTAACCGCCAAGATCTGCTCGTTCTTCGTCGTACGTTTCTCTATCTCGACCTTCAGTCCCTCCTCCCTCAGATTCTGCAGCCACTCCTTAATCTACGCTGCGTCAGCTCTTTGGAACGAACTCCCGACAGACCTGCGCCAGTTTACTCATCCCATCTTTCGACCATAAATGTCATCACTCACCCTTCTCCCTTGCAGCATTTCCCCTAAAGAATAAGCACCCTACTTTTCATGATATATCCTATCCTGCTTCTGCCCCTGCACCACCCCACAACCACCGCCACCAGCGATTTCCATTGTAGCACCGTGCTGTCTCCTCGGCTTGCCCCCTCCCCGGATTCTGACCTGGTACCGAAAACAACCTGTCTGCAGACTTGATTTGATATAGCGCCGTTGTCTTTTGCTGATCTCCCTAGCGTTGCTTTGTGTGATGCTTTCCGGGATTTACATTCACATTTACAATTCATGACTACTACGATTACAATATATCACAATACATTGTTACTCATGTGCGTTGCAATGATAATGCTGCATCAAAAAACTCACATAGCGCACTGAGAAAAAAGCCCCACAACATGACTACGTAATATTCTCTTCTCATAGCTATAGCCTAGTATTAATAATTATTATAGCCGTGTTTCCCCGTCCAATATGTTTCCAATGATAATCGGAAGTCCCTTCTCGTTCATCTAAATTCATCTCGAGGCTTCTGGGGGCTTAGTCGAACCCTGATGAAGGTCTCACCTCTCCCATCGCTATAAAAGCGGGTGCTGCACTAATAACTATAAAATGCGCTTCTAAAATGGCCGCCTCCATCTCATTACCCACCGATGGACCAGCGGCCGACGCCATGGATATGGGCCGGGGTCATGGGCTATGGGCCAGGGCTGGGGCCAAGGTAGGAGCCAATAGTCTTAGTCGAGACCAGGTCTAGGCTTTGAGATGTACCCGAAGCTATGGACCAGGTTTCAGGATATGATTCCCAGCCAAACCAGGGCCAGGGTTATGAACAGGGCCACAGGCAAGGGGCCGAGCCAGGGCTATGAAAAGGGCTGGACGCACGTCGACTAGCTTTAAGTACAAGTGGTGGCCATATTTCCGTTGCCTTGATGATCGATGGCCATAATTCGGCGTCCAACTATGTCCGGCTGACCACTGGTCAAAGCCACTGACCAGACGTGTCGACAAAACGTGGAGTCCAGACAATATCAGACTAAGCCTCTGTGCAACTCCCCCTCAATCCCATCCTCCTCATCCTCCTCCTCGCTTCCGCTTCCTCCTACTACTCCGTCTCCTTCGGCAGCGCTGTTCTTCTACTTCCCTTCCTGCTCACATCCTCCTTCTCCTATTCCTCCTCTGTCTTCCTCGTTCTCCTGAATCTCCGCTGCCATATTTTCACGATTACGGCTTCCACTCTTCCCTTTCCAATAGACATTCTCGTCTAACACTCATTTCCTAGACCTCTCATCCCTCTTTATCGTATTCCTCTTCTCCTCTGCCTCCTCATTCCCATCGTCTTTCTTCTTATCCTCCTTTCCTCTAATTTCTCCTTCTTTCTTCTACTCCTACTCTTTCTTTTCCGATTTCTCTTTCCTCCTCTTTTTACTACTCCTGTTCTTATTCCTTACTCTTGTTGCTCCTCTTCCTCCACCCACTCTCCTCCTCCTCCTCCTACTGCTCCTGCTTTCTGTCTATTCCCTGTTACCCTCCTCCGCCTCCTTCTCTCCCTCCTCTCTTGTTCTCTTTCTCTTCCTCTTCCTCCTCCTCCTCCTCTTCCTCCTTATCCTCTTCCTCCTCCTCTATCGTTCCCTTACTCTTCTTCCAGAACTTTCTCCTCCTCCTCTTCCTCTTCCTCCTCCTGCTCTTCCTCCTCCTCTATTGTTCGCTTATTCTTCTTCCTCAACCTTCACCTCCTCTTTTCCTCCTCTTCTTCCTCTTCTTCCTCCTGTTTTTGTTTAATCTACATTCACTACTGCATCTCATCCTCCTCTTCCTCGTCATCCTCCTCCTCCTGCTACTGTTACTCCTTCTCTATTGTTTGCTTACTCCTCTTCCTCAACCATCTGCTCCTCTTCTTCCTCCTCTTCTCATCCTCCTCCTCTTCTTCCTCCTCTTCTCCTCTTCCTCTTCTTCCTCTTCCTCCTGCTACTCTTACTCCTCCTCTATTGTTCGCTTACTCTTCTTCCACAACCTTCTCCTCCATCTCCTCTCCTCCTCCTCTTCCTCCTCCTCTTCCACTTCCTCTTCAGCGTCGAGAGACCTCGAGTGGCGTTTGGGGGTGGGCGACCTAATACGGCGACAGAGAAGCGGTTTAAACTCTGTTCAGACAGAGGAAGATAGCGACAGAATGGTGAGATGATATGAGAGACAATGATGATAAATACGTCCAGTCGCCGGCTGTTGATTAGCTGCTGCACGAGTTTTTGTTTAATCTACACTCACTACTGCAGCAAACCAATCAAGTCTGTCTGTCTTTCTGTCTGTGGGTCTGTGTCGGTTTGTCTGCCTCTGTGTTTCTGCTTGTCTGTCTGCAAATGCCTGCGTGTATGTCTGTATGTGTGTGGGGGGGTCTATCCGTCAATCCTATTGTTGGTTTAATGCGTGGTAAATCAATCTGGTTGTCCGTCTGTCTGTCTGTCTGTCTGTCTGTCTGCCTGACTGTCAATATGTCTATCTGCCTATCAGTCTCCTTATCTATTCTTCAGTGTTATGGCAACTATTTAAAATAACACTGTATGTATAAAGTTAGCAAAACCTGATGAATTGTGACACTGTTGAAGATGCCGTCATGAATTCTGTTATAAGAAACTATAGGTGAACATTGTTAGCAGGACTTGTTGTCCCTTCTTGTCTAACCTTTGAATGCCTATTAATACATTCTTTGAGTGCTTATAATATCGATTTCTGTTATGGTGTTTAATAAACTGATTGATTGATTAAGTCTTTCGGTCTGTCTATTTGTCTGTCTGTCTGTTCGCCAGTCTTACTGTCCGTCTGTCTGCCCGTCCTTCTCTCTCTCTCTCTCTCTCTCTCTCTCTCTCTCTCTCTCACTCTCTCTCTCTCTCTCTCTCTCTCTCTCTCTCACTCTCTGTCTGTCTGTCTGTCTGTCTGCCTGTCTGTCTGTCTGTCTGTCTGTCTGTCTGTCTGTCTGTCTGTCTCTCTCTCTCTCTCTCTCTCTCTCTCTCTCTCTCTCTCTCTCTCTCTCTCTCTCTCTCTCTCTCTCTCTCTCTCTCTCTCTCTGTGGCCTGTTTGACGCAACTGATAATTCGATAGAGTTCATGGTGGTCAGGAGACCGATTGCAACCGCCGATCCTTTATATCAGAACTGAAATGTGTGGTCTGTGTTTTCAGTTGTACGTCATGATCCAAGAATCAATTCCAACGGGAGCTGATGAATTCGAATCGGAAATGCTTGATGATTCTTTTTTGATGTACCTACGTCAACACCTTCGTAACTGCTTCGATACATGACGAAGATATTGGGCAATATTATGGACAACTTTATCTATTATCACAAAAGTAGAGATGACAACGATAACGAACTGTGAAATTGTAGCAATAAAGATAAGAACCGCAGTGACAATACATGAAATTGCTTGCAGAAGTTGAGACCGTATTACGAAAACAATTGGATTCATTTCTCGGTGTTTTCCCCTTTGCCTCCTGGTTTAAAGAACTGGAAGTCGCTGTAATCTTGTGTTGTTACTTGTTCAATAAATTGGCTACTAAATACTTTTTTAATCAATCAATCTAAATTTGCATAGCGCCCCTTCAAGGTCTTCACTCAGAGGCGTTCCCGACCCAAATTATAGATGATCTGATTTCTTATTTCCAATCATTCTTACTGAGTTTATTCATTATATTTTAAGGCGCTTTTCATCACTGTGAAAAGTGATTGGAGCATCATTCATCTGATATTTGTGCTGATGCTGCAGCTGCTCTTGGCTATTCTGTTGCTGCAGCTGGTGGTCATACTTCTGCTTCTGAAGGTGATGCAGATGTTGATGATGCTGGTGATGCTGCTACTGGGAGCAGATCTTTCTTTCCCGACATTACAATTTATCGTACTTGCTAAAAAAAAACACAAGTTACCGGTACAAGTGCAGTCTCCAAGGGAAACCATCTGGTCCCTGATGGATACGTTGTTCTCGGTCACATCGACAAAGCATCTATCAACAACTCATGGAAGACCTTCGAAGAGGCAGAACATTTGGGCTCTGATCGGCAAAAGCAATTCCTTGGTGTTTCAGCAGATTATTGGAAACACCAGTGTTCAATTAAGCATACATTTGCGCCCATAATGCACTAGTATGCGTCTGGATTACTATTACAACCAAAACACTACTACTACTACTACTACTACTACTACTACTACTACTACTACTACTACTACTACTACTACTACTACTACTACTACTACTACTACTACTACTACTACTACTACTACTACTACTACTACTACTACTACTACTACTACTACTACTACTACTACTACTACTACTACTACTACTACTACTACTACTACTACTACTACTACTACTACTAATAATAATAATAATAATAATAATAATAATAATAATAATATAATAATAATGCTGCTGCTGCTGCTGCTGCTACTACTACTACTACTACTAAGTTTACAATTATTATTATTATTATTATTATTATTATTATTATTATTATTATTATTATTATTATTATTATTATTATTATTAGTTTTATTGTTGTTGTTACTTTTGTTGTTAATACTTTTATTGTTATTATTTTTGTTGTTGTGGTTCTTATTATTATTGTTATTGTTATTAATATTGTATTGTAATAATAAAGATTTATAAAGTGCAAGTAGGCCTAATGTAGTAGCTACATGTAGGCCCTATATAGGCCACCGCAACTGTGTTAATTAGGGCCAACGTCAACTTAATAATAATCATAGTGTTCAATTCACACCAAACATTTCCGTCTTAAAATCGGTTTGAGCGCTACAAAGAGAGTTCTGCTTAGACTAAATAGTTAGGGTGTTCAGACTAAATAGAACGATTGTTTAGATACAGACATGTAGGACCAGCGATGACGTATTTGACCAAAGTAAGGTCTTGTACGCATTGTACGATTTCAATGTCTGCTTGTCAGTCCGTAAATGATTGTCTTTTAGGCTTTGCGTGCGTCTACATTCGTAAACTCAGTATCTGGTTACAGCAGACATAACTTGAGTAAAGTGGACAATGTCATGTTGTCTAGCAGTATGCAAACCAGCCATGCTTCACCACCACACAACGTCTGTCTGACTATCATTGCTGAACTTTAGGTAGGTTTATGCTGATGGGTAGTTTCTACTGCCGTAATAACCAATGCTTTTTTTCTAGGAAAAAAGGTTCCGGAACGGAACAGTAGGTTCCGGAACGGAACAATTATGGACGGATTAAAATCCCGAGAAAAACGGGATTGGGGGTTGAGAGGAGTCTCAATAAACACTGTAAATAGTTCAAAACACTGGGGAAAAATTAAATTAAAATAGCTAAATTATTGTTTTTATTATTAACATAAATAAATTATTTTTAGGAGCTGAAAAAGGTGCCGAAACGCCGTTCCGGCTGAAAAAAAGCACTGGTAATAACTATCTCGATGTGTATTCTTATCCCATTCTGCGTTAATTTCAGAATCAGAAGTTTGGGGTTTCACTTACTTACTAATTTTAATTTTACTAAGAGGCAGTGAGACAGTCTGGCAAGTCGATGTAATGGCGGTTGTAGAGTAAAGAGAGACACAACGAGACATGAATTATGATTTACTATTTGGTGTCTGGATTGTATAGGCACGTTGTCTTAGAACTAGCTCGCTACAGTTCCCACGGTGGCACAGAGGTTAATGCGTCTGGTAAATACCTTTGCGTCTGGAGTTCTATTCCTAGTGTGTCGGTTCGTTGTCATTCTATGCATTCCGCAAGAAAGGTCGTTCGGTTGTGTGGTTGTTGTTGTTGCATTCAGTGTTGTCATTACGTTTCAGGCGAGGAATTCTTCAGCCGTTGCTAATAGACTAGAGTGCTGGTGTTGATAGAGGCGCGTCATAATTGATCGATTACCTTGGGTCGACACAGCAAGGCTTACCCTGATACCTTTACCATAAGAATGTAACAAAACCAACTGATTGATGACATCCGTCTGTTTATCCGCCTCTCTCTCTCTCTCTCTCTCCTTTTTTATTTCTGTTTCTCTCTCTCTCTCTCTCTCTCCTCTTTTTCTGTTTCTCTCTGTATACGCTGCTTCTCTTTAATTTTTCTATCCATCTGAATATCCATGTATCTCTCTGTCTAACCCAGTGTCTTTCACCTCTCTCTCTCTCTCTCTCTCTCTCTCTCTCTCTCTCTCTCTCTCTCTCTCTCTCTCTCTCTCTCTCTCTCTCTCTCTCTCTCTCTCTCTCTCTCTCTCTCTCTCTCTCTCTCTCTCTCTCTCTCTCTCTCTCTCTCTCTCTCTCTCTCCCCCCGATTTGCTTAGCTATCTCTTCCTCTCTCTTTTTCTGTGCCTCTCTTTCTATATCTATTATTGCTTGTCTCTTTCTTTGTTTCTCTCCCTCTATAAGCTTATATCCTTGCCTTTCAAACTTTTTCTTTTTCTAGCTCTGCCTATCCCTACCATCTTATCTATTTCTCTATTTCTGTCTCTGTCTCTCTATCTTCCTCTTTCTCGATCTACACCTGCCCTCTCTTCTCTCTTCCCCTCGTCTAGACAATGGTTAGTTTGAAACTCGCCATCAAAGATCATGTTTTCTGCCGATGAATAAATTTCAGCGCCTAAACGCAACCATTCGCAGGCAGCCGCTGATAGCAACGGCCATTCATCAAGAGAATCTACAGCACACGGCCCAGCAAACAACGACAACCCGAACAATACGTTGCATGCAGATGAACTTAACAGACCCGCAGTCGGCAACGAACAAGGCTCCAATTAGAAGGACTCATTTTCAATCAGATTCTCAATCATTCAACCAACACGCAAGCCAATTCGGCAGGTCTTCAATTACATGATGACGTTCTCAATCCTGTTCGGCCGCTTAAAAATGCATGCAGAGTGCAGACAACCCAGTGGCATAGAGCAGCCGCCGCTGTGTAAAATCCGTTGCAAAGGAAAAAATGGGAAATTCATGCCTGCCATTACTCTTTCATGAAAGGCTTACGTGCTGTCGTTCGAAAATAGTCCGGACGGACCGCATAGTCGACGGCGATCGACATTACGGACGAGAAGAGACCCTGAAACCTGGCCAATTCTTCGCCGGGCATTGTGTCGAAATGTCATGTTTATGCTATATGATACGCAGTTATTCCAGGAACTACTTGTACGCATTCAGAGAGACGCGCAGGAAGGCACACGTACGCAGACAGAGACAGACAGATAGAGATAAAGGTATTTGCTATTCAAGCCTGTGGAGCTAACAGACATACAAGCTGACTCAAACAGACTGACAAACGCACGATTATACAAACAAACAAACATGCATATATGCCTACATAGGTATATGCCTACATGCATATAAACAAACATACATTAAGTATATACATACATACATACAAGCAAACATGCATACATACATACATACTTACATACATGCGTATAAACATGCATACGTAGTAACGGGCACAGTTTATAAACCGGTGATTGAATATAGCCTAGTATTTTCTAGAAGATAAATATATTCGCAAAACGCCTATACGAACCCATTACTAATAAATTCAACTCCTCAAATGCATATCTTCACGTGTATAATGCATATTATATATATACATGTTTAGATTATAAATATATTTATTTATTCGTCTTACACAGATAAATAAATATATACTCTGCGAAGACATGAGCTCATATCTCTGCCATTTAGTTTCATGCATTCTGTATCCAGTGGCGAATTTTTCTACTTGTTTTTGTCCATACGCCCATGTGCCACTACTAGACCTACCCCTCCCCCAATAAAAAAAACCTCTTGAAACCCTGGATCCGTACCTGGGTAACGAATAACTACTTAACTATGTCATCGTCTAAATGCAAAGACTTCAAAGGCGCACCTGGTTACTTTCAATGCTTCAAAGGTGCGCCACCTCATCTTACTACCAAACAGCCATAACAGTTATCGACGTAGTATTTTAAGAGCCCACAAGTTCTGGCTTATCAGCCGATTGTCTAGGATTGTTATTGTGCGAAGGCATTTCACTTGGATGCTTGGCTCAGCCAGTCTACCTTCAAGCACCTGTTGCGATAGATTGTCTGACTGTCGCCCATGATGTAAGCAACTACGCAACCCTTCGTCGCTCTCAGCAATAAATCTTCTCGAAAGTCAGGTAGAATAAAGTGATTGTAGTCTGCCTTTGGATCTGGCAGTTGTTCCTGGCTAGGGCGTTGCTTGTGCCTTTCATCAACATTCATCTATCTTCCCATCGTCTTGCAGAAGATGGGAGAGCACATCTTGAAAGAGCGCTCTCAAAAGATGAGCGATTGAACGAACAAACCAAGGAATTAATGAATGAATGAACGAAGGATTAAATCTATGAATGAACAAATGATTGAATGAATGAATCGTTCAATTATTGCGCAACTTCATCGGATATCAAATATAGGCTATTAACTGATATTTCAGCTGAAAATGTTGGCTGAAATGTACACAGAAACAGAAACACCGAAATGTGTTAAAATGCTAATAGAAACAGAAACGCGAAAGTGTGCCAAAATGCACATAGAAACAAAAATATAGAAATGTGCTAAACAGAAGAATTATCGATTGTGGTAAAGACCTCGTTCACTAGGGTCACTGCAACCGATTCGTCTGAGCCAATAACTCTGCTGTCTAATCTAATCTAGGGAACCCCTATGCCGCCGTTATCAAAATAACCAAGACAGAAGTCTTGAAATCTCAATCAAAACCAAAGCCAATTGTAAAAGCCAGGTCGAATCCGATAAAACAGAGAAACCTGAAGCAGGCTACGATGGATGGTTTCGCCAGTTCCTTAATGTCATTCAGGCTTCAATTGGAAAATAGTCTTTCACACGCCGTAGCCTGACTACTGCAAGGTTTCTCTCACTCAACGGTTTTCGACCTGGTTTCTTCGAAAGATTTCGATTCTCGACCACGAGTTCACTGGGATCGACCATCGATTAATGTCTGGTGCAATATGATAGTCGGTGTAGGGTTTAGGCATAAGCTAAAAAAAGCTACAGCTTACGGTCTCACAATCCGCAGGGGCCTAGAAATTCTGAATGTTGGGGTGTAGAACCTTTTTAAACGGCTTGTGTTGCCAATTTAATCTCGTCTGAGTAAATGCATTCATTTGAAAATAATTTGAATTTTTCACTTTGAATGCCTTGCTATTACATAATTAAAAGGCATTATGTTTTTAGGTTTTGTGAGACCTTCTGGTGTAATTTTTTGACAAGGGGCTCCAAGCTTTATATAGCTTAGGGCCTCACCAAGTCTAAATCCGGCACTGATAACAGTGGCGCGATAGAAGTCAGTACACTTTGTGGCCACAACTGTGTCCCTGAATTCCAGAGTTCGTGGAGTTGGTTGAGCTGTTTAATTTCACAGGGGATGAGAAAGCTCATTTTCGATGCCATGCCTAAGGCCGTCTCTCTCAACGCTCCTCCAGGTATAAAACTTATTACCATCTGATATCACCCATTACACTGCTTCATATAACTGCCTTCTGTTCAGTGCATCTAATCATTCGCCACTCGCTCACCATTTACACCACATAAAATCGCAGGTTTTCTCTTTCCAGCTAGAGTTTATTGTGAGAAGAAGCGAGAGCGAGACAGACAGACAGACAGGCAGACAGACAGACAAACAGACAGACAGACAGACAAACAGACAGACAGACAGAGACAGACAGACAGAGGTACAGAGACACAGAGACACAGAGACAGAGCGAGAGACAGAGACATACATACATACATGCAGATAGACAGGAAAACAGAGCCAGATAGAGAGACAGAGACAGAGAGACAGAGACAGAGATAGAGAGATCTATTTATATCTATATTTTTCTGTACTTCTGATTGGATGTTTCGTTGTTTCTGTCCTTCATCATCGCAGCATTTCTCTGTTCCTCTGTGTCTGTTTACTTCCCTGCCAGTCAACGAAATCCAATCACATCCATTTACTTCACCTCTGTTCACTGCCTACCCTATTCTATTCCATTCAATTCTATTCTTTTCCATTCAATTCTATTCTTTTCCATTCAATTCTATTCTTTTCCATTCAATTCTATTCTTTTCCATTCAATTCTATTCTATTCCATTCAATTCTATTATTTTCCATTCAATTCTATTTTTTCCATTCAATTCTATTATTTTCCATTCCATCACATTCTCCTCTATAGTATTCATTCATTCTAGTCCATTGCATTATATTGTAATGGTACTATAATATACTTATATTATATATAATATATAATATAATGTTATGTTATGTAATTCTATGTTATATTATATTACATCATTCATATCATGTCATATCATATCATATGATTCATATCATGTCATATATATATAATATTATATATATGTATATATATATTATAATATATTGTTCTGGTATACGAAACACAAGGACACTTATCAAAATCAAATCTCTATTCTCCGCCTGATCGGTAGACCCCATAAGGATCAGTTCTCTGCCCATAAACGTTTTAGGACCTTGCTAATGGCGTTAACATTCTTACTTATTTACCCGCTGCCAAGGCAACTCGCGCCAGGAGAGATGAAACGTCGGCCGTAATGACGTCTCAACGACCACTAGATGTCGCTCATTGCTATCTGCCTCTGAATCTCAAAGAGCCTTTGATCCCTAATACCCGCCCTCTTCACAACGGACAGACGAACGGAGAAACACGCAGACGGTCAGGGAGGCATAGACAGGCGGACAGTTGCTCGCACAAAGCAAACAGGCAGCTGCTGTAGCTCAAACACACAGACAGATAGAGAGACAGGCAGGCAGACAGACGATCTTGAAGAAAGGCACACACTAGACAACGCAAACACACACATGAGACAGACAACACAAATCTTTTTGTCGATAATCACTTTCGTCGTTGTCAACGTCGTCGTCGTCGTCGTTCTCTAATCATATTCGTCGTCGTCATCATTTGCACCAGCAGCAGTATCTGCGATTAAGGGCACCGATCCCCAATTATAAAAGTCGCTCAGCTGAGATCCTCTTCTTGAAAGGAGCGACGTGCGCTGGCAGACGGACAGATACGGAGTCAGGCAGGCGTATAGAGGGAGGCAAGTAGGCAGGGAGGAAGCAGGCAGGTAGGCAAGTACGCAGGGAGGAAGCAGGCAAGGAGGCAAGTAGGCAGGGAGGAAGCAGGCAGGGAGGAAGCAGGCAGGGAGGAAGCAGGGAGGGAGGCAAGTAGGCAGGGAAAAAGCAGACAGGAAGGCTAGTAGGCAGGGAGGAAGCAGGCAGGGAGGAAACAGGCGGGGAGGCAAGCAGGTACAAGGCAAGTAAGTAGGGCCAGAGGAAGGATGGAAAGGAGAGAAGAAGGAAGGCAAGCGGTCAAGCAGGCAGACAAGAGTGGAGGGAGGCAGGGAGGAAGGCAGGGAACAGGTGACGGACGGATTGAAGCAAGATGTCAGTGAGAGTGCAGGTAGGTGAGTATGAATTATGAATGTACAGACATAGAGAGAGATAGAGAGAGACAGACAGAGACAGACAGAGACAGAGACGGAGAGACAGAAAGACACAGACAGAGATATTGTAATAGAGCAAGATGGTCGCTAACTTTTATTAATGGAAGGTTTTTGTCCTGAATTACTTTTCCACCTGGACGATAGTTTAATCCAAATGGCATAATCACCTGGAGGAACTTCACCTGAAAGACCTTAATACCTGAATGATGGTTCCGCTTGAATGACCTTTTCACTCATAGTTTTGGTCTGAGGTCAATTAATCTGGCTTAAGCCAGGCATGGGCATTTTGATTAGGAAGTGATTAATGGATGTCTGGAAGCGATGGCATTTTTGCATCACTTCCGGTCTAATGAAGGTCGCAAAAACGTCATTAAAGAGCTCGCGAAATGATTAACTCGATACGGATTTGAGAAAACTTGTTAGTCCACAGCCACAAATCTGCTTCATTTCGATTTAATGTAGAACGAGTGGGTTGTTAATATCCAGCTATGCAACATTACGTTTCATCACGCTGTTTTGCTTACGTTTATTCGTTCGTTCCTCTCTTCATTCGCTCATTCATTCATTTATCCATTCATTGATTCATTCATTGATTCATTCATTTATCCATTCATTCATTCATTCATTCATTTATCCATTCATTCATTCATCCATCAATCCATTCATTCATCCATCCATTCATCCATCCATTCATCCATTCATTCATTCATTCATTCATTCATCCATTCATTCATCCATTCATTCATTCATTCATCCATTCATTCATTCATCCATCCATTCATTCATTCGGTGAGTGAGTGAATGTGAGTGAATGTGAGTGAGTGAGTGAGCGAGTTAGTGAGCGATCGGACGAGTCAGTCAGTCGATGAGTCAGTCGGTTCACCATTCACACAGTCAGTCAGTCGCTTAATGAGTGATTGAGTGGTTGAATGAATGATTGATTGAGTGAGTAAATAAGGGATTGAGTGAGCGAGTCATGAGTCAGTTAATGAGTGAGTAAGTTAGTTAGTTAGTCGGTCAGTCCATCACTCAATCGGTCACACTCATTCAGTCAGTTAGTCAGTCAGTCAGTCACTCAGTCAGTCAGTCAGTAAGTCAGTAAGTAAGTAAGTCAGTCAGTCAGTCAGTCAGTCAGTCAGTCAGTCAGTCAGTCAGTCAGTCAGTCAGTCAGTCAGTCAGTCAGTCAGTCAGTCAGCCAGTCACTCAGTCAGTCAGTAAGTCAATCAGTCAGTCATTCAATCAGTTAGTCAGTAAGTCAGTCAGTTAGTCCAGGTGTCCACTTTGAGGTAACTGTAGAGAGTCCGTAGAGATCCTTCAATATATCGCCTAAGAAGAGCGATGCACAGCAGACGAAGAGAATAGTCGTCATCGTTGAACCTAAACAAACGAATGTTTGGGACTCTACCTGGTTTAACGGAAACACGAACAGCGATGTAAACACCACGACGCTCTTATGAACACCTCTACATAGCTCTCGAACATTGCCAGATGTTCTCTGAAAGACACTGCATAACATAGATAACGAGAGAGAGAGAGAGAGAGAGAGAGAGAGAGAGAGAGAGAGAGAGAGAGAGAGAGAGAGAGAGAGAGAGAGAAAGAGAGAGAGAGAGAGAGAGTGAGAGAGAGAGTGAGTGAGAGTGAGACAGATAGATAGACAGACAGAGACAGAGAAGGAGAAAGAGCTTGCGAGAGTGAGGAGAGAGCGAGATAGAAGGAGATGGAGGTTAGAGAGGGGAGGGAGAGAGAGAGAGAGAGAGAGAGAGAGAGAGAGAGAGAGAGAGAGAGAGAGAGAGAGAGAGAGAGAGAGAGAGAGAAAGCCTCTGCTAATCCCTCAGACATTGTCAGATTTTCTCTGAATGGCGCCATATAAATGTAAATTTATATGTTTAGAGAGAGACAGAGAAAGAGAGTGGGAGAGAGTGAAAATGAGAGTGAGAAGGAACGAGATAGATAGAAAGAAGGATAGGAAACAGGGCAAGAGAGAGAAGCGAGAGAGAGAAGCGAGAGAGAAGGAGACATAGGGGAGAGAGGAGAGAGAGGAAGAGAGACGTAGAGAGAGGGGAGAGGGAAAGAGAGAGAGGGAGAGAAAGAGCACGTTGAATCGGCTTAGCCAATGCGTTAATCTCTAATGAGACACGCGAACCTTAAGCCGTGTTAGAATCGACTGCTCGTAGCATCAGGGATCAAACCAGATGGCATTAGCCTAGGCGCACAACAAATCACTAAGCCACACAACCGAACGCTTACCACGACCTGCAACAAACACACATTTACACTAGGTAGGATAAGAACTGTCTTACGTCACATAGAATTAATGTATTCGTCTTGACAACTCCCAATATAGGGTCAATGTAGGCTATCTAAAATATAATGAGGTGCTTTGCGGTGGTCACTTATATTTTGGCGGTTTGGTGAGGTCACCAGTTATAACAAACGATTGGTTTCAGAACAGTAACAATTTGTATAATAATAATAATATATATAAATCTTTTTCTTTATTAATTCAAACCGACAAACGCAGTAAGATTACATTGAGACATGGCAGTACAATTATACCTTAACTAAACACACGTTATGGCAGCCATGCAAGGCGCCCGTCCGAGGGGGTTGCGGGAATTGAACCGCGTACTGCTGCTCTCCTGCTGCTCTCCTGGCCATGAATGTTACCATTACTCGATCCCCTCCCCAATGTATAATGTTCAGTTAAATTAAAAAGCATATAACGAAATAATTGCGTGATGTATCAGAAGTATATAATCACATAAAATGAACGAAAACTAAATAGAGTCAATACTAGCCATCTATACATATAATATCCATAAAGTGTCCGTCTGTCGGAGGACGCTACGTCACAAACGGTTTCTGTTCTATTGTGAAACAGAAACCGTTTGTGACGTCAGTTCTGCCGTCTTGACGACGGCGATCAGATCATTTTAACCAACGAATGGTAACGATACATATAGGCCTATATACACTGACGTCATAATATGACGGACAAATACTCTAGTTTATAATATGTTCAAAACAACCACTAGTTTCATTGTTGTTGAAATTCCGTTTGCGATGGCGCTTCTTACTAGATTCGGTGCAGTTTATTAATTTCTCGTCATCTCACTACACTGGAACCTAGAGATTGAGTGACTGACCACGGTGACGTATCACCGGCATCGAATCAATGCGCCGCCGGCTGACGACTTATACCGTCATCATCCGCGCCAGAAAATAATTCCATCGCAATGAGTGACGTGTAGAGTGTGTAGTTCCTTGGTCGGCGCTAATCTTGTTTTATTGCGAGGTTTTTAACGAGCCTTATCTCTCAGTTAAGTTTATAAAACATTTCAATTCGCGCTAATGCTATTTGTTGGCACGCGTGGGCGATGGACCAAGCCAACTTCGTGTTTGGACCAGTGCTGAGCTGCTTCCACCGCAGTTTCTCTTACAGATCGCTCAATGTCCGACCGTCTGTGTGTATGTATGTATGTCTGTCTGTCTGTCTGTCTGTCTGTCTGTTCGTTTGTCTTTGTCTTGGTGGGAGCCTGCGGTGTTTGCATCTGTATTTCTGTGTGAGTTTGTGTGTCCGACACTCCCTCATTCATTCATGCATAGGCCTATACTTACTCATTCACTCACTCAATCGCTAAACAAACAATGAAATAGCGAATGAATGAATGAATGAATGAATGAATGAATGAATGAATGAATGAGTAAGGAGAATAATAAGTATTTTAATAGATATATCAGTTAAAAGATTTGTCTATCCATGGGAGATTTGTACGTTATTCTTGATAAATAAACTTTACTATTTCTGTTTATCGTTTTCCTGAAGAGTAGACGAAAAGCAGAGGGGTGGGAACCAGCAAACGTAACGTCTTTACATTGCTCCAACAAATTTTTCATTGAACAAATTATGAATGGAAGCGAAAAATATGAGATGTATTGCTAGTGTATTCTGAGAGCAATGCTCGAATTCCTAAACTAATGAACAACCAGAGGAAAGATTTCAAAACCAATAATGGAAAGCGCCATGAATCTCGCTTGCGAAAGAGAACAACCAACTGTTACGTCCTGCCTTCAGTGGCGTGGTACAAGTGGATTCAATGGCGTGGTAAAAGTGGGATACAAGTGAAGGTGGCATGTCCAAGAGGCTGATTGATGCACTCCAATCAGACGATGCTGAAAGCAGCACTCTCAGAAAACTAATACAGAAACCACCAGAAATATTCGCTAATCAGTAACTACCTGTCTGGTAGCTGTAAGCTGTTCTAACCAAAAGCCAATCCATGCTGCAACTTTCTACGGGGGGTAAGATAAGATATGGCAGGGTATTATCGTGTACTTACAAGCTCTGAAACTGAAAAAGCTCGGAGACCACACATAAAACGCATACGTAAGTCAGAACCGACGTGTCAATAGACCAAAATAAACGTCTAGATTAGCGGATAATATGCGTCTTTGAGCAAGTTTTATGACTAAGAGAGTCTAGAACTTTGACATCTATACGTCACGAGAATTCTCTCCTTCTCTACCTCTCTTCTCCTCTTCTCTCTGGCTTCCTCTTCTCTCTGGTCTCTATGGCAACCGGACTAGGATCATCCCCTTACATCTCTAGAAAACCCTCGTGAATAAGCAAGTGCTCTGCGCTTAGCTTTAGAGTAGCTCTTTAGAAAATGTGTAGTTTACGATTACGAATACGATTACAGTCTTGATTCCACGTATAGCTCGCCAAGTCTAAGCTAACCTAAATTAATTGTCATTGTAATTAATAACTTCAATCACGCCGGTGTATTAAACATCAAGCGATGGCGTACCAAAACCAATCCGTTCAATACTCAGAAGATACGACCACAAACACAGATTTAAGTTAAATTCAAGAACCTCTACATAGCAGTTTACATGATGAGCAAGGTTTCATAGAAGAGCAGCAGCAGACCTTGAGCAAAGCTGAGAAGCAGCCACAGGTACGGTGGTACCGTATGAAGTGCTAGCGACTAAATTTTCTTAGCCTCGGCATATAAGGGCGGGTGGCCAGTCCTCTCTCTCACTCTCTCTCTCTCTCTCTCTCTCTCTCTCTCTCTCTCTCTCTCTCTCTCTCTCTCTCTCTCTCTCTCTCTCTCTCTCTCTCTCTCTCTCTCTCTCTCTCTCTCTCTCTCTCTCTCTCTCTCTCTCTCTCTCTCTCTCTCTGTCTCTCTGTCTCTCTGTCTCTCTGTCTCTCTCTGTCTCTCTCTGTCTCTCTCTGACTCTCTCTGTCTCTCTCTCTGTACTATCTCTGTCTCTCTCTGTACTATCTCTGTCTCTCTCTGTCTCTCTCTGTCTCTCTCTGTCTCTCTCTGTCTCTGTCTGTCTCTCTGTTCTCTGTCTCTCTGTTTCTCTCTGTCTCTCTCTGTCTTTCTCTGTACTATCTCTGTCTCTCTCTGTCTCTCTCTGTCTCTCTCTGTCTCTGTCTCTCTCTCTCTGCTGTCTGTCTGTCTGTCTGTCTCTCTCTCTCTCACCCTCAGATCTTCCCACCGACAGTGTACGGTCAGTGTACTCATTATAGCTGAGTTGGCTAGGGGGCATAAGTGGAACAGAAGTCTCGACACGAATTTCCGCCATGGCGCTGATTTGAACCCCCGACCTCTCGGTTGATAGTTCAGCACCCCTACCCTCAAAACAATAATCGATCATCACTCCGAAGTTAAACCACAGTCGACTAGTTGTTTAGAGGAATCTCGTAGACACCTTGTTGGTCATGCAATCCTATAACATGTAGCAATCACTGTTGCTTATCTAACGCATTCTTTGCCCTTATCGTCTCAAAATTTCACACCTGACGAACCCCGAATCTTGCAGGATAGTCTGTAACTATAACCGAAGACCAACAGACTCAACCGAGAAGATTCATTACATAACATTACATAATATTCATAACATCCATTGCATTTCATAACATCACACATTTCCTAACATTACATTCCATGACATTATATTCCATAACATTACATCTCAATCCCATAACATTGCTCTTCATTCCATAACATTCCTCACTATTAAATTACAAACTGGGCTACAGAACAAGTGAATACATCGGAATTAATAATAATTTCATTAAAATAGATGACCTAACTACGACCTCTGCTGATGCCCATAATAAAACGGTAACCGAAAAATAATAAACGAATGCTGAGAGCCAAGAAAAACTGTTGACGTGGACGCCGCGAGAGAAAACAACTACTCAGGAAAACACTGATAAAAATTCTGGGGATGAAATAGAACGTTCATAAAAGTTCGTCTGCATCTCCGGACGCCAGCGTCCCCCTTGTGCCAAAAGCTGCGTTACTGGGAATTATTTCCAGCGAGTGACAAAATTAATTATCTCAGGCACGACCGGGCGGTCTCGGGGGGCTAAAGACAAGCGCCGCGACACGACGGGCAACGTGTAGCGCTCATGCTAGAGCGGCTTTGCTGTCTTGCTGAGGGAGATTTCACGCCAAGCGAATTCCCGTTAACAATGTATCACCGAACGTGTATGGCTGTGCTCGACAGGAGAGACAACACAATTTTCATGCACATTTCCATTTCAATCATGCTAATATGCCGACGATGTTTAATTGTATGCAAATATGCTGGCAATATTTAATTTGTTTCTGTTGTGCTTTGGACAAATTGGATCTTCGCTTCTACGTTGAATCGAACGAGCGAAGTTAACAACAGTTGTTACTGGTAACGTTTGTTACTGGTAACGGTAACGGTTGTTATTGGTAAAGGTTGTTACTGGTAACGTATACTAGATCAGTGCTTCTCAAACTTTCTGATGCTGCGGATACCATGGGGCCTACATCGGGCCCTGGATACCATGGGGTCTACATCGGGTCCTGGATACCATGGGGCCTACATCGGGCCCTGTATACCATAGGGCCTACATCGGGTCCTGGATTCATGGGCTCACATCGGTAGTATCAAGGAATTGAGCACTGGATAGCTAACTGTTGCATCTAGAATTTATTTATTTATCTCGTCATTTATTTTATTTATTTATTTGTTCCCAACGACAACGTACATGTAAATTGCAGTAAACAATACATTTATGGGATACAAAGAGATTCATTCAAATCTCTGTCCCTCTTATCTCCAAGCTCTGTCCCTGTTATCTATAATCTCTGTCCTTCTTATCTAAAATCTGTCTTTATCTAAAATCTCTGTCCTTCTTATATAAAATCTCTGTCCCTCTTATATCAAAGGTCTTTCCTTCTTATCCAAAATGTATGTCTTTCTTATCTCAAATCTCTGTCTCTCTGATCTCAAATCTCTGTCCCTTTTTCTCATATTTCTGTCACTCTTATGGAAAATCTCTGTCCCTCTTATCTCAAATTTCTGTCTTTCTTATCCTAAATATCTGTCCATCGTATCTCTGTCCTTCTTATCCAAAATTTATGTCTTTCTTATCTCAAATCTCTGTCTCTCTGATCTCAAATCTCTGCCCCTTTTTCTCATATCTCTGTCTCTCTTATGGAAAATCTATGTCCCTCTTATCTCAAATTTCTGTCTTTCTTATCTTAAATATCTGTCCCTCGTATCTCTGTCCTTCTTATCCAAAATTTATGTCTTTCTTATCTCAAATCTCTGTCTCTCTTATCTCAAATCTCTGTCCCTCTTTTCTCATATCTCTGTCTCTCTTATCTAAAATCTATGTCCCTTATCTCAAATCTCTGTCTCTCTAATCTAAAATCGCTGTCCCTCTTATCTCAAATTTCTGTCTTTCTTATCTTAAATATCTGTCCCTCGTATCTCAAATCTCTGTCCCTCATATCTCAAATCTCTGTCTCTCAGATCTGAAATCTTTGTCCTTTCTTTCAAATCTCTGTCTCCTTATCTTAAATTTCTGTCCCTCTTATCTCAAATATCTGTCCGTCTTATCTCAAAGCTCTGTCCCTCTTATCTCAAATCTCCAGTCTTGTTGTCAAGACCTTAAACCTCAAGACCAAGACCAAGACCAAGACCTTGAACCTCAAGACCAAGACCAAGACCAAGACCTTGAACCTCGAGACCAAGACCAAGACCAAGACTTTGAACCTCGAGACCAAGACCAAGACCAAGACCTTGAACCTCAAGACCAAGACCAAGACCAAGACCCAAAAAAAATCGAAATCAGGTCAAGACTTCTAAAAATTGTCAAGTCGGAATATTCGCTATTTTAATGAAAACATGAGTCTTTTATTTTATTCAAGCAAATTAACTTTAATGAAAACTGCAGAGAAATCCGAATTTGTATTCAAAGTCCTTCATGCAACCTCTTATACCAAATGCCTTTTTGTATTTTATAAAAAACCAATTCGCTCAGAATTTTCTGACCAAGACGTGCCTGGTGGGCCTCATACAAATTCCGCCATGTGAAAAAATACGTTCTACAGATGCTGAAGTCGCTGACACACACAGAGTAGCTTTTCAAGCACTGGATGTAAATGTACAGATAGTGAGTCTTTTTGAAATCTTCCCATGGTTTATCATACCGTCTGATACAGAATAACTGTTGCTGCTGCCAATGGGTTTTCCTGACCAACATGACTTGTATCCATCCATAGATATTGGTCGTATGATGCAAGCAGGCTTGATACAGAATTCTTGAGTTCTGTTAAATGACTGTTCATATTAACAGCCGGTCTTGGTCTTGGTCTTGCGAGACCAAGACCAAGACCTTGAACCTCAAGACCAAGACCAAGACCAAGACCTTGAACCTCAAGACCAAGACCAAGACCAAGACCTTGAACCTCAAGACCAAGACCAAGACCAAGACTTTTAAAAACGAACTCGAGTGCACTCGAGACCAAGACCTTGGTCTCGAGGACAACAAGACTGCAAATCTCTGTCCCTCTTATCTCAAAAGCGCAAATAATTGCAGACGTAACCTATCTGTTTCCAGCTGCGATCTCTTTCGAGATGAATTCATATATTACTCCGTTGCAAAATCTGATTTATAGGCATAATACATGTATAAGAAAAATAACAACTACAAGAACATCACATTCCTTATGTCAGAACTTTTTGACAAGTAGCTGCTATGGCAGTTGCATTTTCATCACCTCCATTAAGTTTTTAAATCATGAATGATCATTTTATCTCTGGATATCTCTAGATTGTACCCCTGAAAAAAAATTAATAATAATAGTACAAAGAACAACAGAGATTACAACAACAATAGCAACAACAGGAACAACAAAGCCAACAGCAATAAATATCACAGTCTTACTATCTGCTCCAGAAAAAGAAGCCTTTAAATATTTTTAACGCTGCGGGATCATATGTAGGCCTACCTCGAATAACAAAAACAGATAACGATTATCCTCTCATAAACCTTTAAAATGGAGTCCAAGGACGCAATACATTCACCAGTTGCACTTTTATCTTCATCTAATAACAATCATATGATTATAAAATTAATATAGCTAACAAAACTAGCATTAATCGCATTAGTAGTAATTTATTGTGGGCATTGCAAATATCAAAGGACAGTTACCGTTTCAGAGCGGATTCGAACCAACACACTTAACAAGGCGAACGATCAATAATAACTAATTAGGCACCATGTTAAGAGCTTGAGGACTAACATCATGTTATAGTCATCTGTTAGTATCTTTAACAGTTTCTATGTCGTTCCGGGTTCCGCATTAGTCAGCCTACTCTTATATAGCGTCGAAACCATGTTCCGTTTTCAAGGCTCGAAATATGGAACACGGAACAACGACCACTCACAGATGCCATCACCTTCTCATAACCAGACAGAAGCAACCATCGACAAAACAGAAACGACTACTGACGCAGACCGACACGACCAAAGAGAGACACGACCAAAGAGAGACACGACCATAGAGAGACACGACCATTGACACAGAGAAACACAACCAGCGACACCAGCAACCACGATAGAAGAGGTGCTATAGTTAGCTATCGACCGTTGAATTGACAAGATGACCAATCAATCGTCCACTTAAAACGACTCCATGGACAGGTGTTTGCCTTTCGTCTGCCACTTGCAACATCTCGCCCCCGACAGAGTGACATCATAAAACAAACAGCTCATGGTGATTACCCTCCGAACAGACTCATCCCTCATCTACACACCCACCCACCCACCCACCCACCCATCCCCACTCATTCCATTCCCCCTACAGTCCTTTGTATGTATGCATGTAGATTTGTTTGTATGTATGTATGTAATATGTATGTATGTATGTATGTATGTATGTATGTATGTATGTATGTATGTATGTATGTATGTATGTATGTATGTATTTATGTGTGCATGCATGTATATATGTATGTGTGTATGTATGTTTGTGTATACAGACACTCTTAGCTACAGTGTCCTTCGTGTCTATGTGGCGTTACCTAAGGGTTCTACTTTATTCTAT
>OY744606.1:72842407-72844907 GCA_963556255.1 Allolobophora icterica | reverse complement strand
GGAATATTATACAATACAGTAATAGGCCTACTGTAGAAAATGTGACTAGTACAATCCGAAGGACATGGAGCATGAACACAGAACGCTGCTACAAAACCTACTCACAGAGTAAATGCTATAAGAACAACGAAAATTCAAGATCAACAAAATAATGAAACAACGAGAACACTAACACGATGAAAATGCTAAGCTAAAAATGAGAACCAAGCAATTATGAAACAAAGCATTTTTGCATTAGCTGGTCTGTTCATTACAAGACAGTAAAACTTGAACAACAACTACAGATAATACTCAGTTATGGTTGTTCGCTGTTGTTGTTAACAATAGATTATCTGTTAAAAACAGAGTTCACCAGTTCATGTCTTGAATAAACCTAGTGGTGTGATTTCATCCACAGTTGGACGGTGTTCATTCCAGATATCTACAAAAACGAGTAGGCAATAAATATTTACAAGGGCAGAAATATTTCCAAGAGAACTTCAGCAGCTCACGAACCCCCATTTGCATAGCGCCACCAACTAATTGTTTGACATTGCTACTGAAATTTAAGAACATAAACAACTGGCATTTCAGCTTTTGATTTGAATGCATTCAGACGAATCATCACGCCAATGGGCAAACCGCACGCCTTGTAGACTGAACACTGCAATTTTTGACCCAATCATTTGATACGTAATGAAATCGCGAGACAGAAAGATTGCAGTGAACGAGTAACGGTGTAGCTAGGTACGCTCTCTTCCTGTACATCCAGGATCAAAGACACCGCCTGTAATGCGGTTGGCAGTATAACGTACGGTGGATATGAAAGGCGAAGGTCACAGATTTATCAAAGCAACACAGCTAGGCCGAAACAACATGCAAACGTGATTGTTACAGTAGTCAAGCATCATTTATATGACACCACTAAAGATACATCATAGTGGGTTTGAGCATAGAAACATACAAACATAAACTGTTTAGAGAAACTGAGAGAAATTCTTGTTGGGAAGACCCTTGTGACCTTGTCATGCTCTATAGCATAACAATTGGCTTGGCGCCATATGTTGATGATTGGTCATTAGATATGGGAGCTTAGTAAATGCTTAATACTACTGGCCAAGAGTCTATTGAAAGTGAAGCATATATTCACAGTATTACAGTGCTATTTTTAGTCTGTAGGTTTATA
Source organism: Allolobophora icterica (assembly GCA_963556255.1). NCBI lineage: Eukaryota > Metazoa > Annelida > Clitellata > Crassiclitellata > Lumbricidae > Allolobophora > Allolobophora icterica. The sequence continues at coordinate 72,843,742 of OY744606.1, read as the reverse complement.
TCAGCCTATATCTTATATATAAATATACAAGAAATATACATGTATATACACAAATTACACATTACACACACAAATATAGAATATACCAATATTTGGTACAATATAGTCTATATCTATATTAATGGCTTCCGTCATAAATAAGGTATAGATTCAAATATAGAACATGCCAGAACTATCACGAATTTGTTGACGGCTTTCTCATTAATTTCCCTGGCTTCCGGAATCACCTTGGTTGCCTCCATTTCCCGATCTTTCTCGGCGAACACATTTCTTTCAGGTGCACATCGCGTCATCCACAAGGTTAGCCAAGTACTTAGCGATGCCAGTTCAAAGGCTACACAGCCGACCGTGGTCCGACACACGACCCATGAACTAATACTGCCGTGCTTGCAAAGGGTCAGGCAGATCAGTACGAAAGCAGTGCAGTTCGAAAGGATAATTAACGAAACACTAGATGACGGTTGACAGCAGACTTGTGGATAAATGAGCTGAGTTGACATCGGTTGAAACGTCAAGTTGGCGAAACTGAGACGGTGGTTGGTCGACGTCGATGCCTGCTGAGCAAATAATTATTTTTTCGAAAATTAAGTTTGCTTGGAAACTGATACGCGGTCGATTCGCTTCTTTTCTGCGGTCTACGTGTTCTGGGTAGTCTCTGGTGGGCGAGAAATGATCGGTGGGATATTTCGCTGCAAATATATTTCAGTAACATATTTGCTTCAAGGTTGATGTCCGGATTTCTATTTATATCGAGAATTGTCTTTAAATGAGAAGTTTTTCAGAGGTACAGTAAATACGGCACCACAGCAGAAGAACAAGAAGAGGAAGCAGTACAAGAGGAGGAGGAAGAAGAGGCAGTAGAAAAAGTAGAAGAAAAAGAAGAAGAGGGAAGAAGAGGACGAGAAAAACGAAGAACTGGAAGAAGAAGAAGAAGAAGAAGAAGAAGAACAAGAACAAGAACAAGAACAAGAGGAAGAAGAAGAAGAAGAAGAACAACAACAACAACAACAACAAGAACAAGAAGAACAAGAAGAAGAAAAAGAAGAATAGAAGGTACGCAAAGAAGAAAAAGAAGGAAAAATTAGTATGTGAAAAGAAGAAGGATGTCAAGAAGAAGAAGAGCAACGAAGACGAAGAAAATGATAAGAAGAAGACGAAGAAGATGAATGTGAAAAAGACGAAGAAGAGGAAGAAGAAAAAAAGAATAAGAAGAAGAGCGGTCTTTTAAGGTAGCCGTGAGAGACATACATGGTATGGAGTGTTAGCGAGTGTTAGCGACTTCATTTTCTTAGTCTCGTCATATGATGACGGGTGGCCAGGCCTTTCTATCGCCGT
>OY744606.1:72832407-72834907 GCA_963556255.1 Allolobophora icterica | reverse complement strand
ATATAGCTTGAAATAAAAACGTTCATGCTATTGCCAATCTGTTAACTTCTGACACCGGACTAAATGATTATCTGATTCATAACTATGTTTGTAAAACTTACAAATGAAGAAGTCGTGTTTCAGTTTAATAAAGTTTATTAAAAGAAGTTCAGCTTGTCTTTTTCTTATTTGAAGTGGAGTCTATAAATTTTTCTGCCCTGTGGGATTTGAACCGCAGACCTCTGGGTTGATAGTCCAACACGCTAACCACTATGCTGTGGAGTCTGTTAAAATATTTAAAATTGCGACAAGAAATAAGTTTATTCAACATGTGAAATATGCTGCTCCAATAACTCGTGTAAGAGTACAAATTACAAATATAATTAAAATATATTTAAATATAATTAAAAGAATTAAACTCAAAGTGACCGACTATTTAGCTGGGATGCGCCAGCCCCCACAGTCTATCTGGTGGAAATGCGCCAGCCCCAACAGTCTATCTGGGCGAAATGCGCCAGCCCCAACAGTCTATCTGGGGTAAATGCGCCAGCTCCAACAGTCTATCTGGGGTAAATGCGCCAGCCCCAACAGTCTATCTGGGGGAAATGCGCCAGCCCCAACAGTTACTTAACTACTAAGGTGGAGTGGTGGAGGAGAATGAACAAAAGAATGAGCAAAAAGGAAACAGCGAGGCGAAGAGGGAGGGGAATTGACAGACAAAATAGGGGAGACAGAAATATAGAGTTTGAAAGCTAGAATAGAAGCGGGATGACGTTCAGGAGTGAACGAAAAAATGAATGATGCAAATACGGAAAGGAAAAAAGGAAGGCAAACCGTAGAAAAAAACAGGAATGAAAGGGAGAAGGGAATGAGGGAAACAAGGAAGATAAAAAAACGAAAGAACAATTAAAAGACAGGAAGAAAAAATAGAAAAGAATTAAGGAAGAAAGGAGCGAAGAAAAGAAGATAGAATGACAGAATGAGTGAAGACCCGAAAGAAGGAAGGAAGAAGGAAGGAAGGAAGAGAGGAAGAAAGGAAGGAAGGAAGGAAGGAAGGAAGGAAGGAAGGAAGGAAGGAAGGAAGGAAGGAAGGAAGGAAGGAAGGAAGGAAGGGAGGGAGGGAGGGAGGGAGGGAGGGAGGGAGGGAGGGATGGAGGGAGGGAGGGAGGGAGGGAGGGAGGAAGGAAGGAAGGAAGGAAGGAAGGAAGGAAGGAAGGAAGGAAGGAAGGAAGGAAGGAAGGGTGGAAGGAAGGAAGGAAGGAAGGGAGGAAGGAAGAAAGGAAGGAAGGGAGGAAGGAAGAAAGGAAGGAAGAAAGAAAGGAAGGAAGGAAGAAAGGAAGAAAGGAAGGAAGGAAGGAAGGGAGGAAGGAAGGAAGGAAGGAAGGAAGGAAGGAAGGAAGGAAGGAAGGAAGGACAGTAGAAATGAAGGAAGGAAGGAGAGACGAAAGGATGACGGCGAAACACACAGATGGAAAGATGACACTGAGAAGAAAGGAGGGTATGGACAGAGGGAAGGACGGAGCCGAGACGTCAAGTGGGACTTGAAGATAACAATCTCCAGGTCAAATATTTGACGATAGCCGGAACAATATCGGATGAAATCCAGGAAAATAGAGCAGGATTATTCCGATGCAGAGGAACAGCAGAGCTTGGTAGTGTGCTTTCAGTATAGAAATCGTCATCATGATCATGGTAATGATCATGATCATGGTAATGATCGTGGTCATAATCATCAGGTCAACATCATTATCATGATCTTCATCGTAATCGTCATCGTCATCGTCATGATCATAGCCATCACCTGAATTGTTATTAATATCAATGTTATTGCTATTGTTGTTGTTGGAGGCAGTGGCGTCTAACCCCCCCAAATTTACCCCCTGAAATACACATTTTGATGTTTTCTGAGATTCTGCAGTGGGAGAGACGCCAATCGTCTTTGATATTTTTTTGACCTTTTCGGATTTTAAATATTTTTGCTTTGTTGGATTTGGCTATATTATCACACGGGACAAAAGAGCTATCATGAAAAAATGCAACCACCCCCACTTTCAGTCAAAATATGTCAAACCCCCCCCCACTTTTGAAGTTCGATGGAGATCGTTCTCCACACTCCACCATTGGTAGACGCCACTGGTTGGAGGTGTTGCTATTTTTATCTATAATTATATTCATAATCACTGTTGTCATCATCTTTATCTGCGTTGTGAACGGATGTTTCTATTTGAACATTTAAATAGTGCCTCCTAGGAACCTCTGACACGGCTAATTTGAATGAATATTGTCTTCAGAAAAGCTGAAAATATTGTCATCATCATCATCATCATCATCATCATCATCATCATCATCATCATCATCATCATCATCATCATCATCATCATCATCATCATCATCATCATCATCATTATTATCATTAGCATCGTCGCCGTCATCACTATTATCGTCGCCGTCATCATCACCGTGTCACTATCTATCAACAACAACAACATCATCATTATCATCAGAATGAAAACAGTCATCA
>OY744606.1:72769907-72827407 GCA_963556255.1 Allolobophora icterica | reverse complement strand
TTTTAGACCAATGGTGAATTCGCATCTGTGTCGTTTTGTTTCCGGTCTAATGGATCTTATTGCTCATTTTTTCGCAAGCACTTAAAAACCGTTCTGTTTGATCGTGGTTTCATTATGTTAAGTCGGAGCACCTCTGATGAGTATCTTGAAGTGGCGCTATATCAATTTGCAATTACCATTAGCAAGATGATCTCCGAACATCTGGCTAATCATATATAGAGATCATTGAGTTATATCAATTTGCAAGTACTATTACAACTCGAATGGTGATGTTAAAAGGTTTGTGTTGTTGCTATACGGCTTTGTTATCAATTGATCGTATTGTATTGTATTGTATTGTATTGTATATGGGCATTTATAAAGCGCCTCTCGCGGTATAGACCAATCAGAGGCGCTCCCAGTGCGCGAGACCCCGAGAGAAAAAGCAGGATTTAAGGTGAGAAAAGGAAGAAGCAACGCTACCAGAGAGAATGGTGGCGCGGACAATTGATGCCTCCTGCATAAACAATAACGGCGATATATATATATATATATATATATATATATATATATATATATACCAGTTATATCAGATTAGATTGAAATAGATTATAATGAATTTCCAAGCATCAGTCCGTTCACAGTAGGTGTCTACTGACTCTACTGATAAGCTGTCCGTCTGTCGTGTAGTTCATTTAATTGTTTTTATCTCGACTATTAGCTCACCTGTCAATCAAACACGAAGCCTGGAAAGTGACAGGACTGGATGTGAAGGCAATTAAGTTTTCACTTTCAGCGAAGCTTCTGACGGAAGTAGCTCGATCTTGGAACGGGAGACGGAGATTCCAGGAAGTGGATTAGGAGGGGAGACGGTGTGTTCTGTGGAAAGATCATTCGAGATGATGGAAAGAAGCTCCAGATGGAGATAGAGGAAAACTGGATGGAGGGAAGGTGGATGGATGAATGGATGAATGGATGGGTGGGTGGATTGGTCTATGGGTCGATGGATGAATGGATGGATGGATGGATGGATGGATGGATGGACGGGTGGATGGATGGATGGATGGATGGATGGATGGATTGATGGATGGATGGATGGATGGGTGGGTGGATGTGTGGATGGATGGATGGATGGATGGGTGGATGTGTGGATGGATGGATGGACGGGTGGATGGGTGGATGGATGGATGAATGGATTGATGGATGGATGGATGGATGGATGGATGGATGGATGGATGGATGGATGGATGGATGGATGGATGGATGGATGGATGGATGGATGGATGGATGGATGGATGGATGGATGGATGGATGGATGGATGGATGGATGGATGGATGGATGGATGGATGGATGGATGGATGGATGGACGGACGGGTGGATGGGTCGATGGATGGAGGGATGGATGGATGGATGGATGGATGGATGGATGGATGGATGGATGGATGGATGGATGGAAGGAAGGATGGACGGATGGCTGGCTGGCTGGCTGGGTGGAAGAATGGATGGATGGATGGATGGATGGTGGGGTATTGATTGATTAGGATAGGAATTGTGTGTACAGTGTAGATGTATATATGCGGCAGACGCGAATGGCAAAACATTGATAATCTCAGACGCATATCAAATGCATGTGTGTGCAATGTGCATGTGTTGTATGTTGTGTCTGTTCATTTATGCAGCGCCTTACAACAACCTCTTGAGTGTTCTCCAAGCTTATGTAGCGCGACAAGAACACGTTCGCCTGCATGCTGGAGAATGGTGCTCGAATTAGTCTCAATTAGCAAATGTACACATTTAGCATTATGTATATATACATATATATATATATATATATATATATATACATGTACATTATTATATGTGTGTATATATATGTGTGAATATATATGTCTATGTATATGTGTGTACATTTATATATATGTAATATTCTGTATATGTGTGTATGTAATACGTATGTGTGTGTTCTCTGTATATATATGTATATAATTTTGTGTACACTTTAGTATGTATTTGTGTGTTTAATTGTGTGTGTACACACATACGCATATATATATATATATGTATATATATATATATATATATATACATACATACATATATTAAAGCTACTGATGCGTCTTGTTCATTAGATGATATCAATCTGTCTTTAGACACAGGAAACCATTATATATACACCTACGCTTAAAGCGAATGTGCAAAACGCACTTGAGCCATATGATCTACACTTACGATCCACATGATCCATAAGATCCATATGATCCATGACTATCACACACGCAATGACATCGGTTGGGAAGAATGCATACATGTGCACGTTCTATTCATTTACTTTATTTTTATTTATTCCGGATATTTCTATAGCGCCTCTCGAAGCCAACTACTACTCAGAGGCGCTCCCGACTACAGCAGTTGATACTGTGCCGGAATTTTCACTCCGAAGCGCCACGAGCAATTGCGAGTGAAGGACTTGCCCAAGGTCCGTACGCAGCGGCTAGAGTGGGATTCGAACCTGCAACCCTCCGGTCACAAGGCGCCGAACTTACCACTGAGCCACCAAGCCCCACAATGACATCGGTTGTGGGGCGTGGTGGCTCACCCTCCATATTCTTACATAAGTTACGGTCATATATGTATTGGCTACGAATGTATGTATCAAAACTGATTTCGTGTGTGTGTGCGTGCGTGCGTGCGTGCGTGTGTGTGTGTGTGTGTGTGTGTGTGTGTGTAGGCCCTAATAGCTTGTAAAATTAATGGCTTACAACCTGATCCACATGATCCACATAACCCATATGATCCACGACTATCACACACGCAATGACTTCGGTTTGGAAGAATGTAATAGTGTAATGCAATGCTAGATATTGTAGGCTAACAAATTACAGATGTGCACGCAAATTCTGTGGACAGAGTCTATATTGAAGAAGAGTGGCTTTCCAATGAGCTAATCCCGAGCAAGATGCATGAAATAAATTTTTTGCGCAATCGTTATTCTCCTCGGCATACAAGGGTGTCACGAGACCTCTGACCTCTGACCTCTGATCCTATTTCCACAGACAGTGTTTGGACAGTGTGCTTATTGTGTAGCTGAGGGTCTATAACTTAGACCCAACTGCATCAAATGTAGAGGCTGCGAACATTGTATAGCAGAAAAAGAGCAGTCCCTTAAGCCACCCTCAGAGGCAGTCGTGAGTATAGTATAAGTGTTCGCGACTTTCGTTTTTCTTAATCTCGGCATATGAGGGCGGGTGACCAGTCTTCTTCGTCGCCGTCTCATCTTCCCACCGACAGTGTAACTGTACGGTCAGTGTACTCATTATAGCTGAGTTTGGCTACGTCTGCTGTAGTGGGTCACGCGATCTGGAACGACCTTCCCCGTCCCCCGCTCAGGACCAAACTAATGACTGGCTTTCCTCATCAGTCTCGCGTTCCCTAAAGGCATTTCTGTTTCCCAGGGGCTTCTGTGCTGAGAGTGCCTCTGAATAGTTATTCTGCGAGAGGCGCTTTATACATTTCTAAATACATTACAATATTGAAACAAGCTCATGGGTCTGTGGGTTTTTGCACATCCGTGTGTTTTCGCCTGTCTCCAAAGACCCTTTTATGGAGTCGAGCTAATTAATTTATTAAAAAGAACGTCTTGCGGAGTGGCCTCCAAAGGAACTGACCCGGCCCTTGGCGAATTTCGTGGTCGCCTGACTTTAACAAAACCAATGCTTCCCTGAGCTGCATTGACGAATTGAGTGCAGTCGAAATTGTCTGGCCCGGTCTGGTCAACCACTGCAGGGGCCTACTAAGCCAGCCGCTACAGCCGTCTAAATCCGTAACAGATGAATGGATTTGGCGCTGAAAGGGTTAATGGTCAACGTATTAAGTCCGAGTCCCGCGTCCATCCCATAATGGAGGCAGAACTCATTGGGGATTGCGAACTTGTTAGCCGTCGAAACGCTAGTGGAACAGTAATTCTGTAATTGCATTATCGCCTCTCCTTCAGCCCGGCCCATCGACGTGTCCCGACCAATCTGAGACGACTCTAAACGCCATCGATTGAACCGTTATTTAATTAAGAAACGCGCTATACGAATTAGCCCGTGGTAATTTATGGACGGCCTCGCCAACTTTCGGTTTTGCGGCGTCGTTTGCAGGTCAAGATGGCGGAGTGACGGTTTGCAGTGAACACGAATCTGTCGTCGTTTTCTGTTTAGCAACGAAGGACGGGCGCATTAAAAGGGACAGTCGACGTATAATATTGTTCCATTTGTCGGGCAAACAGTCTGAATGAGGTAGTCTGTTTTTCTTTCTCGCCAAACATCATTTACTGCTTCGGCGACAAGCGATTGGAGTTTTATTGGCAGGGCTGCTGCTGTTCACTGTTCAGCGTAGGCCTATAGGTTTAATAAAAAGCTGCACCCGCTTTGAAGAATTATTTGGTGGCTTCGGTCACGTTTCGTCAATTCTCACCCGATTGTTTGCGAGGTGAACATGTTCAGCTGTACACAAAGATGGCGCTGAATACATAGGTATAGAACCAGTATCGGAATTGCAGAAAAGGACTGGGGGTAACATTTTATGCGTATTTTGCAAACTGATTTCCACGAAATTTGAAAGCAGCTGATTTTTTTGTAAGTCAGACTCGAATCAAAATCAGTTCCTTTGTTGAGAAAATTCAAAAATGCATAGGAGCCTACATGATAGGCCTACACTATGAAAATGTCTTCTCTTTGTCAGAGACTCGGAGTCAAATTATACTAAATTACACTAGCACTACTGAGGGGGTTGGAAACAACCCCTGGGGTGTGCAATGAAGACGTAACAGGAGGTCCTAAGAAAGACTAGGGTTTGATCCCCCAAAATCTCCCACAATTCCCACCTTGAGCATCGTAACTGGCGCTGTAGAAGTGATTAGATTAGCTATAGACCTCTATACATACATACGTGAATACATACATACATACATACATACATACATACATACATACATACATACATACATACATACATACATACATACATACATACATACATACATACATACATACATACATACATACATACATACATACTGTGAACTGAGTTTTGTGTACAGTCTTGCAGTGCGAGATATTAGCGTATATATTTAGTGCGCTTACTTTAGTTTCACGTGTATATGTATATATGATAGATGTATAACGTATAGTTTTAGTGACACGCGCGGCCGGCCGACATCGGCAGCGGCGCGCTATATGTATATTATTAGAGTTCGCTTATGCGCACAGAAGACAGGTGTGTCAAGAGGCGCGAAGAATTATGCTGACTAGAGAAGTTTGAATTCGAGTGTGTTCGCTGTAGTAGTGTGGCTGACTAGTTGAGTTGTAATCGAATTGAGTTCTGTCTGTTTGTTTCTTATTAAACTGAAAAGATATTAAACTGTGTTGCTGATTAATTCAGGTTATACTTATACGTAGAATTAGCGTTCAAAAGGTGAACGTTAAATAGGCGTTAAGTACGAAGAGAACAAGGATTTAATCAGAAGGATTGTCAACGGAAGGATTGGGTTGACATTATTGGTGGCAGCGTCGGTGTGGATAAAAACTCACGGTGGAACAGCGTCGGTGTGGATAAAAACTCACGGTGGAACAGCGTCGGTGTGGATAAATACTCACGGTGGATAAATACTCACGGTGGAATAAATACTCACGGTGGAATAAATACTCACGGTGGATATAAACTCACAGTGGATAAAAATTCACGTTATCACCTCCTTCGGCGGATAAAAGAATCTACGACGGTGATAAAAGAATTTACAACGGTGTTAGAAGAATCTACGACGGTGTTAGAAGAATCTACGCGTTGTTGCTGTGTGACGTGTCTACGATATCAACGACGGTGGAACACGAGAAAACGGTATAAAAAATTTCGTTGTTTTTCACGAACAAATACAAAAGAAATCCCGTTTGTTTATCGATTCACACAACAAGAAAAACCGTGACTTCTTTGAAAAGAGAAATCACCAAAGTAAACAAGTAAGATGGAGAAACTAAGTGCTGAAAGACAAGCAGATATTAAGAAGATGTCTACGGAAAGGCTAAAACAGCGTTTGTTGAAAGCCGGTTTTAAAGAAGAACAATTAGAAGGTATGTCACGTGGTGACATGATGCAGGAACTCGCCGATGTGTGGGTTAAAGAAGAAGTCGAAGAAGAAGGTGCCGTTGGCGGTGCCGTCGAAAAGGCTATTGAAAAACCTCCTGCGCCTATGTCTATGGAGATGTTGATGCAGTGGATGATGATGAAAGAAGATAGGGAGGAGAAACGGAGGCAAGAAGAGAAAGAAAGAGAGGAGAGACGAAGACAAGAAGAGAAAGAGCTGAGACAAGAAGCAGAACGTGCAAGGCAAGAAGAATTGCGCTTGCAGAGAGAGAAAGAAGAGAAGGCAGAATTTGCAAGGCAAGAAGAATTGCGCTTGCAGAGAGAGAAAGAAGAGAAGGCAGAATTTGCAAGGCAAGAAGAATTGCGCTTGCAGAGAGAGAAAGAAGAGAAGGCAGAACGTCTTCAAAGAGAGAAAGAAGAGAAGGCAGAATTTGCAAGGCAAGAAGAAAGTGGAAAAGTAATCCAGAAACAGGGAATCAGTTCATAGGTAAAGAAGTCAAGGCTAGTATCCCTGTACCCAATGAGACCAGAGAAGTGACGTTTGGTCGTCAGGGATTTAACAAATCGTCAGCGCCGTTTGCCAAGAGGGAAGGCAACACATCGTTTACGCAGTGTAAGAGAAATGAAGGAAATGAACAACGAGGCATGGTTGTGAAGCGTTGTCACAACTGTGGTTCAGACAAACATTTGGTTAAATTTTGTCCAGTTCCAGTGGCAGCAGCTAGTTCTAGCAGAAATCAAGAACACACAAGGGTGAATTTGATTCAAGTGGTTAGTGATACAGATAATCAAACCGCGAGTCAAGAAAACCAAGAGACTGAAGTAAAGTCAGTAATGAAATGTGGTATTCAAAAAGAAATTCTATTGGATGCTGAAATTCAGAGAGAAGTCATAGGAAAAGATGACAGTCGAATATTGAAGAAATCGTTCTTGCAATATGTCGAGGTTGAAATTCGTGCAGTAGACGGTAAAGAGCCAGTGAAAGTCAAAGCACTGAGCGACTCGGGAGCAGAAATTCCGGTGATTAGTGAAGAATTACTGGAAGGCATGAAGGTGGAACAAATTGGAAAAGTGAATTTGCAATGTGTGGCAGGAGATGCCATTCCTGCGAAGTTAGTGAAAGTCGATGTTAGACTGTGTGGTAGTGACGTGAAAGAAGAGGGATTTCCGCGTAAAATCCAGTGTTCACTTACACCTTATGTCACTTTGATGTGTGCTAGTATTGCAAAGATGGGCAGTACAGAAAGATTCTTGTTGCATCCAGAGATAATTGCCGAATTAAAAGCCGTACCACAGATGAAAATTAAAACGATACAAGGAGATGTGAGTGTACAAGCAAATGTAATGACGAGAGCGCAGAGTCGGAAACAGGAAATGGTAGATGTTGATGAGAAGAGTGAAACTGAAAGTTCCAGTGATGAGGAAAACGAAAGTAATGAGCAACGAAGCTTATCGCGAGATGGTGTAACATCAGAGATAAACGAGCAAGAGATGGTTGCATGCGAGAATGGCACATTAAATGAAACTGAAGAAGACAATGAATGTGATGTGGGGATAGGAGACTTGTATAGAGATGAAGAGATGGATGAAGAACAAAAGGTGCAGATTGCCGATTCGAAGAAGTTTGAAGAGCAACAGAGAAAGGATGAATCGTTGAAGCCGTGGTGGAAGTTAGCACAAGAGAAAGAATCTGAATTCTGTGTGATCAACGGTTTATTGCATAAGAAATATCAGATATTAGACCAGACGATATATCAACTAGTGTTACCAAAAGAGAGACGAATTAAAGTGATGGAATTGGCGCATGAATCGGTATTTGGAGGACATCTAGGAGAAGAGAAAACAAGAGAACGAATAAAGTTGTCCTTTGTATGGCCAAAGATGAGAAGAGACATTGTGAAATTTTGTAAGTCTTGCGAGAAGTGTCAACTAAAGGCAAGGAGTCTGGTGATGGATAGAGTACCTATCACTCCGGTCTCAAGAGAAGAGGTCGCCTTCAAGAGAATGACGATGGACCTCGTTGGCCCGATCGATCCGGTATCTGCTGCAGGTCACAAGTATTGTTTATGCATTGTGGACTCGTGCACAAGATGGCCTACAATCTTTTTATTGAAATCGCTGACAGCGAAGGCTGTGTGTGAAGCGTTGATGGAACTGTTCATGAACGTTGGTGTGCCGTCCGTGATTACAAGTGACCAAGGAACGAACTTCACAGCCAATTTGACAAGAGAATTTCTCGATTTAATGGGCTGTAGTCCACGATTCGACACACCAGGACACCCAGAGGCTGCTGGATTAGTAGAAAGATGGAATCAGACATTTAAAAAGATGATCCATCATGTGATAATAGACAACCCGAGGAAATGGCACAAGATAATTCCTTTCACAGTGTGGGCATTACGAGAAGTGCCGAATGCAACTACTGGAGTATCACCATATATGCTTGTCTATGGGAAAATTCCGAGAGGACCATTGGCAATATTAAAAGAGAGTTGGACTAGAGAAATAAACTTACCACCTCATGTTGGAGTTAAACCAGAAAAGTATTTGAAAGAACTCAAAGAAAATATGGAGAAAGCATTATTGTTTGCAGAATCCTACTCTCGAGAAAAGCAATTACAATACACGAATCAGTATAACAAGAGAGCAAAGCACAAAGAATTTGAAGCTGGTGAGAAAGTCATCGTTTTGTATCCAACATCAACAAACAAACTTATTTCTCGATGGCATGGTCCATGTACGATCATACATCGAAGATCAAAGTACTCTTATTTAGTCGATATGGGTGAAAATGGTCGAAGAATAATTCACGCCAACAAGATCAGAAAATATGTTACTCGAGCATTAAGTTGTGGTCTAATTGTTGAAGAAGATGAAGATTTTGGTTCAGTGGTTGAATTACCAATGAGGAATGAGGTTCAAGATGACAAGAATTCACTTAACCTCGATCCTGAACAAATTAGCCATTTGACAGTAACTCAGCAAGAACAGTTGTTGAAAGTCTTGAACAAATACTGTGACAGATTTTCAGAAAAACCCGGATTATGTACATTGGTCGAACACGAAATTGAACTAAAACCAGGATTTCGTGAAAAGGAATTTGCAGCATATCGAATTCCTTTGATTTATCGAGCAGAAGTGGAACGTCAGATCAAAGAAATGTTAAAAACAAACATTATTAAACCATCATCGAGCAGAATGGCAAGCCCTTTGGTTATTGTTAAAAAGAAAGACGGATCTTTAAGACTTGCCTGTGACTACAGATACATTAACTCATTCACAGTGGATTGTAAATATCCGATGCCGATCGTCAGAGACGTTTTGAACAAAGTTGGAAAGTCTAATGTGATTTCTATTTTGGACTGTCGAAGTGCTTATTGGACTTGTCCTGTAAAACAATCTGATCAATGGAAGACAGCTTTTGTAACACATAATGGACTGTATGAATTTACTCGTGTTCCTTTTGGAATGATAAATTCTGGCCGAACTTTTGTTAAGGCGATAAATTTAGTTTTACAGCCTATAAGTGACTTTGCAGAACCGTATGTTGATAACATTGCTGTGCATTCTGACAGTTGGAAAGTTCACTTGCAGCATCTAGATGCATTTTTGATGCAAATGAGATTGCATAACGTTACTTTGAATTTGAAAAAATGCATATTTGGTAAGAGTGAGGTAAGGTTTATCGGTCATGTGGTTGGGTCTGGTAAGATAAAGATGAATCCAGACAGAATTGAAAGTTTGACTAATTTGAAGATCCCAGAAACTAAGAAGCAAGTTAAGCAACTGCTTGGATTTTTTAATTATTATAGACAGTTTATTAAGGACTTTGCACAGATTGCGAAACCTTTATCTGATTTAACTAGTAAACGTGTTTCTGATAAGATTGATTGGACTGTTGAACATCAGCAAGCATTTGATTTACTTAAAGAGGCTGTGCGATCCAAAGTAGTGTTATATGTTTTTGAAGTGGGAAAACCATTCAATTTGTACTGCGATAGTAGTGACTTTGCAGTCGGTGCTGTTTTAACACAGATGGACGACAAGGGAATAGAACGCCCTGTGTCATTTATCAGTCAGAAATTAACTGATACCCAGAAGAGATGGGCTACTGTGGAAAAGGAAGCCTATGCTATTGTTTGGGCTCTAAACAAGTTAAAAGAAATTATAATTGGATCGAAAATTTTCATTTTTACTGATCACAATCCTCTTACATATTTGACTGAGTCAATGTCTAAGTCTGCTAAACTTGTGCGTTGGGCGTTAGCCTTACAAACTTTTGATGTTCAGGTGAAGTACAAGAAGGGCAGATTGAATATTATTGCTGATTGTTTGTCAAGGTTATAAGTAATCGTAAGACTGTTCATTAATTAGTTAGATATATATGTATGTTTCATGTATTTTGGTAATTTCGCAAATTTTGAAATTTAATTTGCTCAATTCCAGAAAAAGGAAGGAGGTAATGTGAACTGAGTTTTGTGTACAGTCTTGCAGTGCGAGATATTAGCGTATATATTTAGTGCGCTTACTTTAGTTTCACGTGTATATGTATATATGATAGATGTATAACGTATAGTTTTAGTGACACGCGCGGCCGGCCGACATCGGCAGCGGCGCGCTATATGTATATTATTAGAGTTCGCTTATGCGCACAGAAGACAGGTGTGTCAAGAGGCGCGAAGAATTATGCTGACTAGAGAAGTTTGAATTCGAGTGTGTTCGCTGTAGTAGTGTGGCTGACTAGTTGAGTTGTAATCGAATTGAGTTCTGTCTGTTTGTTTCTTATTAAACTGAAAAGATATTAAACTGTGTTGCTGATTAATTCAGGTTATACTTATACGTAGAATTAGCGTTCAAAAGGTGAACGTTAAATAGGCGTTAAGTACGAAGAGAACAAGGATTTAATCAGAAGGATTGTCAACGGAAGGATTGGGTTGACACATACATACATAACAGCCATACATATATACATAACAGCCATACATATATTCCTACACATATACATACATGCATATACATTCAGATGAAGCCAGTTAGATGCTGAGGAAGTTAAACATCCTGTCGCTCAAGCAACCCATGCATTATTTATTAGCAATTAACCCTTGGAGTAGGCCTATAAAATATTTTGTTAATAATTTGTGGCTAATACTGGCCATGCCTACCTAACTGCATAGTATACAATGTTGGTAATGTCGGAAATCGCGGGCGATGCACAGCATCTTGAAAGGGTCTACCAACTCTGAATCGTGGTTCCTTCTAAAAATCCCTTAGCGTGTTTGTAAGGTAAGCCTATGTAAAGGACATTATGTTTTACTGTATAGGTAGCCAATTCTATCACGTTTGCAGTAGCTTCTTTGCCTTTGAACCTGAATAACGTGGCATCTGGTGCGATTGTCTCTTTGCAATGACTATACAACTATTAAATACGACATGAAACGACGTGACTGTTTGCACCTATAACGATTGAATGCATTCATATAGCGCACGATTCGATACTGTGCCACAATAGATGGTATGCATTGCTCAGTTTACCGCCTATGGTACTCAGAAAGCGTTCTGTAAATTTAAAGATACGCAGCGAATGATCTATGTACAGACACACATGCTAATGCTTACAGTATTGTATGGATAGACCTATACATGTATATAATATAACATTATTTATAGCGTGGTTCTGTAAGAATGGTACTGTATAATACCGGTACGACATTGAATGGGCGTAGCAATAGTTCAATAAACCAGGCAACCCGCTCTAATTGCAATCCGCCCAGACCATGTCGATGTGTTTACAATCAGAGCGTTACATCTGAGAGACCGTGTAACGGTAAACAAAGGCGGTCGAAAAATCGTTTGTATGCATACGGCAACTGTGTCGCAATGTATACGCGAATTTAAGGATGTGGAAGAAGTTTTGTCGACGAACAGGGAAATCGTTCAAACACGTTCACAGTCGATCGATGAATCGTCGGAGCTTCTACGTGAGCCTGTTCGAAAGCAGAAGGTCCGCACACGGATCTTCGCTAAACCACAGACTGTTTCATTGCACACAGGAACAAATATTGGCTGCTGTGTAATAATCCATGATTAAAACGGCTGTTAGTAGTAGATATACTACAGCTGACAGAGCAGCCAAAGACATCAGACTACAGCTGACAGAGCAGCCAAAGACATCAGACTACAGCTGACAGAGCAGCCAAAGACATCAGACTACAGCTGACAGAGCAGCCAAAGACATCAGACTACAGCTGACAGAGCAGCCAAAGACATCAGACTACAGCTGACAGAGCAGCCAAAGACATCAGACTACGGCTGACAGCGCACCCACTCATTTCACAATACAGATATACATTTGAATTATAATTATGAATTATAATTATGAATTATGAATTATGAATTATGAACAACTTAACACACACACACACACACACACACACACACACACACACACACACACACACACACACACACACACACACACACACACACACACACACACACACACACACACACACACACACACACACACACACACACACACACACACACACACACACACACACGTAATTAGAAAAAAGACAAGTAGAACATGATTGAATAAAGTTTATTATATTGAACACATCTTCTTTATTTGTAAGTTTTACAAACATTAGAGCCTACATTTAAATTATTTTGAACTTTACCAATTTGTATAGCGCCCTAGCACAGCGAGGCTTATTTGAATATGGTAATGGCTTAGCGTATTTGATAGATATTTTAAATATATTATGTTATAATCTAATGTATATTAAAAGTTGTACTCTTTCACGACGTATTTTTTAAATATAATTAAATCTAAGTTAATTTTAAAATATATTTCTAACATGTATTACAAGCTATATTCACACAAACACGATATTTTGACATCTTAATAATATGGAAGCTTTTTAAGCAAGAAGAGAGAGAGGACCCATGAGCTAACCACGAGGTAGCCATGAATTGTTAGCAAACTCAGTTTCTTAGACTCGGCATATGAGGGAAAGGCGGCCAGCCCTAACCCTCACCGTCTCATCTTCCCACCGACATAGTTCAGTCGGTGTGCTCATTATAGCTGAGCTTGCTATGGGGTGCAGCAGGAGTAGAAATCGAATCAAATTTCTGTCCGGACTGGGATTCGAACCCCCGACCTCTCCATCGACAGCTTAGCGCGCTAACCACTACGCTATCGTGCACCCCCTCTACTTTTATCCAAATATAGGTTTAAATACATTTAATTACAAAACGCGAAGAAACAAAGATCGTTAGGTTCTACTGTTGGAAATGTACGCACAGGCTGTCATTTATTAGCATATAACTGAATTCTCTAAATTATTTGCTAAGAAATGCAAAACTGATAAGTAAAAGAGAAGGAAGAACTCTAAATTATTTGCGAAGAGATATAAAACTGTAAAGTGAGGAGAGCGAGCAGAATTGGAGAGAAGGTACATTTTAGTGGCTTAGCGCTGGGAAGCTGCGGCAGCAGCGGCAGGAACGCTGAGAAGCTGCGGGAAGATCTGAGAAGCTGCGGGAAGATCTGAGAAGCTGCGGGAAGATCTGAGAAGCTGCGGGAAGATCTGAGAAGCTGCGGGAAGATCTGAGAAGCTGCGGGAAGATCTGAGAAGCTGCGGGAAGATCTGAGAAGCTGCGGCAAGATCTGAGAAGCTGCGGGAAGATCTGAGAAGCTGCGGGAAGCGCTGGGAAGCTGCGGCAGCAGCGGCAGCAGCGGCAGCGGCAGCAGCGGCAGCAGCGACAGCAGCGGCAGCGGCAGCAGCGGCAGCAGCGGCAGCGGCAGCAGCGGCAGCAGCGGCAGCGGCGGCGGCAGCGGCGGCGGCGGCGGCAGCGGCAGCGGCGGCAGCGGCGGCGGCAGCGGCGGCAGCGGCAGCAGCGGCGGCGGCAGCGGCGGCGGCGGCAGCGGCGAGAGAGCTGGGAGGCTGCGGCAGCGACAGATTTGTGAGAAAGACAGGTTTTCTATTGAAACATATGTGTAAGATGAAGCAGTTAAGATCATTTTGGGTGACGAAACTGCTATGTATGATATTTCTAGCGGGGACATGCCTGTGTGAACATATAATTTATGGAAACTTAAAGTTTTTGACTGAAATGCATGTGAACTTGTACCTCTTTTGGAAAATTTTGTTGTCGCATATGAGAGGTCTAACTGATAAAGTATGAAACATGGTGTTACAATTTGTGGGAATAGCGTTTTCCTTTGGAATAGATGGTACATTTTAGTGAATTCTGATGTTGTCATATTATTCATAGAGGCCATTTGTACACATACAATTGGATAGAAAACGAGGTGTTTCGCATGCAAAGCATGTAATCTGCTGCATTTTTGGAGAGTTAGCTAGAGGAGCGAAACGTGCAGATCTTCTGTAGACCTGTAACTTTGCATATATTCATTCTCAGGAGTTTTTTCAATTGCATGCAAAATAACTAAATACTCAAAGACACGAGTTGTAGGTTAAACGTTGATTTATTTCAGTAATACAACTTCTATGTCGAGTCACCAAAGTTTCTCGCACAACATATGGAAATCTATGCTTGACGCCTCATCCACACACGCTCAATTTGTTAAAGTCAGCGTTTTTCGTATAATCGCCATTATCAAAGGTTTCAATGTTACAAGTCCATTTTAAACAACTAAACTTGTCAACATTCCAAATTCAAGCGAAACCGGCTCCAACATTTGGCAAAAGTTGTAGAAATGTACATGCAAAGGTAAAACCCAAAGTTTTCAATGTTCAGCAAAGTTGTGCTTTTCCAATCGAACAATATTCTTAACACTGTACGATCATTTCTGACTCTCTTCTTGTCTCTGAACATCGGTTCAAACATGCGAGTACTTCCACCGCCGCCACCGCCGCCTCCGCTGCCGCCGCCGCTGCCGCCGCCGCCGCTGCCGCCGCCGCCGCCGCTGCCGCCGCCGCCGCTGCCGCCGCCGCCGCTGCCGCCGCTGCCGCCGCTGCCGCCGCCGCTGCTGCCGCTGCCACCGCCGCCTCCGCTGCTGCCGCCGCCGCCGCTGCCGCCGCCTCCGCCGCCGCTGCCGCTGCCGCCGCTGCCGCTGCCGCTGCTGCCGCTGCTTCCGCTGCCGCTGCTGCCGCTGCTGCCGCTGCTGCCGCCGCCGCCGCTGCCGCCGCTGCCACCGCCGCCTCCGCTGCTGCCGCCGCCGCCGCTGCCGCCGCCTCCGCCGCCGCTGCCGCTGCCGCCGCTGCCGCTGCCGCTGCTGCCGCTGCTTCCGCTGCCGCTGCTGCCGCTGCTGCCGCTGCTGCCGCTGCTGCCGCAGCCGCTGCTGCCGCTGCTGCCGCAGCTTCCCAGCGCTTCCCGCAGCTTCTCAGATCTTCCCGCAGCTTCTCAGATCTTGCCGCAGCTTCTCAGATCTTCCCGCAGCTTCTCAGATCTTCCCGCAGCTTCTCAGATCTTCCCGCAGCTTCTCAGATCTTCCCGCAGCTTCTCAGATCTTCCCGCAGCTTCTCAGATCTTCCCGCAGCTTCTCAGATCTTCCCGCAGCTTCTCAGCGTTCCTGCCGCTGCTGCCGCAGCTTCCCAGCGCTAAGCCACTAAAATGTACCTTCTCTCCAATTCTGCTCGCTCTCCTCACTTTACAGTTTTATATCTCTTCGCAAATAATTTAGAGTTCTTCCTTCTCTTTTACTTATCAGTTTTGCATTTCTTAGCAAATAATTTAGAGAATTCAGTTATATGCTAATAAATGACAGCCTGTGCGTACATTTCCAACAGTAGAACCTAACGATCTTTGTTTCTTCGCGTTTTGTAATTAAATGTATTTAAACCTATATTTGGATAAAAGTAGAGGGGGTGCACGATAGCGTAGTGGTTAGCGCGCTAAGCTGTCGATGGAGAGGTCGGGGGTTCGAATCCCAGTCCGGACAGAAATTTGATTCGATTTCTACTCCTGCTGCACCCCATAGCAAGCTCAGCTATAATGAGCACACCGACTGAACTATGTCGGTGGGAAGATGAGACGGTGAGGGTTAGGGCTGGCCGCCTTTCCCTCATATGCCGAGTCTAAGAAACTGAGTTTGCTAACAATTCATGGCTACCTCGTGGTTAGCTCATGGGTCCTCTCTCTCTTCTTGCTTAAAAAGCTTCCATATTATTAAGATGTCAAAATATCGTGTTTGTGTGAATATAGCTTGTAATACATGTTAGAAATATATTTTAAAATTAACTTAGATTTAATTATATTTAAAAAATACGTCGTGAAAGAGTACAACTTTTAATATACATTAGATTATAACATAATATATTTAAAATATCTATCAAATACGCTAAGCCATTACCATATTCAAATAAGCCTCGCTGTGCTAGGGCGCTATACAAATTGGTAAAGTTCAAAATAATTTAAATGTAGGCTCTAATGTTTGTAAAACTTACAAATAAAGAAGATGTGTTCAATATAATAAACTTTATTCAATCATGTTCTACTTGTCTTTTTTCTAATTACGTGTGTGTGTGTGTGTGTGTGTGTGTGTGTGTGTGTGTGTGTGTGTGTGTGTGTGTGTGTGTGTGTGTGTGTGTGTGTGTGTGTGTGTGTGTGTGTGTGTGTGTGTGTTAAGTTGTTCATAATTCATAATTCATAATTCATAATTATAATTCATAATTATAATTCAAATGTATATCTGTATTGTGAAATGAGTGGGTGCGCTGTCAGCCGTAGTCTGATGTCTTTGGCTGCTCTGTCAGCTGTAGTCTGATGTCTTTGGCTGCTCTGTCAGCTGTAGTCTGATGTCTTTGGCTGCTCTGTCAGCTGTAGTCTGATGTCTTTGGCTGCTCTGTCAGCTGTAGTCTGATGTCTTTGGCTGCTCTGTCAGCTGTAGTCTGATGTCTTTGGCTGCTCTGTCAGCTGTAGTCTGATGTCTTTGGCTGCTCTGTCAGCTGTAGTATATCTACTACTGCTGTTATTATACTAAAAATAACTTCTGTCGACGTCAACGGTTTTGTTGCCACTAGATGTCGTTAAACTCTGGATCCACTGGAGTCCGGAGGGGGACAAGGGGGCACCTTGGGTCCCTGGATTTTACAAATATTGTAAAAAAAATAAAATATACTAGAGTGGGTATGTCCTACTGTAATAAAAGTTTGTTGGACAGAGGTTCACAGAGCATAAAACAAACGAAGAGGCACTACAATAGATTGGAGAGAAAAGATCTCTGATGGCACCTGAGAGCTGATCGCTCACGTACCGAGAGAAGACTATACCTCTTGAGAATTATTATAGAGTGAAGAACGGAGGCCAAGAGAACGAGAGGAAGACCTCGACGGACGCTGCTGGACTGGATGATAACGGATGGATACAAGAAACTGAAGGAAGAAGCTCAACGTCGAGAGGAGTGGCGCCAGTGGACTCTCGAAACTGCCTGAAGGCAGACAACTCGAAGAAGAAACCAGCGACAACCATGGAAAGCAACAGACAGCATTGGTGGCATAGCTTTCCACATGCATTGCAGATAACAGGTATAGACTTAAAAGCCAATCCGTTGAGTGTAGCTTATACATTTCAACATATGCAGACAGTAGTTTCAGTGCACAATTATATACTGGGTGCAACTGTCGGTGTAAGAGGGAAACGCGTCCCCCTGTCTGATTTAGACAATCTGTTTGGATGCATTTTCCGCCTTCGTTTCGTACCTACCGATTAATCTTCATTGCTTTCAATCATTAAACGAACCCTGAGTTTATGCAATCCAATAAGAATGCACCTGTATGGCTCTACTGATGTTGAAACGCGTTTGGGTAACGTATAGTCCACTTGTAGTGTTTAGTCTTACATCAAAGCGTGCCTGTAGGAACATTCCTCCGTTGGGCCAAATGCAACAAACAGATTTCAAGACATTCCTTTTCGGTAACATGTATACTAGTTCACTCGGTCCTTGATTATTTGATTTTCGCATCTGGATATTCTTTTGCATCTCTGTATTTCTGCATTTATTTATTTATTGTGTTTAAGTAATCATATTGTTTCATTTGAAGTCTGCATATTACGCCTTTCTTTTCCTGAAACAGATTTGCGCGCGTAATCTGTAAAAATAGTATAGAGAATCGGTCTAAATGTGTAGAGCTATTGATTGACGCAAAACCTAATGTTGGGGTCTGGCTCATTGGCAATGTGTAGACTTCCATGCAACACTTTGTAGATGACTCAGTTATCCATACTACTACTCTAGACACAAGTTACAACAAATCTGTAGAGAAAGACGTCTACGTTAATGCAGCATTTTGGCTACATTTAAGTAGCAAGAATGTCTACTAATTATTAGGTAATGTTCATGGGATTGTAGTTAACAATACGAAGGCAATTTGATTGTTTTTGTAGCATAGCTCTTTGCATATCTGATTTGTATAGTCCTAGCGTTCTTTGGAATCGCGTGTTAAAACGCTTCTTATGTGAAAGACAAAGCCGTCGTCGTTTAATGCACCTTCAGTGCTGTACTCTGCTCTGAACTCTGTTCTATTTGCCTCTATTTCTTGTGCACATTATGCGCAGAAGAAATAGAAGGAAGACGTATTGCTTTTTAATATTTTGCAACGCTTTCGTGAGGTACTAATAGGCGTTGTGTTTGGCTGGTTGGTTGGTTGGATAGATGGATGTATGGATGGATGGATGGATGGATGGATGGATGGATGGATGGATGGATGGATGGATGGATGGATGTATGGATGGATGGATGGATGGATGGATGGATGGATGGATGGATGGATGGATGGATGGATGGATGGATGGATGGATGGATGGATGGATGGATGGATGGATGGATGGATGGATGGATGGATGGATGGATGGATGGATGGATGGATGGATGGATGGATGGACGGACGGACAGAGAGACAGACAGAGAGATACATGCATACATGCATGCACGAATGCATACGCAGTTACACACATACACACATACACACATATACATAGAAATTTGTTCTCTCTGCGGCAAAGCGTTCGTCTCTTGGATTGTTGTATAAACTACACGGAGCTATTCCTGTATAGGCAAACTGCGAGCAGCTGTGTTTACACCTCATGTGTAAGTCGTATTTTATTCTGCCTTCCGTGAAGTACAAAAGATAAAACTATTGGACTAGATTTGGATCACCTCTCATTCTCAGGAATTCTAAATAAGGCATCACCTCGGATGCTCTGTTATACTGCACCGCTCTTTCTCTACGGTAACTGCACTGAATTGCACTGCTCGATGCTATGTTTTACTGTAGAATGTACCGAAATAGGCTTACTGTGCTGTGCTGCAATGCACTTTACTATTCTGTTCTATATTGTGCCAGTGCATATTTTAAGGAATTTTGACTACTGGGACAAAATCAGTGGAAGAACGTTTTGTAGGAATTCATCTCCCAAAAAAGTTGATGACCTTTTTTTAGTCATCACCTTTTTTAAAACTTTTCTCGGGTCTCCCAACCAATAATAATGGGTCATTCAACAATAATGTCATACCTTTCTCCAACATTTGTCCCACTAGTTATACTTTATACATACATTGCCTGGGACAAATCAGCCTGACTACTGGGACAAATCCTAAGACTACTGGGACATTTGTCCCACTAGTTATACAGTTAAAATATGCCCTGTATTGTGCTGTTACTTTACTGCACTCTTCTGCACTGTACTGTTACTTTTTTACATTGTTCCATATTGTTATGTTACTTTACTACACTGTTCTATATTGCACTGTTTCTTTACTGCACTGTTCTGCACTATTACTTTTTTTTACATTGTTCTATATTGTACTGTTACTTTACTACACTGTTCTATGTTGTACTGTTACTTCACTGCGCTGTGCAGTACTCTGCATTGCACATTACTGGACTGTACTGCATTTTAATAGCGTTTGTTTCTAGCAAATTGGAGAACCCATCTCGTCCTGAATTGCTTCCTGGAGCCACAGCAGTGGAGCCACAGCAGTGGGCTATTGGCGTTATTCCGGGGGTTAATCCATATACAGTGAGAGGTACATTGTAAGTTTAAGTTACCTCCTTCCTATGGGATATGTGAAGCCCCTCTTTCTCTGACCGACAACACGCGTCTCTTGCAAGACGTCAACACTGATCGAAACATAAAACGCGAAAAGACAATGTTGGCGTTTCTAGACCGAAGATTAGATCGCCAAAGACGATTCGAGCAGACAAAGGAACACACAGACACTAACATGAACCATGATAGCATCGTAGACGAAGTAGGAGAACTGGAAGAAGGAAAGCTGGACAAGACATCAGAGGAGTAGGATGAGGAATAGGAGAATACGGAGGAAAATAGGAGGAGGAATCTGAGGAAGAAGCTAGAAGGAGGAATAGGAGGAGGAAATTAATTATATTAGAAATAGGAGTAGGCGAATTGGAAGGGGTACAAAAGAAAAGATTAAAAGAGCAGAGGGAATAGAAGGAAGAGGAGTATGAGGAGGAATGTTGGAGAAAAAGTATAAGGATGAACTGGAGAAACATAGAGAGGAGGAACAGTATGAGTTGGTGAGGGAAGACAATCCGGTACAGGTGGAGTAAGACCACACGAGTTGTTTAATAATCCTGTTAAGTATCTGCTAGCATAAATGATCCTGTGAATCGGGTTATTTCACTGAATATGCATAGTGTGTATTCATTATCAGACGAGTCTGATGTTTGCATTATTGCTCTTCTCAGTTTGGAACAGTAGGTGACCTGATGTACTGTGATCTAATGCACTGCGACCTAATGCACTGTACCTAATGTACTTTGATCTAATGTACTGTGACCTAATGCACTGTGACCTAATGTACTGTGACCTAATGCACTGCGACCTAATGCACTGTACCTAATGCACTGTACCTAATGCACTGCGACCTAATGCTCTGTGACCTGATGTACTGTGACCTAATGCACTGCGACCTAATGCACTGTACCTAATGCACTGCGACCTAATGCACTGCGACCTAATGCTCTGTGACCTGATGTACTGTGACCTAATGCACTGTACCTAATGCACTGCGGCCTAATGCACTGCGACCTAATGCTCTGTGACCTAATGTACTGTGACCTAATGCACTGCGACCTAATGCACTGTACCTAATGCACTGCGACCTAATGCACTGCGACCTAATGTGCTGTATTGATGATATGTAGGCCCTATGTTTGTTTGAATGTAACTTGTTTTGTTACATTGTCTTGCGTTACATTACACTGTAATGAATTTGCTTGGCCCTGCAAAACTAGCATTCTATATATGTATATACCTATTTCTTATTGTTTTTTTCCTTTGTATGCTTGATGGTATGTATGTTTGTTTGGATGTTTAGCTGTGTGTGTCTGTCTCTCGTTCGGTCTTCGTTCGTTCGTGTAACTGTATCAACTTATAACTTTTGAAATGACATTGCATTTGTAATCGTGTCCTGATGTTGTCGTTCTTGACTCATGACGACGAATTCATACGCTAATTTCGAGTGCTTCGCCTCGAGTTGAATTAACCTAATCACTACCATTCAGAGGTTATCATCACACGCTAATCATCGATCGACATCCGGAACTAAAGCCTGTGTTTCCCATATCGCATTTCTCAGCGTAAGACAGTGGAATAGGCATATCCACATCACAGAGTCCTTTAAGGATATTTAATAAGCAGTTATGTTCTAACTCGATCGTCTGCAAACGTTTTACAAGACAGTAGTAGCCTAGGCAATCTCCACATCACAATTCCTTTAAAAGATTGTTGCTAAACATTTGAACAACAACTGCATGTTCTGTAAACTTTTTGCACCCAAAAGACCAACAAATTGGCACATTCTACGCAGTTTTCCACCACTACTACTACCACTACTACTACTATTACTACTACTACTATTACTACTACTACTACTACTGCTACTTCTACTACTACTACTATTACTATTATTTACCTGAGGTTTGTGTTATTAGTGTTATAATTATTATCATCGTCGTTATTTTTTGAGGAACCTACGTGTATGATCCTTCAGGTTCTTAAATAATTGTCCAGAGACCATAAAATCACATCTGGAACGGCTATAACTCGTCAAGATCCGTTTTCTTCTTCTTTTTTTCTTCTTCTTCTTCTTCTTCTTCTTCTTCTTCTTCTTCTTATTATTATTATTATTATTATTATTATTATTATTATTATTATTATTATTATTATTATTATTATTATTATTATTATTATTATTATTATTATTATTATTATTATTATTACTGCTACTACTACTACTACTACTACTACTACTACTACTACTACTACTACTACTACTACTACTACTACTACTACTACTACTACTACTACTACTACTACTACTATTATCATTATTACAAGATAATAGACCCTATAACTAAATGCAGGGCAAATTGCGTCTTTTGGTTTTGTTTAGCCAAATTGTGTCTATCTTTCAACGATTATTCTCGTACGCGTTTAGTTTCTTACAATTGTTTTATTGCCGTCTTGTGCGCCTAATGGAGGTCTCAAATCTGCCATGAAACTCAGCCTTAACCGTCGATAACCACGGCCGGTAAGATCGGCCGAGACACATTGATCACAGCCGAACATCTTGGTTAAGAATTCATCAGAAATGCATGGCTTAAACCCAGAGCGCGGACATGTCGTGAGGCACGTGATCGATCAGGCGCCGAATAAAATGGATGGAATCACGTGAACCGGAAGACAATTACTGGTTAGTTAGAGCGAGGTCAGGGCAAGGTCAATGCGGCTATCGATTACCTCAGGGGCAGAAAAAGAGTGATTGACGCGATTCTATGATAGGCCGTTATTGGTCTGTTGTAATGTCTCAGGTAGGCTATTCGTTGTGTGGGTCGAACTGCTGGAGTAAGGCCATAGAATTTTACTACGTTCTACGACAGGAAATTGCACTGCATTGGACAGTTTTATGCAGGATTGCATTGCATTTTGTTCTGTTGCCTTGGATTGTATTACTTTGTGCCATTTTGTGCAGGAGTGGCGTTTCCTTCAAGGGCAACTGAGACAGCATTCCTCGCTTTCACGCCACTATCTCTTTCTTTTTGGGGAAAGTGCCACAATTTTAGTACAAATATCAAAGTAACACAATGAATGTATGACAAACGTTATACCGGAAATGGCTATATATATATATATATATACATACATATATATATATATATATATGAAAATACGTGGGTTCAAACAATGATCGGCTACTACTGATCCCGGATTGACATGCATTCTGCCACAGGAAAATTACGAATTCTACAAGGCACCGGTGAACCACGACCCGCGAACTGTCATTGACCCTGCATGGTTAGGGCCGGTCGGCTCATGACGAATTTGTCAGCTTGCACGACCCACCTGGCGGCGTGAGTGGTTTTCGAACGCGGTGCATTCTGCCATCAGTTCAAGGAGTGCATGTCGGTGAGCATGACCGTGCGACGCTAGCGGCGCAAGGATTGGTCTAGTTTATATTTGTATGCAGAGCGCAAACGGCCGAGGCCATACGCTTTTATATGCAGCTGGTCTTAATGCTAGGTAATGCTATAAAGTGGTGAAATATCTCGTAACCTTCTTTATCAGTGACTACGTATACGACAACAAATATCTGATCCATCCTACGAACTCACGAAAACCTCGCCTCTTGCAATCTTTCCACAGGTTTTCATCAAAAACTGAAACTGCTCTTCCACAAATCCTCCTCTCCCCTTACCACCCTCACCGTTTCATCTCTAAACACCACCCACCTTATCCGTCTGACTGTCTGCCTGCCTGGATCTTGACCTGGAACCGATTTCACCACCCCCCGCCCACCTATCGATTATGATTTGAATGAGCGCCTGTAAAGAGTTGGTTCCAGGGACTTCGCTTTTGGGGCGCTGTGGAAATCTCGAGATTACGATTACGTATCGGACTTTCCAAGTTTTTCACTCTGGGTAAATGCAGTATGGAAACGCATGGAAGCCTACGTTTGCTGAATGCTGATGTCAGTGTTAAGCAGGTCTTAAAATAGGTCCTAAAGTAGGTCTTAAAGGAACGCTTGGCTGCTTTGTGTAACCTGGAAGATGCAATGACGTTCCATTAAATAAATAAACCTCTCAAAATGTCTATAACGCATCGTGCTTCATTTCTCGCATTTCTCTTAGACGCATGCATGACAGTGTGTTGAATTGTATAGTGGGGCTACCGTGTGGCATCATGTATCACGTCGTTCTACATTGTATTGTATACAGAATTGTATCATAGTATAAAGCACTGTAATTGTTATAAGTATGGACGTTTAGAGGAGACATTGCCTATAGGCCCTTGACGATGACATTGTATTGTCATGAATACGTGACTTTGACAAAGTCAACGTCGTCACAGCCTGAAGGAAGGTGAATTATCACGAAATGGTCGCTGAGACAAACCTGAGACCGATTTGAGTCGATTTGAGTCGTAACAGACAAACAGAAATGGCGGCTGCGAAGTAAATATTATGACATTAACAGGGAGACATTATTTTATGATTGTGGAAAGACATTTCAACAGTGGCGAAATGTGTGGAGAAAAATATCTTCAGCTGGAGATAGTCTGAACAATCATTGACCGACGCACATTCCCCTCTACCGATCGTCAAGAAGCAATCCCTCAAGCCAACCTCGAAAGGCAGCCATAGGTATAAAATGTTAGCGACTTCGTTTTCTAGACCTCGGCATATACGTGGGCGTGAGGTCGGTCCTCTTCCCTCGCCACTTGATTTTCCCACAACAGCTGTGGGTCAGAGTAAACAAGTTATAGCCCCGCTCGCAGGGAACACAAGTAGAACCGCAATTCCGAAAATTCTGACTACGCTTGACGTGGTTTTGAACCCCATGCCTCTCGGTTGACAGTTAAGCACGCTAACAACTATAGGCCCTACTATCGCGCACGCGGCCCTGGTCGTTACGAAGAACGGCATGCATCTATATATTTGACAGCCCAATGTACACGATCTACCTACCTGTAAGAAGTATCATCGTAACTATCACGTGGCTACATGTCCAATGGCTGTACATTGTATCACCATGGCTAGTAATCCATAATCGGACATGCGGTTGAGGGTAACAGTCAACGTTTGGACTGGCGACGTTAGCGGCGAATCTCTGCCTTCGATCGTTGTTTAAAGGGAGGTGACTCGACAGAATTCGATTCTGCTGGCCTGTTGAAGTTTCCCAGTATTACTTCCAGCTATAAGCGATATTCTCCCGCGATACGTCGTTTTGGTCGCGGTGATAATCTCCTTTTAAAGATTCCCCTGTAAAGAGAAAATCTCTGGCGATAATCAATTATCAGAGCAGGCAAATATTAGCGATAATAGCCAATAATCACTTATCAGATATTGTAAATCTTAGCGATGACGATAGCCTAGCTCGGGAAGCTATGAATTGCTTCAGGATTCTACCTGTTCGAAAACGCAACTGCTTATTGATATCAGTCCAGGAAGGACTTGCTTCTATCAATCCAAGAAAGCAAACATATCCTTGGTGAAGCTATTATCTCGTTGTCCGAAAAGGTTTCAGATATCGGTTGGTTAACTTTGAGGCGCTGCGCAACAGTATTCGACAAATCGGTACACCCTGTAGTCGTCTAGGCGAAAAGAATGACGCAGAAATGACGTCACTTAGGAATTGAGACTGGTAAAGCTTTCGGCAGAACCACGTCATCGGAACGCACACTTATCGCACATACGAACATTGCCGGAAGTTTATACGCAGCGGAAGTACGTCATCTGCAGAGTCATAATTGCCTGTTTCCTATTTCCGATTGCTATTGGCAAACTGTGAAGCGTGGAGCTGCAGCAGGAACGCGCAGTTCTCACGCACTGGCTAAATGTTATGTTCTAGTTTTCTAGGAGCGCTACTGATTTGTTAAACTTGCCAGTTGAATCAGTGTGCGAAGCTTCATCACATCCTCGAGAAACACAACAGATTCACGCTAACTCGATAAACCCAATAAAAACTCGACTTTTATCTCAACGCTAAACATCGCAACCAGTAAAACTGACCACAATCAGGTGTCGAACTCCAGTCACGTTCTCCTCTTATCTCGCTCCTCCTCATATCGTCGCTATAGTAATTTTCGCCCACTTTCGCGCGGCGGGTACAGTCTTATCGTACGGGAAAAGCGACGGCCGACGCATCGAGAGGGGAAGCGGCGGCGGGATATCTCCTCCCTCGCAGCCGTAAGATCATTCGCGGCAACTGACGGGACCCTTCTACGTTCGAACGCACACGAGCGACGTCTACGAGAGAGACTACTCCACGGTCGCCTCCGTTCAACTTTCCCTCGATAAAGGGCGCTCGCAGTCGGCGCCGAGAGACGAGCGAGGCCGAGCCGCCGTATTTATGCGATCGATCCGCGGTCAGCTCGCGTACGCCGCGACCAGGACCGACGAACGCCGCTCTACGGCTACGGGCGTTGGGCGGGCGGGCCGGCGGTTGGGCGCCCTTAGTCGTCGGGCGGTCGGGCGGACGGACGGGGCTGAGGAGACGAGAGCAGGTGCAAAATTTACTTTAAGGCGAGACGATGGCTGCGTACGGGTGCGTGTTTTGCTGGGTGTGCGTGGAAGAGAGAGGGAGATAAATTGGCGGCGACCGTGTGTGTATGTTGACTGAGCTTTTGCCGAGCGCCGTCCATTGAGCATGACGATCACGTAGACTTGTACTACACTCAGCTGACGTCAATAATACGTCACATGGCAGACGGATGGCGTTCGCGCAGGCGTCAGCGCCTGATGCCTACATCACTACAATATATAGACCCCTACATACATACATCCAGATATACATACAGTCATACATACATACATACATACATACATACATACATACATACATACATACATACATACATACATACATGCATACGTATTACATACATGCATACGTATTACATACATACATACGCATTGCATACATACACACAGTCATACATACATATATAGGCTACATACATAAGTTACACATATAAATCTTGGCTGTAGCGGCCAACGATTTCTGAAAACTTGGACAGTTCCCATTAAATATGACGCCACTGTGACGTTATTGGTGCAAAAAACTGTCTTCTGCAAAATGGCTTTCAGCGAAAATGCCAAAACAGTAAACAAAATAGGAGGCAAGTGCGAATTACTGCCTGCGTGGAAGCCAAAGGAGGACATTTTGAGCACAGATTATGGCTTAATGCGTCAAACATACTGTAATAATGAATTTGGTTGTTTTCTAAATTTGATTAAAATTCAATTGTTATTAATTTCGAATGCGTCCTACAAGTTTCTATGAAATAAAACAGCTTTATCCCACTCACAGCATTATAATATAATGACTTGTGAATTAGCATTGTCGAAATTATATATAGGCCTATATATTATATATATATTATATGTTATATATATATTATATATATATATATATATATATATATATATATATATATATATATAACGTACAATGAATGAATATTCTGCTAACTCAACAGGCGCCCTCTGCCAAGAAAAGCTGCACAACATAAGACCACAAATTCGTTTATTTCGACCGTCGCTGAACTCACGCATGCGCGAGAAACGATCCAAATGCAATCGTTTGTGCGCATGCGCTTTCCGCCGCTCCCATATAAATGGCCGACTACGTCATTAGTTCGGATTGTATTCCGTTTCCGGTTCCGTTATCTTCCGGTTGAACGGTCACGTGAACATTTGTAGAATTCGGCCGGAGTCGGAAGTTTTTAACAATATGAAACTCTTGCACTATTTTACGGATGGATTATGATCTGTAAGGACTTCAAGTTGACCATGGACAGTCTTTATAGATAACTGGAGCAGTATATCCCTCGAGAATACTTCGCCAGTTCAACGTTTAAGTGGCAATGAAAGCAGTAGTAACATCTATACTTGAGGGGTTTGGTGGCTCAGTGGTGAGTTCGGCCCCTTGTGACCGGAGGGTCGCATGGTTCGAATCCCACTCTAGCCGCTGCGTACGGGCCTTGGGCAAGTCCTTCACTCGCAATTGCTCGTGGCGCTTCGGCGTGAAAATTCCGGCACAGTATCAAATGCTGTAGTCGGGAGCGCCTCTGAGTAGTAGTAGACTTCCAGAGGCGCTATAGAAATATCCGGAATAAAAATTTAAAAAAATAAAAAATGTATGGCTGTTCTCAAGGCATTTGATTACCCGAAATATTGCAGTTCAAGCATTTCGTTATCAAATTCTTAATATAACCGTAAATGTAAAATGTACAAATACATGTAACATTCTATGTATACTTTCTTAGGTTTAAATTGTTCTTGTTTCTAATACGCAAGGCCTGAAAGCGAGCAGCGTTAAAGAATAATTCAAATGTAAAAGGTTACACCTTTGAGCATATATATTCCACACAGTGCAATAGAGCTGTAGGTAAATCTCGCAGTTTCAACGTCTTTATTCCACAATGCAATGAGCTGTGGAAAAATCTGGCAATTTCCATACAACTGTTCAACACATGCAAAATGATGCAGTTGTAAGAAAACCCAACTGGCCTTGATACAAAGACTCTATGAGTTGCACCTGTGGAACAACTCGACAGCCGATGACTGTTA
Source organism: Allolobophora icterica (assembly GCA_963556255.1). NCBI lineage: Eukaryota > Metazoa > Annelida > Clitellata > Crassiclitellata > Lumbricidae > Allolobophora > Allolobophora icterica. The sequence continues at coordinate 72,798,740 of OY744606.1, read as the reverse complement.
TTATTGGAGCAACGAGTGATCGAGATTGAACATTGAAGTCCTCTTTATCAGGTTTATTAGTCGCTCGGACTTCTCCCTGTCTTCTGGTCGGTCAATATTTGCCTTGCTGTCGAAATATCACAGAGGTAACTCGAGGTTTTTGCTGCAGATGTGTGATATCGGATCTTACTCGAGAGGAAAACACACCGTCGCATAAAGATATTTTTAAACAATTCTGATTTTGTACAAAACCTTATCGTCTTCTGATTAGGATGGTGGAAGGCTGGTTACTATTGCGTTTTTCTTTCACCTCAATCAACGGGGTTCGACTCCAGGTTTGTTACTTATAGGATCGCCGCTTTCATTGGTGAGCCAAGAAAAATCGGATGGAGGAAATTTTTCTGTTGTGGTTCGCTAACTGCATTTCATTGCAAGTCTTTCTTATAAGCCAAATTATATTGTTTGCGATGCAAGGGCGTCTATCGCCCCCTAAGTCATTGGAGCAACTTCCCATTTCCCCTCTTCTTTCCCCTCCCCTTCCTTCCACCCTAAAATGGTGGCACACACACTGACAGATCTTTCTCCCCCCCCCTATTTCTTGGATGGAGCATTTGCTCCAAGGTTTCTATGGTGTAGACGCCCCTGTTGCGATGAACGGCAGTCACTGGTCTCAAGCTTCGAAGCATCCGTGGCTTAAGGGTTTTCTAATTCTTCTTTTAATCTGCTTTGATGCTTTCGAAATCATACGACAAGCATTGAAGTTACTATCTCTACAGAAGTTGCTGATCGTAGATAACGATCATCGTGGCCTCCAGCCAGACACGCCTGTCTCAATAAAACCATAATTTTTATGCTGTCTGTGGCATAATTGTTTGCCCTTTGAACAACGATTAAAGTGCTGTACGAATGACTATGCATGGTTGCATGGATGTATACATGCATCCATGTATGCATTTATGTGCTTAGGCATGTATGCACGCATGTACATTGTACATACATGCGTGCACATGTATTTGTGTATCACCATCATCATCATCCTCTGTTGCATTCAGCCAGCTGTCTCTATATTATACGGTCCTGTATCGATGCCGTGTACATTACAAGCTTGAGTGGGCGCAGGTTTGCTTCCACCGTTCTTGTTCATGTGCTGCATGTATAGGGCCTATGTATGTAATGTATTGTTATGTAATTTAATGTAATCACAGATTTATATAGCGCCTCAAGTTTAAACTCATGGAGGCTATTTCGACCTAATGACGGAAAACCAGGATCGAAGAGAATGGTTTTCAAGCGCTTACGGAATTTGAGGTAAAGCAAGACAGAGAAGCTCATGTCGGAAGATGCTGGGCATCCTATTTCAGAAAGTTCGACCGACCACAGCGAAGCTTCTGTGCTGTACTGTGGATGTTCTGGTTGAGGGAACAACCAGGTCACCTTGCACAACAGAGCGAAGAAAGTTGCTCTGTTGCCACTAAGAAAATCTGCATTTTCTTAGTGGCAACACTGGTTTAAAGATTGTGTTCGGTTGGCAAATACCTCAGAAGTGACCAGGAGAAGCTTTCGGGCTCTGTTTTTCTGGGAATCAGGCATCCAACATACTTTGAAGAATGGATGGATTACAACAGCGAAAATATGTTGCGCGAAATAGGCATATATGACCGTTAGTAGGCAATAAACAGTATTTTTAACGAAGTAGGCCTACTTCATATTCCAAATACAAAATACTCTGAAAAGTATTTCAAATAAAAATATAAAATACATCATATTTAATGTAGCATTGTAGCCTATTCGAAATACAAACACATAAATACTTAAATATATTTCAATAATATTTCAAATACTTTGTATTTCAAGTACTCCCCAGCACTGACAGTAGTAGGTCTAAACGTTGATGCTTGTTATATGCTTAAAGTGTACCATGCACTAAATTGCGAAGCCACTGACGTGGAATCTAATTAAGCAGAACGTAAGCATGTTTCCACTGCAAAACTAAGGGTTATATCCAAGGGATTTTTTAACATGTTAACTAGGGGAATTTCCCACCAGCGCTCTCAAATTCCCCACCAGTCCTTCTCTTTTCCCCACCAGTAAATTTTGTCCTTTTTAGTCCCACCAATGATAAAATGATTGTCTGATTCTATTTTATTATGATCTTGAGGCTTGAAGTTGAAATTCTCATTAATAATGAGTCACTATGGCGCTTTCTGCATTAGCTATTAATATTAGTAATAATAATTGGTCTACCGTCAACGTTAATCCAATTATCCTGATTCAGTGCTTTTTTACTTAAAATTACGCGCAAAATGCCCTTTTTCAAAGTATCCCCACCAACAGAAATTTATTAAAACATCCTCTGGTTCTATGAGACGATCGAAGACCAACAGTCGTGGACAGTCTGGATGAAACATTAATAATCGTGACGCAACGATGTGCGTTTGGAAGACACCCTTAAAACGCTTTATACCTACTTCATATATGCAGTGCATTGACAATTTATGTTGATGGGTTTTGAGCCATGATATCAAAATGTGGTCAATGACATTAGCAGTTGTAACTGAATTACTGAAGAATTTAAGAACTGAAATTAAAAAACTTTAAGTAAAACCAGTTGAATGGATTCTATTGTCCACAAATTGCTACTCCATAAAGAGACGCATTCGTAGAATGTAATGTAATATAATATGCATTAGTTTAATGTAGTATAGTTTTGTATGGTATACATGGAGTATAGTAGACCTGTAGTATAATAATCTAGTGTAATGCAATGTAATGGAATGCAATGATATGCAATGCCATATAATATAGGCTTAATGTAGGTCTAATTATAATACGATATAATAATATATAACACGATTTAATAATATATACAGGGTGGGCCAGTAGGAATGCACCAACTTTGAATGGATATAACTTGAACAATTATTACCCGAACATCGTGCCCAATATACTAAATTGAAAGTAATCATCCACTCTACTACTGTGTCAAATCTTGCACTGATATACGGCACCACTGTTATAAAATTTCGGTGCGGCGCACACCTCTCAATTTTGAATGTAAATATTGAACATCATGACGCCGCTCGCGGAAGAGGATAGAATTTTAATCCGAATTTTAAGAGCAGAAAAAGGATACAATGCACATCAGATGATGATAGAATTCCCTTCTAGAAAATGGAATAAATATGCTCTAGATCGATTGATTAAACAAATTGATGCTACGGGAACGTCTAACAGCCGCAACTGTGGTCGCAAACGTTCTGCGCGCACAGCAGCGAACATTGCACAAGTCCAAGAGTTAATTTCCAGCCAAGACAACAATCCAGGGACGAGTAAGAGTCCGAGCACGTGGTGGACATTATTGAGTATTTGTTTGACTGATGGTAAATTCACTCAAGATATTAATTGTTAGTACTAAGTGACTGTTTAGAACTGACGTCTTCAGTTTCAGACTTTTGTTTTTTCTTGCAGTTTTATGGCCAGAAAATGGCACATCGAATATTAATAGCATTATCTCATAAAGTCGTAACATTATCTCGTAGATATTTTGCAGAATCAAAAAATGGATAATTATCTTCAATCTGATATATTGGACTAGACGCTCAGATAAAAATTATTCAAGTTATAAGGCGTCAAAGTTGGTGCATTCCTACTGGCCCACCCTGTAATATAATATACCATAATGTAGTACAATATAATACAAAAGCTGTAAATTTAAGCCAATGCAGTCATAAGAAAGAGCTCATCTTAATTTGGAACTTGCATACAAAGTACAAACAAGTGTTGAACACCTTTAAAACATATTACTCTTACGTTATAGATAACGAAAATGTCGCTGCGCTTTATCTTTTCTGTATCAACGTCTAACACGTAAACAATAATAAATAATAATCGGCAATAGCAATGAACAACAGTTAATTTAATTCTGCTACTGCGTGTGCTCTGGTAGTGCCAGTGCCAAGCCTGGAGAAAGGAGGAGGGCGACGTTTGGAAGACCGCTGCATTACAGTATACAGACGTCGTTACTTTACATGTACTGAAACCCAGATCCATCACCTGTACGAAATGTGGGCAGAGGATTAATCTGGCCGAGTCGTTAAAAGCTTTGACCAAACACTGTATTAATCACGGGAGGCAGAGTAGAAAGCCTTCCGCTGGCATAAGATTCGTCAGCGGCCAAAACACCGAAGCCATGCACTCAGGAAAACGTATTGAACAAGTATTCACAAGCATAGACCACATAAGAGGTACTTCTCTCCTCAGACGGAGAGGATGGACTCTCTGAGGAAAGGACGGAGGAGGCTTTACGAGTCAAGGTATGGAGGCCAGCTGGGATCCAACTTCCTATGGACATGTTTACCGATTGGTTGAGCGCTCGTCTTTTAACCCGGAGTGTGCAGATTCGAACCGTCGCACATAAACCCTAACCAATGGTACCTAATCCTGTCTTGGACATTCCTCTTTTAACAGTCTTCCACTGCACATACGTACTGTTGCATTTGACTCTCTTCAGCAAACGTTTCATCAATGCATTTCTTCAGTTCAGTTACATACATGATCATGCGTGCAGAGCTTTGATGATATATAGGCCTACTTCAAAGGTAGGCCTACTACATGTGTTCATGCGACCTCCCTACTACCTATCTACATACATAGATACATATATATCTAACTACATACACACACCAATACATACATAAGTACATATGCATACGTATATACGGGCATACATACATAAGCCTACATACATGCATGTATACAATTTTATGCATGGATACATACATACATACATCCCTGCTTGCAAACATCTATGACGGTAAGTGTAATATCTCCTGTGTAAGGTTCTTAGCGCCTTCTTGAAGTTCCTAAATGGCGCTATGTAATGTTCGTATGCGATTACCTACGTACATACAGGTCGCCTATATTGGTGCTATATAAATATGAGGAATGAACTAAAGTAAGCAACACTATATACTGGAATGTTCAGTCGTAACTGTAGTTTGGTTTCGGCCTTGGGCAAGCTGTTCACTGGCGAGTGCCTGAGGCGAGACAACCACAGAAACAACTGATATAGGCGGATGTTCACAATCACGATTACAGTATTCGAAATGTGGGTTTCGTCAATGATTTCTACCATCGACTCATGATTTAGAAGCCGATGGTGAAGCCACATGCAGATTACTTAATCTGTGTAACGGAGTAATAAGTGAAGCAGGACATGGACCTTTTGTTGATAATCGGTGACCGTGTGTTTCGAATAAATACCTATAAGGTCGGCCCCCGAAATCTCACCCTTCAAGCAGAAACTTAAAACTTTCTGTTTCTAGACTCCATTGGTCACTCAGCTTCCACCATCGGCTTTCCGTCTCCTCTCCCTCAGTGATTGACCGTGCCTCTGAAGAACAAGAAGAACAAGAACAAGAACAAGAACACGAAGAAGAACACGAAGAAGAAGAAGAAGAAGAAGAAGAAGAAGAAGAAGAAGAAGAAGAAGAAGAAGAAGAAGAAGAAGAAGAAGAAGAAGAAGAAGAAGAAGAAGAAGAAGAAGAAGAAGAAGAAGAAGAAGAAGAAGAAGAAGAAGAAGAAGAAGAAGAAGAAGAAGAAGAAGAAGTAGAAGACGAAGAGCCCACAATGGTTTTCAAGCGCTTGCGGAATACAGGCAAAGAAAACCTTAAGCTGCGACCATATATGTGCCAGTTATTCCAGAAAGTCCGATAATGAAATCAGGCTGTATTGAGCCTGGTTAGTAAATGGATAATGGACCACCAACGGAATACCAACACACCTAAGTCAAACCATATAGTGTTCATACTGCAGGGCTTGGTATATATGAGTAGCAAAAACGAGTTGATAGGTTAGAAAAAGGTGCTTTGTAGTTGGACGGAATGTTCTGGGGAGTTTCAGAAGAGTCAGGTAAACAATGTTTAGCCTCCGCCTTTTTAGCTGTATAAACAAAGGTGGGTCTTTATTACTTAGAAGTATACTAACAGTAGCCTATCATTATATAGCCAAATTGTGTAAACAACAAGTTCCGACGTGTCTTTCCGACTCAGTTCTGATTGACAATCTGTGTATTCTGTGGCTAAGTGCATACCAGGGCGTTGCTGGTTTTACTGCCTATCCTGAGGACTTCATACGGATTTTATGTGGAAGCAGACCATCGCAGTTTAAAGCAGTCTAGCAGAGTATTTCTGTGTTAATGTGGCCAGGACTCTCAGGTCTGGTAAACTAAAGACGTGGTCGTTAGCGACACTTTCAATAAGTGACCACATCATACGTTGATAGTCACCGATAGATACTTCAACATTGGTGCCATATGTAGGTCTACTTATGTAGCACCAATCCTGAACCATAATTTATCTAACTTTATAAGAACACGAACAGTTCAATCAGACAACTTATGTGTATGAACGATAGAGCTATGTCCACGTGATGTCCCTTGCATCATACATACACAGCTTCTGAAGTGCAAGCGATTGCTGTGTGAAAGAAGCCAGTGACAAGCGTTGCTAGAGCAAATCCCGAGCTAATCGCTGGCAGCGCTGCCACAGAAGACTTTTAAAAGGTACTTTATTCTACACAAAGGCCCGAGTAATGAGGCTCGGCGATCGGATGCTTCACAAAGAATGCGCACCGAGAGACATACGGGAGCAACCGTTTGCGGATAATTACGTGGTCCATAACTTGCATAGCAGACGATCGGAAAGTCTTTCTTCTCAGACACAAATGTCTGGTTCAGTAGGTCCATTTGTGATGCTCAGCGCTGACAGCACCACTTCACGATACCCTGCATGTCTTCTGTATATGCAGACACATTGGTCTATACCAGCTCTGTTACATACAAAGTCTTTGTATAACATAAATTTTCTTCAGTCATCTATGTGAATCATGGATGACTGAAGAAAATTTCTGTTATACAGAGGTACAGGAAGTACAGGAACGAAGGTGAGAATCCAATGTTAATAGGCCTATGTCGGCGATAATATTTAGCTGCAATGTTTAAGTTGTCAAAAAGGAACGGGGAGGGGTAAAAATGTTTAGGCCTACACATTCCCGAAGTACAGGAACGAAGGTGAGAATCCAATGCTAATATGTCGGACACGCAGCAACTAGGCAACTCGTGAGATATTTTAGTTTTCTGACACCCCAGTTACTTAGCTGTGGGGTTTTCAGAAGATCTAGGGGTTGAAACCCAACCACCCCGATAACTAAAACACCGTGCAGCTGCATCAGATGCACTTTAAGGAATCAATCAATCACTCGACCGACCAATCAATAAATCAATCAATCAAAACTGCATTATTATACCGTACTCAACATTTTACGATCAAGACATTAATATGTATTGTGTGCAGGAATATTGAATTAATGAACGCAGCCGAAATCTATAGGTTTCGTTTAAATCAATTTAAGGGTGTTTACGAAATTATTGATTTTATGGTAAGCTTAGCATCGTCCTATCAATTGGTGTTGTTAGTGTTATTGTTATTGTCGTTGTTATTATTATTATTGTTGTTATTATTATTATTACCTATTAATATTATTTTACTGAGGTGCTTATCATCCCTCAGAAAGCCATCGACTCAGTTAGGCGTATACGTAGGCCTACAGTGCAACGGGAGTCGAAAGAAAGCTAAACTTAGCATCGTTTCATATTTAAAAGCAGGGGCCTATAATAATTAGGGCTGATACTGATTAAAAAACTAATCGATTAATCACCAAAATTTAGCTTCGATTATTCGATTAAATTCGATTAGTTTGTCATCTGTTACGTAAAGCGTGAAAACTGTTAAAATGTAGTCACTGAGTCAGTTAGGCTACTACGTCAGCGATGTGTTTGAACCACGGTAAGCGAATTGTCTATTGCAATGAAAACAGTTAGGCTAATGTTATCGCCATCTTCGACTTTTCCATCAGCATTTACCTTACATACAAAATGAAGGCTTAATTTTCCACTCAAACGTTTCACATTACCATTGTTCGTCATAGGCCTAATATTGTTTAGTCCGGAAATGGGCCGTTCGATTAACGACATTATGAAATAAGTAAGAAAATTAACCGAACAAGCCGAAATTAATTGACTAAAATTTTCAACGAGTAATCGATTATGTTAACTTGAGTTTGACAATAATAATAGTAATAATAATAATAATAATAATAATAATAATAATAATAATAATAATAATAATAATATTATGCGTCATGGCTTAATTGCTTTATAATAATAATGATGATTGATGATGATGATTGATGAATCGATGATGATGAAGATGATGATGATGATGATGATGATGATGATGATGATGATGATGATGATGATGATGATGATGATAATCAGAGCTGCTGCGGGTGCCGCTATTGAAATGGAAGCTGAAAGAATGACAGTTAAGTAGGCCTACATTGTTATTTTGCCTGCATATAGGTCTACTGCTTTGTGCCCTTGATTTTCGAAACTTCTGATCCAATAAATCATGAGGGCCTGGCTTTCTTCAACAGACTTGGCCATCACCGTGCTCAGATAACTAGAAACAAGAGAGAAAAACTAGGCCTACATGTCTCTGCTAGTGCTTATCTGTTGAAATCCAACGCTTCTACGCAATCGCTTTTCACAGCAATTTTGGCACTAAGCACGACATCAACGAGGAGTAGCCATTCCAGCAAAATGCTAAACCCGTTTTAAAATCCTGAGGGATCATAAGAACTTCAGTAAAATAATAATATTAAGTAATAATAATAATAATAATAATAATAATAATAATAATAATAATAATAATAATAATAATAATAATAATAATAATAATAAGTTGTTGTACACCAAAATGCGGTTTGCAATTGGTTCTAATAAAGAATATTCTATTCTAAAAAAAATATTTAAAAAAAAAAAAATAATAATAATAATAATAATAATAATAGTAATAACAATAATAATAACAACAACAACAACAACAATAATAACAATAACCGCACCAATTGATAGAATGACGCTAAGTTTCATAAAATTCATAATTTTTTAAACACCCTTAAATTGCTTTAAACGAATGTCATATAGATTTCGGCTGCTTTCAGTTGTTAAATACCGGTAGCGAAGTACATAAAACACACTGGTTAGAACACCCCTTATACAGTTATTAGCATAGCATGCCAAAAGTAATTTCTGTCGACGTAAACAGTCTTTGTCTTTGTAAACAGCCTAAGAGGTCGTTAAACTCTCAGTGACAGAAGTATTATTTTGCATATATTCGAACAGTCCGCAAAGGTTCACCAGTCACTCTGGTACAGAGTAAAGCAGGGAGGCGACCTGACCGACGACTCTGATGAGCGTAGACTCGGATCCGACCTGGGCTGGTGAACCAAAGTCCTCCGTGCCCACCTTCTCGTGGTGCGGACCGTTAGTACCCTTCCTAGGAAGTACTCTTCCTAGGAGGGGGAACGAACGGGCACGGCAGGCAAAACCAGGGGAAGGCAATGGCAAACCACCCCTGTTAATCATGCCAAGAAAATCGTCATGCCACACACCAAACCACGCCGATGGTCGCGGATGGAGGGACTCCCAGGCCGGAGCGCTGAGGTGGGACTCCCAGGCCAAAGCGCGACTCAAGGGCTACTGGGAGAAGTAGCAAGACGGCAACGGAGACTGTGTGGCATGACGATCGCTAGGGCTCCTAGAGCCGACGGCACAAACAAACAAACCGTAAAGTAAGAATAATAACAGTAACAACAACAGCATCATAAATTAGTAATGATAATAACAACAACGACGACGACAATAACAATACACACAAACAGCAGCACCAATTGCTATAGGACGATGTTTATCAGGAGCTGTGTTCCCACAAATATTCAACTGGTCCCAAATCTTCATCTTTTTAAAAAAAACTATTGCGTTCTCAATTAACGGATGGATTAATTAATGACAATTCATGGAACTGTTTTAAACTGGATTACATGCCGTCTTGCAACTGTTAATCTAAGACTATAATGTTCATAATCAAATCACTGTTCACTGTTTTTGTATGCTTATGAATACCTCTGTTTAATCACTTAGTTAAGCTTATCACTGTGTATCTCAATCGAACCTCTATCTTCAACGTAATTAACTTACAAAATTGGGTGTCCCTGTTAGCGGGATTTCCATCCCTTCTGGGCCTTCCCTTTGCCAACGTTTTCTTGTAACATAATGTTGAACTGATGTATGTTATATCGTTGCAATAAAAATTGATTGATTGATTGATTGATTGAAATATATCATTTGTTGAACACCCTTAAATTGCGTAGAAATAAATTATTTAGATTTTCGGCTGCGTTCAGTTATTGAGTGTATGGCGCTTATTGAGTGTGTTAGAGTTCGAACATGTAAATTAACATAGGCCTAGGCCTGTGTTAAATTCAAGTCATTTCTTTTCCCTATATCCAACATTTTACAGACACACCGTAAACAGATTCAGCTTTTCATCTGCAGACAGGCTCTTTTGTATTCACCTTCATGCATTCTTAACATAAGGGAGATCCGTGTAATTTGGACCCCTTAAGAAAAAAGGTCTATTAAACCCGTCCCATAACAGGAATAGCGTCAAGCATACATTTATTGCATGGAGCTAGTGAAATTGTACAAAATAATGCATAAAATTACTGCTTAATTTTTATTAAATTTAGAAAGAAACGAAAAAAACATTTTTTAAAAATTGGTCCAAATTACACGCTGCCTTGTGTAATTTGGACCAGGTGGTTCAAATTACACGACGTTTACTTTCCATATTATACGGTGTGCAGGCAGTAGGCCTACACAATGTCTGTAGGCCTATAGTTAAACATTGTAAGCAGTGGCGGCGATCTTGTTTGAGAGGGGGGGGGACATTTGTGAACTTATCTGGTCAAAAAGAGTTTTGAATTGATCTGGTCAAAAAAGAGGCCGAAAAAATGTTTATAACCCGATTACGAAAAAAATGTTATGAACTTTTTTTGGTGTTTCTTCAAAATTTGGGGAGTCCGATGTATGGCGTGTCCCCCCCCCCACTGTTAAAGGTGGGGGGTCTTGTCCCCCTCGACCTCCCCGGGATCGCCGCCCATGATTGTAAGCCATCGAGTAAGAAAAGCGTAACTGTCTCTTCCCATTACGAGCAATCTTTTCTTCACGTTTGTTCTGTTTTGCCTGCTTAGCTTTGAGATGTTGTTCAAACACAATTCTGTACGGCCACCCAGTCAAAATTAGGCCTATAGCTTCATTGTGTTGCCTCGTCGTTTGTGCATTTCACGGGTGAGGTGTGGGAGCGGACTTACATCTTGAACAGATATCCAGTTATGTGGAGCTTTGCCGTGACTTGAACTTGGCACCTGGTCGACAACGCCACCCAACAATGATGCGATTTAATCACTGTTCTGTGTTCCAGCAAGCTTAATTGTGCCACCATTGTTGTCCTCAAGCAGTGGGTTGTCGCTGGATACGCTCATCTCGGTCAATTCCGAATGCATGGTTTCAACTATCGAGATAGCAATTTTTCATCGTCAGTATCATTGGCTGTTACTGCTGCCATGTTGATGTATTCCACTGCTCGGGTTGTCATGGCCGAATAAGACTAACGACTCTGTAAAACAGAAAACCATTAATAGTCTCAAACAAACGTATTCCTGGCATCAAGTAGAAAATATTATTGAGATTCAATATAACCGATATGTCTTCTTTCAGCTTAAACAACTGCAGTGCTAAGTGTGTGTACACTGAAATATATGATGCGTGTAATTTGGACCATCTCGTGTGTAATATGGACCAGGGTCCATATTACACACTCGGTATCGGTCCAAATTACACGACTGTCACGCTTACCATAGAATGTGTATTTCCCATAAATAATGAAAGGCAGCAACTACAGTTTTACTTTCAGCAAAATCGGCATAAATTGTCGAACAAATTGCGGTCCTGCATGCTTGTATACTACCTTGCAATATATTTTAAAACAAAAACTAACTTGGAGTTCAAAATTACATCATGTAAAGCAGAAACCTTTAAACTTGATTTTAATGCGCTTACCTCGATGTGCAGCGATAAACTCCGAAACAGGTATAGCGGCCTCTCTCAACGAACGAAACAACACGATGCCGGGAAATAAATATGAGCGTAATAGGCAAATACAGCGTTGGTCCAAATTACACGACGGTCCAAATTACACGGGTCTCCCTCTTATAATTAAAAACTAACACACAGCATCCAATAGCAAGTGAAAACAAATCCGCATGAGCTATACTATAGCTCATGCGGATTTGATTTCACTAAGTGTCGTTACATAATCTAGCCTAAGTAGCCTATAATAGCCTCGTGCTTGCAGTGGCGGCGATCTTGTTTGACAGGTGGGGGGGGACTTTAGAAATTATCTGGTCAAAAAGAGGTAAAAAATGTTTCGCTCTCACGCGCGATCAAATTCATTCTCAAAAAATTTCTTCGCGCCTCATGCGCGATAAAATTTGCTAACCCTTTTTTGGTGTTTCTTCAAAATTTTCGGGGACAAATGTATGGTGTGTCCCTCCCACTCTAAAAGGTGGGGGTCTTGTCCCCCTCGACCCCCTCCGGGATAGCCGCCCATGCGTGCTTGTATGACGCCGATAATCCTAATTCTCCGTGATTTATCGTGCGTAGGCCTACGCTGCGCTACATATGGTAGGCTATGAAGAGCTGGACTTCTATAAAGCGCATTTAAGTAACTCCTCAAAAGTGTAGGTCTACTTTTAATGTGTACCCTCAAAATAGCGTACTACAGCAAAGCTCTAATGATGACATAAGAAATATCCTAAGTGTGCTAAAAGTATTTTTTAACCTCTACTAATCGGAAATACTTACTGACAAAATCTTTGTCATGTTAAAGCAGGCAAAATGGGAGCAAGTGCATCACTGTTTTCTAAAGAAAGATCTGCATAGTGGTTTTATACTCAAGTTGTAATTGTTGCTGTTATCAGAGATTTATAAGGCACCTGTCTTTGACAGAGACTCGTCGCTGTAGAAATAGATCACTAGCGATTACGAAACGTGAGCTGCACTAAATGGTTTACAAGACCTCGCCCAACAGAGGCATAGAAACAAAAAAGACTGTAAAGAGCTCATGTCGCAGACAGGTAGGGAACGTATTCAAGAACGATGGAACGATGGGCCGACCACAACAAGAACGTTCTTCTGATTGGTGCGTCACATCTTTCCATCTTTCTGGAACAGGCTGCCTACCAACCTCCGTAATGAACTTCTTGGTCTTTCTTTGGCCCTTTTCCGCAAGCGTCTAAAAACCATTTTGATCTTGGTTTGTGTTGTCATGTTGCGAGCGCCCCTGAGAAGTTCCTCTTCAAGTGACGCTATATAAATTTACGATTACGATTACAATAGCGCACAATGTTTACCGACATTTTATGGTTGTCATGGTGACGAACCTCAACCTTACCTTAGCTTGTCACAGCATAAAAAGTCTTATCGGTCTTGAGAAGGTAATAAATATTCTCCGTGAGTCGTTAATGCTCCGTTGCCGATAGGTATAGATAGTGTCCAAGTACACTAAGGAGTATGTCAACCGTTCCCGGATATACACTGAGCATCGCAGTACCTGAGCAGTGAGCACGTTTCCGATGGAAGCAGTGAATCATAACTAAACGCTGATTTAATTAAAACAGGAAATGGCGCCGGGAAAAGGTTTCGCTGGCTTTGATGCTGTGTTCGAATTTATGAACTCTTACTTGAAAGGAATGTCTGGTTGAAGTAGATAATACTGTTGCTAGAAAGCTTATATATATAAATTTCAACTTCAATGCAATACATTGCAATTCAATACAATTGTATTTGATATTGCCCTTCTTCCGAAATTAAAAAGTGCACACACCAACACAGAACATCGATGGCGCTGGGCACAGTGACCGCCTGCAGTGTGGAGGATCGAACCCGTACTCTACGCGTTAAAGGTCGAGCGCTCCATCCATTCAGCTACCATACCCCACTTCACGATTGAGAGAGGTTTTACACACCAACTTAGCATTTTGGTGGCTAGGAAAATTGGGCTATTAAGCGTTCCAGGTTAATTTGCAGTGGTTCTAACACAGACAACACATCTTCTGAACCACTTAAAACCCTTGTTATGTGATGTTATGTGATGCTATGTTATGTTATGTTATGTTATGTCATGTTATGTTATGTAACGGTTATCGTGCTTGCTCAACATGCGAAAGTCCTGACTTAAAACCTGGAAGGAAAGAAGTTTTACCCTGAACACGGTAGGCTGTCTCTCTGTCAATTGCAGTTAACGAAATATTGACCTGATTACAGGTAAGTGGTCTTACAGTTTAATAAAAAAACAATTCATTAGTAAGCAAGTACAACTCAGATAGAAAGAAGTTCCCGCTTGTAATCTCCCGCACACACGCAGAACCTGAACGAACAGTATTAGTGTCTGGCGCTACGAGACATTGCTATCAAAGACTGTGGACGGAAACGGAATTCTTGGGAGTCTAATTTTCGAAAAATAAGCCCGTGCCCGCGCGTGCCGGGAATGATCGGATCAAAGGAGATCGTGATTAGAAGATTGGTGTTGTTTTAGTCGAAGTTTCCTTTCAAGCGATGATGATTAAGTTATTTGTTGATGCGTGAAGGAAATCCAGATTCCGCTTTCTACGTTTGGCTTCCAGATGTTTCGACGAAAACTTTAATTGATTTTCTGTGTGACGGTTCTGCGCTGTGCAGGTCTCGTTGCCTTATTCAGTCGAATTTCGAGGCTGATATCTAGAAGGTTCCATGAGAAAACCAACAGAGGACTGATAATCCTAGTGTGCTGACCGTTGGATAAACTAACTTAACGATAAACTGTTTGCAGCTGATGTTCAAAAAGAAGGAGCAGTCCATGATAATAGCCCTGAAAAGCAGCCAAGGGTATGAAGTTTTAGCGACGTAATTTCTCTTAGCCTCGGCATATGGCAAGTCCTCTCTCTTGCCTTCTAATCTTCACACTGATCGTGTTCACATCAACGTGCTCATTTTTAATACATGTTTTCGCTAAGAGTGCAAGTAGATCAAACTTTTCGAAATAACTTTTGATTTGATCCCAGATTTCTCGGTTAACAGTCCACACGCCATAACTACACGAACCCATCCCACAAACAACAGCAGATGAATAGCAAACATTGCTAATCTGTAGACTTATGTGACAACGTTTTGTTCCACAGAAAGTATTGACGCAACTAGAATTTGTCGCTACGGAGAGGTGATGTTAGGACATGGTATACTGGTAGCCACCACATCAGAGGCCTTCACTCCTTCGTGGATACACAGTAGCTGCGGTGTGCAGGTCAAGGAAGGAGTGGTCATGGGCGGCGATCCCGGGGGGGGGAGGGCGAAGTGGACAAGACCCCCGACCTTTAAGAGGGGAACACACCATGCATCCGACTCCTCCCAATTTTGAAGAAACACCAAAAAGGTGAACAGTTTTGTCAAGCGCGTGAGCGCGGGAAAAAATTTTGACCTCGTTTTTTACCAGATCAGTTCAAAACTCTTTTTTGACCAGATCAGTTTTAAAGTGTCCCCCACCCCACCTGTCAAAACAAGATCGCCGCCAGTGGGAGTGGTTGTCTTGGTCGAAACTGTCTTAGTGTTCATCATCTGATTTCACGAAGAAATTATTTGCGCCTTTGAGATGTGCTATATCAATTATAAGATGTAGACCCCCTATGTATGTATGTATGTATGTATGCATGTATGTATGTATGTATGTATGTATCAGAACACTTGTATAGCGCCCTTTAAGTAACTCACAGGGACGCTTCGCTCGGCAACCTAGGAATCACCGAACAAATGTGTCTAAGTCGAGCAGAAAACGTTTCCTGAACTTTCCTATACGAGTGATCATATAAATAAACACAAGGATAAATAAGCATACACGCGCACATACATACAAGCGTACACACGCAAACGCTGCATGCATACAGAAGCACATACATACATAGATACATACATACATACATACATGCACAAATACGCACACATATACATACATACATACATACATACATACACAAATACGCACACATATACATACATACATAGTACATACATACATACATACAGTGCTTTTTTCTAGAAAAAAAGGTTCCGGAACGCAACAATTATGGGCGGGCCAAAATCACGAGAAAAACGGGATTGGGGGTTGGGAGGAGTCTCAATAAACACTGAAAATAGTTCAAAATCACTTAAATTAAATTAAAATAAGTAAATTATTGTTTTTATTATTAAAATAAAAAAATTATTTTTTAGTAGCTGAAAAAGGTGCCGGAACGCCGTTCCGGCGCGTTCCGGCTGAAAAAAGCACTGCATACATACATACATACATACATACATACATACATACATACATACATACATACATACATACATACATACATACATACATACGTACATACTTGCATACACATACATACACATACAAACTTGAGCATAAACACGTTCACAAGTGTAGACACGTAAACAGATGCGCATAAGTAAGTAAAGCATAATTTTTAAACAGTTGATAAAACGCACTCTCGTGAACATTACATGAAAATTAACAGTTTGCAAGTTATAATTTCCGGTTTAATTCAAATACAACATCCTGACCAAGAAAGTCTTTCTCATTAAGCTATCAGCTTTTTGTAATATCCGGTCATGTGTTCTTGTACTAAGGGTAGTTTTCTTTCTTGGAGGTAATAACCCATGCAAAACATGCCCTGGACAGTCCATATAAAAATACAGGCACACATACAGACACACCACATCCATCATTTAACATGGTTATTGCATGTCTCGTTTTCTAAGGCTTCGAGAACTTCATTGAAAATGTAAACAATCCCTAGACCGTGTTGGCTTGCAATATATTTTACGAATATTTGCTCATGGCTGAGAAAAATAGCCAGTGGCGTATCCAGGAAGTTCGCTGCCCTCTCCTCGACGATCGGCAATAACTGGCGAGTTCTATATTTATCGTACATTTCCTGGAAGTTTTATATTTATAAACGTTTAATAAGAATTTCGTGTTTGTCAGATATTGCAAGCAAACTCGACGTGTTCCATGCGGTCGCTGCTTGTCGTTATTAACTGTCGATTGAGCGGTTCTATTGTACCTGTCAACCATACGTGCTAACCATGCATGCTAACCATGCATGCCAACCATGCATTCTAACCATCCATTCTAATCATGCATTCTAACCATGCATTCTAACCATGCATTCTAACCATGCATGCTAACCATGCATGCACCATGCATTCTAACCATGACTACTAACCATGTATTCTAACCATGCATGCCAACCATGCATTCTAACCATGCATTCTAACCATGAATACTAACCATGCATTCTAACCATGCATGCTAACCATGCATGCTAACCACGAGTTCACTGGCAATCCGCTCCTCGAAATTTGTAACTGAGGTTTATTAGATTAATTAAGCGAACTTCCGTTTCATCTAAATAAAGTCTCAAATCTCCTACATCATATTAAAATACACTGCTGCTGTAAATATGAAATACATTCTGTTCATATGATTACATGTAGATATTTATAACCTTTCCATTTATAAGAACTGCTCTGTGGTTATGTTGATATATACATATATACTTTACACATTCAAACACGATTTTACACAAACATTAGCCCTACTAGGCGAGTTTAATTCTGGCCAGAAAAGAAGAATGAGTATGGATCTTGCTATGCACATCAGGCTGATGGTTGTGTATTATAGTCAAGTGTTTGTGCATGTTGTGGGTGTGTGTAGTGTTCAGAAAGGCAGAAAAGACAGTATGCTTGCATAGACGATTCTTTAATAAACTCTTCATAAGTTTCAAGTCTTTCAGAAGCCTCGTCTTCATGAGATTGAAGGATCTTTCGATTGAATTGCAAACACGACCACTGTCATCCAACCAAACACTTTTACAGAACCCAAGTATGTCGGTTTGTGTGTTTGAATTGCGCTTTTGTGTAGTCATCTTGATGGGGAGCAACATGAATGTTCTAGTTGCTTGGATGAGTGAGTGAGTGAGTGAGTGAGTGAGTGAGTGAGTGAGTGAGTGAGTGAGTGAGTGAGTGAGTGAGTGAGTGAGTGAGTGAGTGAGTGAGTGAGTGAGTGAGTGAGTGAGTGAGTGAGTGAGTGAGTGAGTGAGTGAGTGAGTGAGTGAGTGAGTGAGTGAGTGAGTGAGTGAGTGAGTGAGTGAGTGAGTGAGTGAGTGAGTGAGTGAGTGAGTGAGTGAGTGAGTGAGTGAGTGAGTGAGTGAGTGAGTGAGTGAGTGAGTGAGTGAGTGAGTGAGTGAGTGAGTGAGTGAGTGAGTGAGTGAGTGAGTGAGTGAGTGAGTGAGTGAGTGAGTGAGTGAGTGAGTGAGTGAGTGAGTGAGTGAGTGAGTGAGTGAGTGAGTGAGTGAGTGAGTGAGTGAGTGCGTTAGTGCGTGAGTGCGTGAGTGCGTGAGTGTGAGTGTGAGTGTGAGTGTGAGTGTGAGTGAGTGAGTGAGTGAGTGAGTGAGTGAGTGTGTGAGTGTGTGAGTGTGTGAGTGTGCGAGTGAGTGAGTGAGTGAGTGAGTGAGTGAGTGAGTGAGTGAGTGAGTGAGTGAGTGAGTGAGTGAGTGAGTGAGTGAGTGAGTGAGTGAGTGAGTGAGTGAGTGAGTGAGTGAGTGAGTGAGTGAGTGAGTGAGTGAGTGAGTGAGTGAGTGAGTGAGTGAGTGAGTGAGTGAGTGAGTGAGTGAGTGAGTGAGTGAGTGAGTGAGTGAGTGAGTGAGTGAGTGAGTGAGTGAGTGAGTGAGTGAGTGAGTGAGTGAGTGAGTGAGTGAGTGAGTGAGTGAGTGAGTGAGTGAGTGAGTGAGTGAGTGAGTGAGTGAGTGAGTGAGTGAGAGTGAATGAGTGAGAGTGAATGAGTGAATGAGTGAATGAGTGAATGAGTCAGTCAGTCAGTCAGTCAGTCAGTCAGTTAATGGCACTTCTGAGTTTTAAACGCGTTGCACACGTAGCTAATCTACTCGGCACACTCAAGAAAGCCAAGGAGCCATGCAAGCTAGAAAAATGGTATTGTGTTTTTGTTAACCTGTTTTCTCCAAAAGGTGTTAAACATAGTCGCTCTTAGTGCTGTTTGGATTTAGACTTTTCAGTAATCAGTGACACTTCGAAATATCTGTCTGTCTGTCTGTCTGACAGTCGGTCTCGTCTGTCTGTCTGTCTATTCGGGTATCATCATTTACACGCACATGAGGAAAATCTCACTTGAAGATGACTTTTCTCTGACATTTTCGAAATTGGCTGAATGCTTTCTATGCAAAGGTGTCTTTCATTACACCAGGTTGTCATTTCTGCTTTCAGAGATTTATAGCTAAGTCAAGTTTCACAGACAAGTAGTCGCCTTTCTTCTGAAGACGACTGTTTCTGAAGCCCAGAAAAGGAGGAGGGCGTCGTAAACGGAACAGGCAGCCATGTTGTTAAACACTGGAAAATAGTACGAAGAGGAAGAGTGGGATCTCCGGACAGAACTCTACAGTGTCGCCAACCTTTTGGAATTAGAAAATCCCAAACTTTCCCTGGATAAAACGGGACACTATATGGGCAGAGATAGTACTGAACAGTGATATAGTTGGATCCGAGCGTAGAACTGCAGAGTTACAAAGTCATTCCCGCCCCTTGACGGTATACGTTGGGACCACAAATACATACATACATAATTATATACATATATATACATACCTACATAAATACACATACATATATATTACATATATGTACATATGTAATTAATAATTATGTATACATACACGGAGAGTGAGGTACTTGTTTTGCCAGTTATACAAATATGCTATATGTTCACATTATGAACATGTTGAGTTATATGTATGATTGGTAAGTCACAGGTTAAGATGTGGAAGAAGCGGTCATGTTGTTGGTCCTGCAGGGTATCATTTAGCTTCGTATATCATTAAAGTATCATCTTGCTGGAACATACAGCTATCTGTTTTCTGCCGCTGCAGCATAAGCTGTGTGTATTGCGGGATCGTCTAAAAGACAGACAGTGACACAACGGATCGTTTAATGGATTTGGATGACGAGTCATGACAAGATGTCCTTTAGACGGTTCTATGGAATAGCTCTCTCAGAACATACGTTGTTTTCCTTCCTGTTTTAAACTGTGCAAATATACATAGGTATATTTGTATATCATATGACGGTATATAATAAGCTACTATATATATATATATATATGTATAATTACATGTGCATTCGAGTACGTACAAACGAACATGCATACTTTTGTGTATATATATGTATGTACTATGTGTGTATGTGTGTATACATGTATGTATGTGTGTATGTATGTATGTATGCATGTATGTATGTATGTATGTAAGCGTGTATGTATGCATGTATGTATGTGTGTATTTATATATATACGTATGATGTATGTATGTATGCATTGATGTATGTATATGTGTATGTATGTGTGCATATGAATAAGTGTGCGTGTATGTATACATTAGTTCCAAGAGTGTTTGAGTGGGGTAAGATGCTGAAATTTATAAAAAAAAAGATGCTTCGTATACACAGGTGCGATCGGACACGGTGATGTGAAAAAGTGTGACTGTCTGTTTGTATGTTTGTCTGCCCTCGTGTCTGTCTGTCGATCTGTCTGTCTGTCGGTGGGTCTGCCTCAGCCTCATAATGTCAATCGACAATAGTTGCTCTATCGCACAGCGAAAACCTGGAAGGTATGTATATATGTACTCTTATACTCTACGTATAAGTCCAAACACTTAATAAAGTGCCTTGAAGTGCCTCTCAAAGTGCTGCCTACATTAGCCTAGAGTGGCATTAAGGTGCACAAAGCAGAAAATGTTTGAACACAATTTACTTGTAACCACATCCATTTTCGACCAAAAGGTTTGTCCCTTCAATGTCAACAGTGAATCGATTTCAAACGATCACTGCACTCGCGTCTGCGAGTGCTCGCCATCGGAGGCCTGATTCAAAATCGAATGAACTCAACAGTTCACCTGAAGTATGTTGCGACAGTCGAAAGCGCTCAAGGCAACAGCCCGACTGACCAGACTGACCAGAGTGTCGGTCAGTCAGTTGGTCAATTCTTCGTTGGCTAAATAAGAAATGCGCAACAGGTCGATGAAGAACAAGGTTTTTAAAAATACGGTGATTGTCCTATAACGTTGACAAGATAACAGCAAATCATTCACGCAATTGCTGAACTTACGGAACTTAATCGGTACTTAACCGTTGAATGGAACATACCAGTTGAATGGAACACAACGACTGGTTGGAAAATAACGGATTAATAAAACATGGCGGATGAATGGACCTTAAAGGATAATTGGAACATAGCACATTATGACTATCGCCGCACTTCCATCGATCTGTCCCTGTTATAACGGCATGTGTCGTATTACGGCGCTATAGAAATCGTCGTATTTATCATCATCGTCGTCGCAGTGGCGTACCGAAGGGGGGCAGAGGGGGCGAGTCGCCCCGGGCGGCAATTTTTCAGGGGCGGCAAAATAGGGTTGAAGAAAAATAAAAAGACTGTATTTTGGATAAAAAATGAAAAAGTAGGGTAGAAAGAAAGAAAGAAGGGAAAGAAAAATAACCGTCTCTTATAGTCAAGTTGAAAATTTTAGTAAAATTTTTGGCTTCTGTTGATCGTTAGGGGCGGTATGACTCTCAGAGGTCTACGTTACACGCTAAACAGAACTGCAGAAAAGGAAGCGGAATCGCATTTATCTAGTAAACTATAAACAGAGTAACAGACTACATACAGCCAGTGGCGTAGCCATACAAGGTGCGTAAGGTGCTTAAGCACCCACTGTCAAGTGGCAAATGTGGCCAAATATGGTAAGAATATCGCTCCGCTCCTGCTTATCTGAGGGAGCGTTGTCGTTCAACCCTGTATGTGCGGTGCCGATGCTCTCTTCGCTCCTCCACGCAAGTTGAGCTTCATGTCTCCCACGCACGAACCTCTATCTATCAGGGAACAACGTGCTTTTTCTGTTGTTGGCCCTTCTGTCTGAAATGGGCTACCTTTGGCAATGCGATTGTTGCCTAGGGTTCTGATACGTGTTATTCCAATCTTTAATTAAGACTGTCCGTTTAATTCGAGGCTGGGTCGGGAGAGCTCCTGAGTAGATACCATGAAGGGGCGCTATAAAAATTCTTGCAATAAATGAATTACCTGTAACAACGGCAACTCCAGAACGTACCTTTTTTAGCCATGAAAATTTTTAAAACCTATTTATGCTCCAGATTGACCGTCGACAATATTCAGGGATTGGTTATGGCTTGCATTTACAAGTGTTGATGACGTTATTGATCGATTCGGTAAAAAAGTCGACGGCTAAAACTTTCATGAACCAGAGAAACTAAGGCTCAATTAACTGACGGAACTTCTAAATTCAGAATAGCAGTTGTTGTTGCTTTTAAAGTATCCTACAAGTAAATCTGCTTTACATTGTTAATGCGTTTTATTTAAGCCTCAAACTTTAAAATCTGTGAATCTGCTAAAAGAAGAAAGTAGTATTTGAGAAAGTTAGAAAGAAAGTGCATGCGTAAGCCTATGATAGGATTCATCCTATGACAAAAAATTATTCTAGCTTAGCTAGGCCTACTGTTCGTGTGTCTTTATAAATGAATAGAATATAGTTAATAAAACTGTCGCATCTCGAGTAAGATAAACTGCAGAGAACTTTATCGTGGAGGATATTTGGCTTTAGTCCACAGGACATGACAAATTATGACAAATTGATATGTAGGCCTATCAACAAATGTTATATGTCATGTCGCCGTCGTCGCTCTGCGATGGTAGGCTACAGGAATGGATCAACATTGTCCAGGGTTTCCTATCTCGTATTGCAACTATTAGGCTGGTCCCAGATAGTCCAATCCATACTATAATGTTGTCAATCCAGGATATTCTTGGTCTACCGCGGTTGCGAACCCTTCTACGAGACCCGTCTTCAGGCTGCCTTCGACGTTGTCCTTCGGCTGCCTCATTATGTGTCCGAAGTAGGCCCTACCTTAGCTTGCGGGTTCGAACGTGGTTCAGCAGTTCGCTTTTGGTCCTCGCCAGCGTGTACACTTGTTTGGTGGTCATCCTTTTTGTCCAGGGAATTCTTAGCAATATTCTGCGGCACTTGTTCTCGAACGCTTGGATGCATTTCTCTTCTTTCCTTAGCGTCCAGGCCTCACATCCGTATGTTGCTGTCGGCCATGCCAATGCCTTCATCATCCGTAATTTGGTGTCATTATGTATCGACTTGTTCTTCCATGTTTAACCATAGTTAATAAAACTGTCGCATCTCGAGTAAGATAAACTGCAAAGAACTTTATTGTGGAGGATATTTGCCTTTAGTCCACAGGACGTGACAAATTATGACAAATTGATTATGTATCAACAAATACATTTTTGCAACGTTTAAGTTCAACCTAAAAAGGTTAGCTATTAGTGTTTGATTAGCTGAGCCATAAAGCAAACCAATTACTAAGTCTTTTTAAGTAGTGTATAAGTCATCTGCTTCACTTCTTGAAACATTACTAATGCCATTTACTTAAACCTTAAACGTTACGCTGTGAATCTGTTAAATAAAAAAAAGTATTGATTGTCTAAAATTCTCTGCCTCTGCAATGAGATCGCCCTATAAGCCAGCCTATGTATAGGTTCTCTGAAGACTACCGCTTCGCATTACGCATCCCCTATGGTAAAATCCTAGCTACGCCACTGCTCTGCATAGTCTACTTTAAAGCATTTTCTCGTTATGCCGCCATGCATGTATAAGCCTATATATATAGGCTTAGGCCTATCATCCTATGTATGGATATCTAAACGAATTAATAACTTCGACTAAAATTTAATCACAAACTGTCAATATCACCAACGCAGCCTTTCACCACTTAGTTTAGTACTCTTTAAAATTAATTTTAACATTGGCCTGGCTTTGACAGAAATTGGCTGCACGATTTTGTCATTTGAAATGACCATGCACTTATCCTTTAAACTGAGTTTAGTAATAATGTTCAGTTATTTTCGAATCTCGGTTACACGCTATTAATTTTTTCCTTGGGCGTTTTGGCAATAATGCTGCAGACTGCATTTGTTTTGTAATGTATGAGTAAAAATATTATATTATTATTCAGTAAATAAAATACATTGTTTGCCTTGATTATTATGAAAACGTAAACTTCTACTGCATACTTAAGCCGTGTTTTATACCGTTACTGTATAGCGGAATAAAGGTTATTAATACGATCGTCATGCAACATCGTAGAGAAAATAGCGTATCCAGTGGCGGCGATCTTGTTTGACAGGTGAGGGGGACACGAGAGACTTGAACTGACCTGATCAGAACAGAGGTGAACAATTTTTTTCGCGCGTAAATTGTTGACCTTTTTTGAAGTTTCTTCTAAATATGGGTGGAACTGTATAGCTGTCCCCCACTGTTAAAGGTGGGGTCTTGTCCCCCTCGACCCTCGCTGGGATCGCCGCCCATGAATGTATCGAAATTAAGTGGCCAAGGGCGGCATTTTGGGTATACTTGCCCCGGGCGGCATTTCAGCTGCGTACGCCACTGCGTCGTCGTCATCGTTGTTGTCGTCATCATCATCATCATCATCATCATCATCATCATCATCATCATCATCATCATCATCATCATCATCATCATCATCATCATCATCATCATCATGAATGGAACACGAAGGGTGAATGGAACACAACGGGTGAATGGTACATTACCGGTAAACGGAACAGAATGGGTGAGCGCAGTGTGTGAGGATTCGAACACGAAGGTGTTGACATCAGTGTGAGTGTGCATTATGCATACAACATTGAACCTTGAAAGCTTTTAAGCTGTCTAACACGTGTGCGATTCTCACCTAGACGTATAATTTATATAGCAACGCATATATATTATATACTATTGAACTAAAGGTATACCTACAATAAGCTTATATATATATGCAGTCTTCTATTGATGGCATCGCTATATAACGATATATATATATATAACGGTAATTTATATATATAATAAATATATATAACAGACATATCGGTTATATATACAACAGTTATATGTGTAGTATTTTCAATGTATAGCCTATGTATAATGGATTGTATGCACTATGCCCATAACAGGTATAAATGACTTGACTTCAAACATGTATAGACTGTAAAGGTGTATCTATTGATATTGTCTTTAACTCTGCTTATGTATATTATCAGTAAAAAGTAATATTGATGTAACAATTGTAATATATATACATATATATCCGATACAAGAGGCATATATGTATGTCTTCACAATATATATTATATATAATTCTATAGATTAATGCTATGTATAGGAAGTATGTATGTACATTTATGTATGTATATAACCTGCGTGGTATAGTATATAGTGTCCTTGTGCATGGAAGGCGCCATACGATATGTTGTCTATGTGTCGTATAGTAACTATAATCGGCAATTTCTTCGCTCAATGGTTGTAGCGATTGCAGGAAAATCAGACAAGAGGCCAGTCAACCGTGCTGACGACGAAATTGCATCTTCTGCGGCGTACAAGACAGCGTAACCATTTAACCGTGAAGTCGGATAATTGCGCGACTTGCCCAACAAACGACTGGAGAGAGGGGCACTGGAGAGCCACGAGGAACACAGCAGCCATGAAGATAATAGCCGTCAAGAACAGGGCTACGAAGAGAGGAGCAGTGAAGAATTGTATGGCCAGGCAGAGCCATAAACAACGAAGCCATCTTGCGCGACTTGCTCAACGAGCGACTGGAGAGTGGTAAGACAGAGCCACGAAGAATGCAGCCATGAAGATAACAGCCACGATGAACAGGGCTAAACGAAGAACACATGTGCCATGAAGATAATGAACAGGGCTACAAAGAAAGAAGCCATGAAGAACTGCATAGCCATAGGCAGAGCCATAAACAGCATGGGTTTCTCTTGTCTTGAATTAACAGACAAATGCTCCGCTTAAAATTGACGTTAAACATCGTAGTTACGCGCCTTCGTGCAAGATTTAATTTTGTTTAGGCGCTTCACATATGTCAGGTTATTATAATTATACTATTATAGACTAATTCACCCCTGCAGATTAGTAGGCTTACGATAAGCATACTTAGAGATTTGAGCCTCTCTGAAAGGCCCTGGTATTACTTTCATTTGCTTACATACTTGCTGATGGCTAATTGCTTCCTATGCATGCGACACATGCAGAGAAACCAAGGTTCATTTGCTTCCCGGCCTATAGAGTCGGGACGAAAATAGAAGTCCTGACTGATGAGCGGCATAATCTGCCTCTTAGTAACTTGGTCGCGATGCTTTTGCCAGACCGAAGAGACACACGACGGTCGGACAAATTTGATGGATTGCTGAACATCGGCGGAATTTTCTCCCACGAAATTTCGTCCGAACAAGAGTGATATTGACAGCGCAGCCCGCAGCCCCTCCCAGCTCTCCTTGACCATCCCCGGCCACTCCCTCTCAGGGAGTCGGACACAGCAACGCTATGAGGCGCGCTGGCCACAAGCAGACCTTGACACACGTAAGTCATACTTAAAGGCTAGGCTGTAGAGTCCGACTGTGGGCCGCTGAAGTGCAAGAGGCCTCGGCGCTAATATGGTCTTTATGACCAGTCACCGACTTAGTGAGGACGCCTTAAATATTCATGAACATCTTGGCCGGACATTGTCCGAAGTCCAGGTGCTCGCGCATAATTGATGGGCTGACGACGGTTCGAATATATATATAATGAAAATGAACTATGGCTATAACAGGTATCTAGAACCATAGGTGCATGGTGATTGTATGAGTTATTGGCTTCGTGCTTGATCGAATGACAGGATTATGATCGAGACACAGCTCATGCACCTACAAGTGTGACCTAATATGGTTGTAATTGTAATTGTAATTGTAGTAAAACTCTTTCTAAAGCGCTAATCGAAATCTAAGCGCCGGACACTACACTACACTACTGCATCTTGGACTTCCACGAGTACAATCCCTCTGACACGAAGTAGCGCTCGTGGAGAAGCTGGTGCCCTGCGATTAACTTCTAAGTACCACTTTAGGCATTTCAAACATACGATTACAATTACGACACCAGGTTTCACGAGCGCTACGTCAAGTCAGATTGGTTGCCCAGAGGAGTATAGCATAATTGGAACGAGAAGGCCTGCTGCGAGATGAACCGCACGGCCGAAATTGGCATCGAAACCGAGCGAGTTGGTTGCCAAGAAAGTTCATCCCGAGGGACGAGAACCACATACACACCCACAATCACTGGTCATGAATGAGTAATGACGATTGTCTTGGACATTGGCGCCGAACAAAGGCGGTGCCGATGAACCATACGCTGTAATGAAATTCACCGATTTTAGACTAATTGGTCTAAGTGCAGTTTAAGTGCAAAGCGTGACTCGGTGGCTCAGTGTGTAACGTGCTTGCACATTGGTCTAGCGATAACAGATCGAAGCCTGCTGAACAAATACCGTTATGTACACGGACTAGTTAATTATGAAGTTAACTATGAGAGTTAATTATGAGAGTTAATTATGAGAGTTAATTATGAGAGTTAATTGGTCAGAGGGTGTGTTGTTTACAGTACCAAAGGGTCTATTGTTTACAGTACCATGCAATTCACTACATTATATGAACGTTAACCAGTGTCAATAAAATATTCAGCTAGCATACAATGGTATCTCCACTCGTGTATTATAACAAGTGAAGGCTTCCAACCCTTCGTTGGAAGCTATATAAAGAGATGTAATATAAATCACTTTAACACTGCACGACATTAAAATACACAGCCGTCAGTGGCGGCGATCTTGTTTGACAGGTGGGGGGACATTTTGGAACTGATCTGGTGAAAAAAGAGTTTTCAACTGATCTGGTGAAAAAGAGGTAAAAAAAAGTTGAAAACATTTGATGACCTTTTGGGGGGTTTCCTCACAATTTGGGGGTCCAATGTATGGGGTGTCCCCCCACTCTAAAAGGTGGGGGGTCTTGTCCCCCTCGACCTCCCGGGATCGCCGCCCATGACAGCCGTCATTACATTACTGAGAGTTATGTTACACTACAGTGTAAGAGAATTCAACTAATTCCCGGCGCTCAGTCAAATAAAGTTCACAAGAACCGTAATGATTGATGACTGCCCGTGTTAGAGGTCAGCGAGTGCAGATCAAGAAAGACACTTTATCGATAAGACGAAGCGCTACGTTGTTCAACTGGTCCGATCAAAATATCAATTGATCAGATCGCGTTTGGAGATGAGTTATATTGCCCAACAGTTTACTAACCGATTCAACAGAATCCACTTGCAAACACTCAACATAAATCCGCCGATGAAGTCAATGCTCTGATCGCTTGACGACGGAGCGCATGCAGACGTCAAGAGTGGCAGCGGGGAGTGGTGCTTGCATTGGCTTGACCGCAGTAGGGAGGGTTGGGCACCTGCCGAGAAGCGTTGAAAAGGAAGTCGCCTGAAACGCGAAACTTGACTGTAGACCATCGTTCGTCGGTTGAGAATGAAAGCGACAACTTTATAAGGCAATTTCGACGAAGTAAGCCATGTTTGCTGACATTTAAAACCGGAAATGGGACGCCAGCGACGCGAGAAAAGGCGAGAAAACGCGAGACAGCGGGAGACGATGAGTTTCGGGTCGTTTTTCAAAATTAATCTGGCGCTTCTGAGAAAGATTTATGGGCTTCTATAGAAGACGTTCACGCCTCCCAAGAACACCCGACTGAAAGACAAGATGGAGGAGACTCGACGAATGGCTGTTTTATTCGGCGTTGTGCGAAGAACTTTCTGCAGCATTAGATATCTTTCTATAGTTCT